>JANAVB010018199.1:14585011-14602511 GCA_029216955.1 Iris pallida | reverse complement strand
CATGTTACTCCCCCCTACACAATACCAAACACCAAGTTATATGTCCCACATAAAACACACAACACCAAACCTACATACACTATAAAACTCCAATTCTCCTCACACCAAAATCCCCATCTCCTGGAGAAAACCACACCAGCATACCTACTCCCCTATGATTCCATGTCGAGCCTTCTCTCATTATAAACTAGCCAGCAATCCCTCTCTTTCACCCATTCCTCTCCTAACTGCACTTCTTCTAATACAACCACCACCTTATTCTTCTTCTTTCTGAATCATTCTTCTCCTTCTCCTTCCCCACCCATGCTCAGCCAACCGCCTTCCTGCCGGCCAAGTCTCCTCCATGTAACAACCCACACGCGACCACGCTGCCCCTATAACGCCCGACGAGCCCGTACAGCACGGCAGCCTTCTCGTTCACAGTAATTGTGCTCTAACCCTGGTCACAGCAGCGATCCAGAGCACCAGGTTGTCCCGGCGTACCCGTATGCACCCGTATGTTATCTGTGGTCATCACCCGCGTGGTTTCGTCGTGTCGGCACACTACAGCTACCCGCGAGCACAGCCCAATGCTTCTTGCACACTTCCTATCGTCAACATCATTGCCACGTGCCATCCTCGAGCGCAAGCCATGCGAGACGCAGGCTGATGCATTTCCCGTGCGCGTGGCACCGCAGCTCCTCGCACCCATACGATGCTTCCTGTAGCCAGTACATTGCCATTAGACCAGTAGCCCCACGACGTACTAATTTTCTTCCCGAGGCATGCCTTGGATGATTTCTGCATTTTGAAGTCAATCCCATTGTGACGCGTACGAATTTTAAAATCAGAATCACGTTTCATTACAGTGACTTTATGCACATTTTTTAGATAATCTGGGCGTTGGATCGCCGAACAATTTCATCCATTGCGATCTCAGTATATAGCTCAACCATCTCCAAAATTTTCAACCGTTAATTCGATCATTTATTATATTAAAACTGGTCACCAAGTTGGTTGTTTAAAATATGTTTGATTGTGACAGTTTCGTAGATCCAACTTTACGGAATTGATTCTCTTTCGTCGCAACTCTGATGAGCTACCGGTTCCTGTGCATAGCTGCTAGAACCCTCTTCAGGTGATAAAAATTTTGTTCCATTATTATGTCATTTTATTGGGTGAATTCGACGCCAAAATTGGTTGTCCGAATTCGTAATTTTTAACTTAGGAAATACAAATTTTGAACCTGGGACCTCAGATTTAATTCTGACACCACCATTGATCTCGTGGCATTGTTCTATCCAACATAGAAAAATGGTTTATCGAATTCAGAGAACTTGGGACCCGACATGGATTTCGATTCAAATCTGGCCCCACTTTTGGTTCGACGGACAATTTTGAGTTCGGCTCATCGGAATCCAATTCTAAAAATACCGTTGAATTAGTAACGTCATTCTGGTCTCGTAGACATATAGTTTACTAGGTTTAGAAAACTTTTATTTTGGCACGCTTTTTGGTGTAAAAGTGGGTCCAATGACGGACACCATGGATAGGCTATTTTAGCTTTCTCAACTATTCTGAGAACGATGGTGCTATTTATTTCAGCATTTGGAGCTGTCACTGACGGTTCTGTATTTTCCTACTCTTGGACTTGGCTTGTTTGTGTCGGACGTTGCCAACTCATCATTCAAGATCCGCAAGCAAGTATACCTTGCCTTGTTTTTAGTGTATTAAACTTTCATGAATACTGTTATGTATCTCTGTGTTAGAAATAGTATAAAGGTCGCGTCTAAGAATGCTTCGGGTGCAGTTGACGAGGGCGTCGATATGGGTTGTGTTGACTTATACTAGTTGACCTACCTAAGTGGTGGAGCTATTGTTATTGTTCCCAGATCTTGACACGAATTATTTTACGACCCTAAGAGTGAGGATGAGACCATGTTGGACACATGCTTATGCAGTCGACTAGCTATCGATGCAAGGAGCACATGTGACAGTAAAATGCATAGTATAGTTAGTTCTATCTTAGATATGACTTAGCATATAGTTACAAGATGTTAAGGTCATAGACACGACTTGTGTATTGGCATTGGGACAGGGAGGATCATTAGTAGGCGTATGGGATAAGCAAATTGGTCCGCCGTGGTATTCGAATAAAACTACAGAGTTATGATTCACTACACCAAAATGACAAATGAGAAACATTAGTTAACTCTCAATCTGGAACGCTTATTTTCTGTACCTAGGTTCTGGAACAGAAAACAAGTATTCCAGATTAAAAAAATAGTGTTCCTAATATATTTTATTTTAATTTTTTTAAATATTTATTTTGGTACACCTTTATGATGTTCTAAGGCCTCGTTTGGTTCACGGATTCAAGGAATCCGGAATGGAAACTTGTTCCTTTCCTTTGTTTGGTAGTCACAAATTTGGGAAACACTTTCCTGACATAGGGGAAAATAGGAGGGAAAATGGTTTCTCTCATGACCCATGGGATTCATTTTTCCTCTTCCTTTTCCAACATTAATTACCAAACATTATGACAAAAGTAGCCTTGATTTATTACCTATTTTACCAATTAACTCTTCATTATAATTATGTTGACATTGGATATTGTTGGAACAATGATATATTTTTTCTTTCCTTTCCTACACCAACCAAACATAGGAAAGAAAATTTGATAGAAATTCTACTTTCCCATCCCCATGGAAAATACATGGGAATTGATTTCCTTTCCGTGAACCAAACGAGGCCTAAATGTATTCCAACTTTCGATCACTTATCCCTCCTTTACTGGCACCCATCGCCAATCATCTGTTTCCACTTTTCTTCTTCTTCTTCAATCTACCACTCCTCTCGAAAACCTAACCTTAGGAATTAGCCAGAGCTCTCCACGGTGGGACGAGGGAAGGCGGTTGGGGGCGGCGACATGGAAGAATTTGTCGTCTAGGAGTAGCAAGGCCAGGTTGCAGTTTTCAGTCGGGAGGGTCGCTTGGTTCCTAAAGGCAGACAAGTATTTCGGGAGTCGACGTCCAAGCGCTAGCCCACCTCGTCGCCGTCCTCGAGTACCTAGCCGGCAAGGTGAATCGTATAGATCCATTTGTTCTAGAATAAGTTTTGACTTTGAAAATTTTAGTATATTTTGTACAATTATTGGTTCAATTATTTTTTTAATTCAGTCAAACGACCTAGATTGATATTGCTTTTTCAATTTTTTTTGTTAATATGTGCATTTAGGGGCATTTTGGGATGTAATTTGATATTCGAAAATTCTTAATTAAATTGGGTGATGATGAGGAGCTGTCAGTTTGAAATGACGAGGAGTTGTCGAAGTTTATGGGCACTGTCACCATTGCTAATGGAAGAGTGAAGTCGAACATCCACAACCTTCTCCTTCTACGAATGAAAGGGTGAATGCAACAAAGAAAATTGTTTGGAAAGAAGTTTGTAATATTGTTTAGGGGCTTCTTGATTACTGTTTTCTTTAGAAGTTCCTTTTTAGTCGGTCTGAATTTTGTTCTCATGCCTAGGCTAAAGCTAGATTAAAACTTTTGGTGCGACGAGTGACATATATATGGAGACCGATACCTAAAGTAGAAAAAAGAGGTGAGGTGATCCAAGAGTTCTTTGTTCCTTTGTCGAGGGAAGCAGAGATAATAAAGCACAATTAATCAATGGTTGAATAGTTAATTCAATCTTATCCAAGAGCTGCATATATACTTGGTTTCTAGTAGTATGTGTTGTAGTTGAGGAAAAGAGTAAAAAAATAAAGAAAGGCATCATCCCTTATGGATTCTCTAACATTGATGTTATGGTCCTCACAATTTTGTGTGTGTATGTGTGCAGTTCATTTGGACTATCAAGATAAATATGGAGTGAAAACATGATGGGGGTGCTAGTTCATTGGCATTGTCATTCTTTGCTACCTACCTTCTTGTTTGATTTATTTAACATGTTTCTAATTTTTTTGACAGTTGTCGCATCATAATGTATGATGCTTATTGCTGCAGTGATAGTCCATTGCATTTGCATCATGACTATATGGCATGACATTCATCTTATATTATTATTTACAATTTACTTCTATTTAGAATACATGCATGTCTAAATTTTGGAGCAGTCTTTGGAACTATGGATATAATACTTCTACGAGTATAGGAATTTCCATTGTTTTTGTATATTTGCTAGGATACACATTTTTGTTTCTACATTATCATAGATATAAAGTCTGTGTTCCACTTTTAGATTTTATAGCTATTTTCATCAACATTGCTACTTATATTCTCCTTCTTATGTTTTTAATGACCAGACTGTATCCCGAGCCCATGCCGACCTCGTCGTTGACGGGATGGACATCGTGGGGGGGGGGGAGGACCCCCTTCCAAAGTTCGTGTCATAAATATATCCAAACTTGGAACATCTATAAAGAAGGCATCTGGTTCTCATTCTGGTTCGAGTTCTAGGGCAGTTAAATTGTCGTCTAAAGGTAGCAGCAGCAACGAAGCCGAACTTGACGAGGGCGACTTGCTCACTTTCGGGAATGTAACTCTTAGGTGAATGAAGGAAATGAAATGAATCCTCCTTACATTACAATGGGCTTTGTTGTTGTTTTGACCAATGGCCTTTTGTGCAGGTTTCTTTCTGTTCCGGTTGTTTTGACCAATGGCCTTTTGTGCAGGTTTCTTTCTGTTCCGGTTGTAATCTTCGTCCATTCGAACATGGATCAACTGATTAAAGACTATATTTCATCTATTGGTTTGTACTCACTCCTACACTTTATTTAGTAGTCTGCTAGTGTAACTTTTGAATCGGCATCTTGTTGTTCCATCTACCTATATGTACATTATGTATCCTATACGCTTCTGTTGGAAATTATTGTTTTTTTTACGGATTAAAAGGGCAAAAAATAGTAGATAATGAGGAAGGGTGGAAATTATCATAACGGACTTCTTTCCTATGATGGTGATGATAATGAAGAAGTTCCATTTTTAGATTTTATAGCTATTTCCATCAACATTGCTACTTATATTCCCCTTCTTATGTTTTACTTGATATTCTCATAATTCTATCTACATACATAAGACCTTCTATCTAACCGTTTTCAAATATTGACTGAATTTTAGGCCAGAATTATATTTTGCATTTATTTGATACTATATGTTTGCTTTTTATCAGGTTTTTATAAGAACTTCATATTGCAGCTTGTAGGTAAAGATGATTTAGCAAACAGTGACAAAATTATCCTAGAGACTGCTAAGCTCCTAAGGGAGGAGTACCTTGCACAAAATGCCTTTACTTCATAAGTCATTGCTTTTCTTCTATGAAGTGTTCTCTCTGCATATTCCAAGTCACTTGTTGTCTATATACTGCTACAGTTTGCTGCAGTTTTATAATGCATCCCTTTTGATGACTGACAGTTACGACAAATTTTGCCCATTCCACATGTCAGTTTGGATGATGCGCAATATTATTCACTTCAATAATTTGGTAAACCAAATAACTTATACTCTTTTTCCATGTTTTACACTACACTGTCTCCATCTAGACTAAGAACACTTTACTGAAGTAGAAGAACATTTTACTCAAATCACATCTATCTACGTTTCTCTATGAAGGATTCCTGCCAGTTGGTGGCCTTAGTCCTTGAAGCAAGCTGGTAAACCACATGGATTTCTCAACTAATGTCTGCGAGAGAACCTCTTACACAAGCCTCGCTTTTATAGTAATACATATTATTAACTACCCTTCGATAATGGATCTTGTAACTGTTTTTCGAAACACATCATCCATCAAACCCATATCTGACTCATTTCTTATGATCATAAGCATAACTTCACAATTCTGTTTCAATTGTAAAATTTATTTAGGGATCATACGCCTGTTGCCTCCTCTCTCTCTTTTTTAGATTAATTGGGTAGGTACATGACCAGGATGAAACCAGAGTAGCTCCCAACCAAAATATATTTATCAAAGTTTAACTATTACATAAACTAATAGTAAACTTTCCAGGAACAAGATGTCCTGCGAACATCCAACAACAAGATACAATAGTCGTTTGCATATTACCTCATCATTGATGCTTTAGAAAATTTCTTCTGATGTGACAGTTGTGTATTTCAGGGACTGGAGGCTGGTTTGGTAAATGAGAGCAACTGCCATTACATGGTAGTATTCCAGTATGGTTCGATTGTCTTATTTAATGTTTCTAATCATGAAGCTGATAGATATCTGAAGATTGTAGAAAGGCATGCATTAGGTTTGCTGACAGAGATGAGAAAAGATGGTAAGAATTCCAATATTGGTTGTCTACTATTTTTAACCTATTGAAGCTCTACAGATAAGCTACATACGAGAGTACATTATATGATATAATGCACCATCCAAATTTCTATGATGTTATCCCTGAAGAAAAACTTGCGTATTTCCTTAGTAAAGGTTTATCTTTGAATTACTCCGATGTCTATCAATCTGTAAACCCTTACATAGATACGAAATACGCCCTAGAGAACGATATAGGACCACACCTCTACATGCCGGTCACGACACCTCAACTACGGGAAAAAGTTTACCCAGAAGATATCTACTACTTCATTATTCCAGTAAAAAAGAAAGATGAAGAGCTAATCATCTTCGGTCGCATAATTGGCGAGAGAAAGTTCGTTCCCGACTCTACTCCTTCCAAGTACAACACAGAAGCTGACTATGACTCGGGGAAAATGCAACTTTCTTGGTATAGTTGGCAGGCCAAGAATATCATCCAGAATATGGGATATAACATCAAAAGCGACGAAGCACTAAATTACGGCTGAGGACGACGGTTGCCAATACGACACTTTGTACCTCCCGGTAAACCCGAGAACTAATACCAACGAAGCGGTGTTGGTTTGGGCTATGTCTCTCCTCCAACAACTCCCGAAAGATCAGATGATGAAGCAGATCATTGTTCTCATTCTTCTGATTCCTCCATCTGGGACTCAGACTCTAGCATCGGCGATATGTTCAAAGCAACTCTGTCCGTCAACATGGTTTTTGCCGACCAAATTACAGACGACATCCAATCAATCGAACTCGAGCAATAGGCTCAAAAAATGGACCCCAGGTGGGAGCTGTGCTTTGAACAACGTGAACCACCTACTGAAGACTAAGTCATCCAAGTCGACCTAGGAGATGAAGCATCTTTGAAATCAATCTTCATCAGCAAAAGCTTATCTGACGATGAACGCCAGTATCTTATACAGCTTATAAGAGAATACATCGACGTCTTCGCATGGAGCTATGAAGACATGCCAGGCTTGAACCCTAAAGTCGTTGTGTACCGCCTGAACATTTCATCTAAAGCTAAACCAGTAAATCAACAACAACGACGATTTCGACCAGACGTCATGGAAGCCATCGAGAATGAAGTCAAGAAGCTCATTGCCATTGGATTCATTCACGATGAACAATACCCAGACTGGGTTGCCAACATCGTTCCAGTCATAAAAAAGAACAAAAAAGTTCGAGTCTGTATCAACTACCGTGATTTGAACTCTGTATGCCCGAAAGATGAGTTCCCCCTACCGATCACTAACGTAATGATCGACAATACCTGTGGTTTCGAACGGATATCCATCATGGATGGGTTATCAGGCTACAACCAAATCAAGATGTTCCCCGACGACGAGAAGCACACATCTTTTCGAACACCATTGGGGGTATACTGCTATACGGTGATGCCCTTCGGATTGAAGAATACAGGGGTAACATACCAGTGAGCCATGAACACAATTTTTTGCAATTATTTGCACAAAACTATGGAGTGCTACGTAGAAGATATCGTAGTCAAAAGTCATCTCAAAGGCAACCTCCTCCAAGACTTGAGAACGGTGTTCGAACTAAAGCGTGCACACCAACTCAAGATGAATCCAACCAAGTCTTTCCTGGGAGTCTCCAGCGGCAAATTTTTTAGTTTCGTCATCACTTCAAAGGGTATACATCTGGACCCGGAGAAAGTGAAGGCTATTCTCGATATACATCTCCCAAGAAACCTCAAAGAGTTACGCGGACTACATGGAAGGATAGCCTACATCAGACGATTCATTTCGAACCTCTCTGAAAAGTGTCAACCATTCACTCAGCTCATGAAGAAAGGCGTATCTTTTGTCTGGACTGAACAATATCAACGCGCATTCGACAACTCAAGGCATATCTTACAAGCCCTCCAGTATTAGTTGCTCCAATAATGGGGAAGCCTTTTCTTACTATACGTCTGCACTATGGATGATTCCCTGGGTGCCCTGTTAGCTCAGTAGAACGAAGGCGGCCATGAACAGGCAATCTACTACCTCAGCTGCACAGTGGTGGGCGCCGAGCACATATACACACCGGTGGACAAGGAATATCTCGTACTAGTATTTTCCATACAAAAGACACGCCATAACGTGTCTGGGCGGACTATTCACATTATATCTAAAGTCAACCCTCTCATAATACTCATGACTAAACTGGGCTCTCTCAATTCCCGTTTAGCTACATGGGCAATGCTATTGACCCAATATGATATGATCTTCGTCCCTCAGAAGGCAGTAAAAGGTCAAGCATTAGTCGATTTTCTAGCAGCTAACCCGGTGCCGGAGTCATCCAAACTCTACGATGAAATCCCCGACGAAGTGGTGGAGTCTAACATTCCAACCGAAGAAATCCCTATTTGGCAAATGTTCTTCGATGGTGCATCAAGAACAGGACCCAAAGGGAACATCGTGGCTGGAGTAGGTGTCGTTCTCGTGTCACCTGACCATCTGGTTATACATTGCGCATATTCTCTCGTGGAATCATGCACCAACAACGTGGCTAAATATAATGCCCTATTAATCAGCCTACAACTGGCGAAGCAACTCGGAGTTGACTATCTAGAGGCTTACGACGATTCCAAGCTAATATTTAGTCAACTCTGAGGGGATTACGAAGTTTGCCACGAAGATCTCAACCCCTACCACAGAGCAACAATCGAATTGGCATCTACTTTTACTGGATTCTTCATCGAGCACGTGCCTCGACTATAAAATATAGAAGCAGATGCTCTAGCCAATCTTGCTGCTTCCTTGACCGTTCCTACCAATACTCAGCAGTCAATCACAGTATCTGGTCGAGAATTATTCTGTGTGAAAGATGCCTTGCATATTCATCACAGTTACGCAGCGAAAATAAACGTCGATTCTAAAGACTGGAGATTTCCTTTCATAGACTATGTTGTCCATGGAATCCTCCCCGAGGACCCGAAGGAAGCACTATCCATCCAAAGGCGATCCCTCATATTCTACTACGACACAGATACCAAGATGTTGTACCGACGCTCTTATGACAGGCTATTGTTACGAAGCTTATCAGACACAGAAGCCAAGCATGCACTCCGGGAGGCTCATGATGGAGTTTGTGGTGCACATCAACCAGGCCCCAAATTATAAGATCATCTCAAAAAAATGGGTTATTACTGGCCCACAATGATAGCGGATGTTGTTGAATATACAAAGAAGTGTAGAGTTTGCCAGTTCCACGCCAATTTTATTCATCAACCTTCGGAGTTTCTATATCCGACGACAGCATCTTGGCCATTTGAAGCCTGGGACATGGACGTCATAGGACCAATCAGCCCGCCATCCTCCAAAGGACATCGGTTCATCCTAGCTATAACCGATTACTTCTCCAAATGGGCGAAAGCTATACCGCTCACCAAAGTAAAGACGTCAAACGTGATTAGTTTTATCAAACATCACGTCATCTACTGCTTCGGCCTACCTCGTAGGATCATCCATGATAATGGTCCACAGTTTGCAAGCCATGCATTCTATCGATTCTACGATAAGAATCGAATCTAGAATGTAGCCTCTACTGCCTATAATCCAGCAGCTAATGGGCTAGCAGAAGCCTTCAACAAAACTATCATAAAACATCTCAAGAAGTTCGTTTCTTCAAATAGGCGCAATTGGAACGAGAAGCTCGGTGAATGTCTATGGGCTTATCGTACAACGGTCCGGACTCCAATAGGTAGTACGCCATTCTCTCTGGTTTATGAAAGCGAAGCAGTTCTTTCCCTAAAAATCCAGATTCCTTCCCTTCGGTTAGCCTTAGCCAGCGAGCTGACTACTAAAGAAAGCTACCGTCTGCGACTCCAGGAGCTCGAAGCGCTATACGAAAAATGCTTGTTAGCTCAGTAGCGTATTGAGTTATACCAAGCACGCCTTTCCCGAGCTTTCAACAAAAAAGTGAAGGAAAGGATCTTCCAGGTCGGCGATCTGGTCCTAACAGTGAGAAGACCGATGGTCATGACGCACAAAACAAAAGGAAAATTCCAGCCTAAATGGGAAGGCCCCTTCGTCATAGAATCGGTATATTCTAACGGTGTGTACCGGCTGACCAAGCCTGAAGGTGACTTGCTCATGATGCCTATCAACGGTAAGTTCCTGAAGAAATATTATGTGTAACCTCTTTTACATAATGTTCACATATGTCCAGTCATGTAAATGTACAGCTCGACGTTTATATGATTAAAAAAAATATCTAACTATTATCCGTATTTTAAGAGTCTTGAATACGCCCTGGATAATAGGTCCTCTAAATATTTTCCCAGTGGAATCATTTTCGTTTTTGACCTTGTCCAAACTCAGTTAAACGAAAACAAATCACGTCCCTATTACCTCTGAGTTGTTTTTCGATAATTATTCCCCTAGCGGAATGATCAAATGTTTTGCCACGTCCACATAACCTTTGAGCAAAGCATTCATCAAAGATAGTCATGTCCATACTACCTCTGAACTATCCACTCCTCTCTAATGTTATATATTTTTCCACGTCCATATTACCTCTGGTCAGATATAGAACATCCTCTGTTATTACGTCCATATTACCTCTACTAGCAGCTTCATTCAAATTATTATCTGTATTCGAATCATTCGGATATAAAACGGATAATAGGTCCACATAAAATTTCTCCAATGGAATTCCCATCAGAAATGTCTTTGCTACGTCCACATTAGCTATAGCATCGATATTTCACAAAACCACATTAACTTCCGAAAAGATTCTTTATTCAGTACCTAAACGTCTATCGAAAGACGGAAAATAGGTACAAGAGCCGGGACGGCCAAAAAACAAAAAGAAAATTACAAAAATCTACGGGATATACAGGCGGTTTATGCTATCCCTCAGAGCAACAATCTCGGCTTCCGATTTCACAGTTGCTCGGTGCCATGCCTCTTCTTGGCGAGCGACTTCATCTTCAAAGAGGATCAGACTCTGATGCTCCCCCTCCAACCTCGCCAGCTGCTCTTCTAAACAGGCAGAAGCGGTGATAGTCAAGGCAGCTTGAGACAGATAATCCTCTTGTTCAGATGATGCCGTCCTCAAGTCAGCTTCCAACTGGACGATCCTATTCCTGATCTACGCAATGTAGTTTTGCTTCTCAGTGATCTGTATAGCCAGCCTATTCTTCGAGGCAGCACGTGCCTCACTTGTAGCATTGAACTGGCTATACTGATCAGCCAGCTCGCCAATCTCCTGAACGAGGGCATCCTTTCTTGCCTGAATGGTTGCCTTCTCTACCGCAAGAGCTGTCATTAGAGCCTCGTCCTCTGTACGGAACAGTAATGTCAGACTCCGCTACTTGGTTTCTCGAAACCTGGCCACCTGACCCTTCAGGTCATTTAAAACCTTCCTCAGAGTGTTGGCCCACTCCTCATACCCGGCTATGCTCTCAAGGGCAAAAATGCTCCTAATTATCATGTGTCACGTCCATATTACCTTTGATACCGATATTCTTCCGACTCGACACCTATACCCAATCCAGGATAAAATATATGGTGTCAAGATCACAAAACCTATCACGACCATATTACCTTTGTTGGGTTTCGTTTTAAACCTATTACCCACACCATCGGTGTGTCAAAGGACAATAGGTCCACGAAAGTATTATTCCAATCAATTTGCTCGCATTTTCGGATGCACAAAGGGGCAATAGGTCCAAACAAAAAAGGAGAGAGGAGGGTTCCCTAGCGGGATACCTTTTACATAAATGTGACATTTGGCTCTCTAATACTAGCACCACAGATACCACAAACAAAGAATAGAGCGAATGTATTATGTTTATTCAAAATCAGTTACATTCACAAGACTACATCTCATGAGCAAAACAAAAAGTTCTCCATCCCTTTATCTGAGCAGGAGGATTACATTTGATGTCCAAAAGAAGGGAGAATCCGCTACTCATCAGCAACACATATCTTGATCAGCTTGGCAGCACCACGCTCCCGTCGAAAGATGGTTTTGTGGCCCGTGAAGGAGGTTATGTTTTACTGCTGAGCAAGCAAAAAAGGCTGTAGAACCTTCGAAAAGCTACACGGAGGAGGGCAAATATAGCATGCTAAAACAGCTAAAAATGATGATCTCCTCTCCTCCATATGGCGGACATCGTGGGCCTATTTTTTCAAGAGACCATACCTTCAAAACAACATCTCTAGTGTTGCTTCTGCCTACTTGAAGAACCGTGAAAGCGGAACTTTTACGGTAATGCCCAACTACCATCCGACTCTTCGATTTATAAAGGTTCTTCCTATCATCTGAGAAAAACCCTTCAAAAACACGAAGAGTCCTGAGCTCTCTGATGTGGGTGTCAAGTGTCGCATCTCTACCATGCCCAGAATCGCTGATACCGGTCATGGAGAAATTTGGTAGCCAGATTCCTACAGATATAAAAAGGGGACAGAAAGACAAGTCGGACTTAGAAAACCGCAGGAAAAACTATGTTCTGAATGGTTTCTATGCACCCGAAAGGCAATGCGCCCAAAACAAGATATGTGGGCGCATATACACACTAATAGTACATGGGCACATAACGTGCCACAGCTTAAAAGGGCGCATAACATGGCAACGCGTGGGCACATAACGCACCACAGTATTGGCGCATGTCGAGGTATATTGCCCCAGGCGCAAGCGTCCAGGCAGAAGAAAAGTCCGAATATCGAAAATTAACTCTCGAGACTTTGTTTTTTGAAGCATGCCCTCACCCAGAATCAGGTCCTGGACAACCGAAGACTCTGCCACAGGAGGAGAGCTATCCGACGCAGCTCCCTTGCCCTTCGCGGATCTCTTGGCAGCCTTGGGAGACATGATTCTCAAAGGAAGAAGACGAAGAGTTTTTATGAAAAATTCGAAGAGAAAGGAATAATGAAGTTTCTCTCTCCCCAGGGTCTATTTATAGGCACGGGCTACTTCCTATGCATCAACATACTCTATGCGCCCATTGTGGTGTATACTGTAGACGCCCATTGCAGCCTATGCGCCAACGTGAAGGATCGGCTCCCTGCATACTATGCGACTGTCTCCTGCTGATGTGGACGACGTATAAAGGATGGACCGCTTCAAATTCTGTTCCGATGAATCTATCAGTTCGGATTTCGAAGAAAATCTCAACAGTCGTATCTTCCGGACAGGCTGGCCAGATACTATGCATCCAAAAGAGAGGGTTGTACTATGTGTCCATTGCCTCGTAAGAAGACGATCCATGCTTCTTTCAAAGTATTTTGAACTTGTTCAAAGTGTCGAAAACTTTAAAGGGGGTCCTGTAGAAGCATGGGAAATTTTTAGCAAATATAGCTCCATGCGCCCAAGTCAAGAGCAGCTCCATGCGCCCAGTCAGTATGATTCCATGCACCCACTGGATGAAGCTCCATGCGCCCAGTCAGAGTAACTCCATGCGCCCAGTCAAATGTAGCTCCATGCGCCCAAGACTAGCTCCTTCGAAAGGAGGGCGCATAGCCTGAGACATGGCTATGCGCCCAAGCATGACTCAGTCAAAGCCACGATCAAAACATGTACCGAAGCGCATGGCCACATCAGTCTCCATGAGCAGTCATGCACCGAAGCATGTGGCAACGTCAACACCATGACCAACCCACGATCTCGCAGCCTGTATACGCCTACTCCCTATGCGCCCAAAGCAGGAGTATGCGCCCACATAAGAACCAGCGTATTCCCTTACATGGGCGCATAACACCATTCCAACTCAAGAACGACTATAAAAGGGGGACTTCTTCCCTCTTTAAACACAGAGAACGGAGAGAATTTTTAAGAGCCAAATTGCTGCACTTCTTGCCAGTGAGCCGAGAGTTAGCAATTTTCTTCGATTTTCTTCCACTTTTGTAATCGAAGTGTCAACGGAGTAAAGGAGCAAATACCGCTCGATCTCCATCGTCCTATTCCCCAGAATTTTTTTTACTCGAGGATCCTCAGCGCAGGATCTCTCAGGCGTACTCGATTTGTGGTGCCTTGCGCCAATAGAAAAAAAGACAGCATTTTCTTTTTCTTTTTTGTGTGTGTCCATACAGGTGATACCCTTGGTTCGCGTCGCATGGAGGCATCATTCTCCAGGAGAGTCTACCTGGGAGCGGAAGGATGAGATGCGCGAGCGATACCCATATCTTTTTGGACCTTGAGGTATGATTGTCTATCCTTTTTATCAGTTTAGTTTCATCTTTTAATTTCGAGGACAAAATTATTTTATGGAGGGTAGATTTGTCACTACCACATTTTAGCTTGAGAATATTTTGGTCATTTGTGAATTTTTGAAATTATTTTAATTTATTGAATTGGTGATTTCTATTTTTGACTTTGGCTCATTGAGACTTGTAGACCAACCTAGAAGTTGACCCTAGCTATGGTGACTTGGTTAGCATGGTGTGACCCTAGTCTAACTTAAGTCAACCCCATTTTAGTCATTTAGAAACTAGTATAAATAGAAGAAATAATGATAGGTGCAATGACTTATGACTTAAGGATTTAATTTCATGACTTATGAAACTTGGCCCATGGCCCATGACTTGAACCCTAGCCCTAACCAAGCCCTTAAGTGGTCGGCCACACCTAGGTTTTTCCCCTGTATAATCTTTTTTCCTTTGTTCTTGCCTTTTTTGTGTTCAACCAACTTCTTGAAAGGAAAGGTAAATCCCCATCTTCCTAAATTCATATTAATTCTATTTTAATTCCTTTTTGATCCAAATATTTTGCAATAGTTTCTAATCACCCTTTATTTGATGTTCATGGAGAGTGATTTTAGTTTTTGAGCAATTTGGAGGATTTGGCTAGCAACGGTAACCATTTGATTTGGGGATTTTTCTTGATCATTTCAACCTATAGATAAACCCTTCAAATTTCATTTTAATCCTGTTTTTTTTGCATGGTAGCCTAGATCTAGGTGTCCCCTAGCTGTAGTGAAGGTTTGGTGTCATTTGCATTTGTTTTCGTGTCCATATCGGATACGTATCAATTTCCTAGTCTAGGTGTTCGATGAAATGCCACACCCAATATTTGTACTATTTTTGGAAATTTTTTTGAATGGATTTATAGATCTAGGGTTTGTCTTTGAATTTGTGTCCTTGTTCTGTGGTTTTCGTGTCGTGTCGTATCCACACGAGGATACGAACTTGCTGTACAGGCCAGCGCGCACTGTCCTGCTGCTCGGGGCCTCGTGCTCACTGCACAGGGCACGTAGTGGCCTAGGATTTGGCATCGAGGAGGGGGAAATGATTGACATGTCAGTCCCCAAGCCTCGTGTCGAGTGGTTGTGTGTTGGACATGATATTGGGCCCGCATTGGCCACTGTCTACATTGTACACGTGACACAGGCACTACTAACACGGGTCTCGTATTGTGTCCTGGAGTTTCATGGACATAGTACAGGGTGTCAGTGTCGTAGCCCTAGTCGTAGCGAACACTGGGGCACACACACATGTTGTGTCGTATCGTGTGTCGTATCCTAGACGTGAGTGCACGCATGCACGAGACAGCGTGTCTGTGTGTGCACGAGAGTTGTTCGTGATATATGGACACGCTGTATCCGGCTCTAGGTGACACGAAACGTATCGAGTTACACGTGCACATGTGGGGTTTTGATTATCAACCATTAATTTGTCATATTAACATATTTTCATTAATCGATTTGCATTTCCCTAATTTTTCTGATACATTCACTGTTATGTAATTTTTGAGATTTAATTATACTTTTTAAACTGTTTTGATGATGTTTAACTACCATGATTAGTTCATTTATGTATATCAGGTTTGATGATCATGTTAGGTTCATGGTTAGGGTTGATTCCTGAGTTTTCGATTACATTGGACTGATATTACACAACCTGCGAACTGTTCTTCCTGAGAACAGTTTGCACCACTGTTATAGGCTACTGATTTCCTGAGAATCACTTGACACAGTACCTATCTAAATCCCTGAGTTTGTACACACATGCTAAACTAAAATTCCCTAAGTTAATACACTGTTAGCTACACTTATTTCTCTATTGTTTCACATTGTATACTGTTTTAATCACCCTCACATATTGACACATTGCATTGCCATTTCCTGAGATTAGCCACATACTGTCATATTAATATGAGAACATTCGTGCAATCCTAACCTGTCATTGACACTCACACACACTCCTTAATAATCTGAACACAACACCCTATAGCCCCTGTCACATTACACACATTGTTTTCACACACACACATGTAACCTAGTACACTGTTAGCTCACTCACCACACATACACATTTCCTATCTAAAATTCTGAGAACATAGGAACACCCTAGCCCAATATCCCCACACACACACCCACACATGGCTAAGTGTGTACACTGTCTTCTCATGTACACACACACACATGTCTATCTCTCTATGTGTATATGTATATATATATATGTATAAACTTTATTCTTGTGTAATATATATATTTATATATGCATGCTACTTATACTAATTTATATATATATAATATGTGTGGGATATATGTATGGCATATAGCCTATGGCACATAGCCTACGTGTTGGCATGAATGCACATGTGGATTGGTGTTGGTAGACTAGTATGGCCTTGTGATGTTGTGTGCTTGCAAGAATAGGCTGGCTAGGCTTAGTGAGACTTGTTTGGGTTAGGCTTGACCTAGTTGACCTAGTTTGACTAGTGTAGTTGACTATAGTTGACCAAGGGTTGACTTTAGCCTAGATTGACCCCAAATATCATATAGATGCATTGTAGCAGTCTATTTTACTATTTTAGACATGTAGTGACTTGTACTGTTCTATAAGAGGCAGACACCACTCCTCGGACTGTATATTCTCTTCAGATATTCAGGATATCAGGCGAGTACATTCTCTGATCATTTTATATCTTGCTTAGGATTATATTCCTGCTTTTGATTACTTTACTTGATGCTGACATGTTGGTAACACGGATTAGTACTATATAGATCCTTTCATGAGATGTTATCCCTCTCGGGAGCATCAGATACTCATGTCTCGTGTGTTTCACTTACATCATGTATCTCATGCTTCTATTATCATGAATCTTTCATGTATCAGCTTGTGATTCCTGTACTCTCATGAATCATAGAGCCTTCATGAATCTATTCATGAATTACTCTTTATGAGCCAGTAGTATAGTCATGAATCTTAACGTAACGTGACTGGATCCTTATGTATTGATTGGGGATGGGAGA
>JANAVB010018199.1:14577511-14580011 GCA_029216955.1 Iris pallida | reverse complement strand
GGAAGAGCATCCGGGGGCGCCAGAGGGCGATCAGGCAAGTGCTTAATGAAAGGCGCCAGAATCCCTATCGCAGTGGCAGATAGTGCCAATAAGGGCGACGCGTAGGATCGACAAGGGGAGTTGCCATAATGGTGCGCTGCGTCAAAAGGCGCAGGCTCACAGGCTCCAGCTGTTGCGCCATTATACGAATGCACAAAAAAATAGGATTAATTCAATAAGGATTTAATTTGAAAAATGAATGGGAGGGCGGAGCCTGCACTCAGTTCCCAGGAAGGGTCATGTAGGAGCAGCAGCGACTACAAGGATGCCGACTCCCGACTCTCTAGCGGGAACGCGACGGAGAGCCAGCAATCCAGCCACCCGGCCCGAGCAAGGCTGGAGTGGGAGAAGCCGGCGGCGCAGAGACCAACTCAGAGCGCATACAGCGGTGGGGCCATCGTGCCAGCAAGGACGGAGGCGAGAAGCTGCGGGCAAGTCTCGCACCGGGGAGGGGTCGGCCGAGAACGCAAGGTCAGCCGACAGCGTAAACCAGGGTGGGGGGCGACACGAAGGGGTAGAATCCGAAGGAGTCGGGAGGAAAGGGCCGAGGAGTGCTCACGCACGCCGGACCGCTGAGCCGCCCCACCGAGTGGGGAAGGCCGTATGGCCAACCCGAAGGGGGTAACCCGAGCGTACTCACCATAGCGGAAGAAGTTATATATAATATATATATATATATATATATATATATATAATATATATATATATATATATTATATTATATATATATGGTGGATAAAGGCGCGGGCTGTTAGGAGCTCCACCACGGGCTCCGTTGGGAGCGTCGCCGCTTGCCGGAGTTTTCCTTGTGATTGGCTGGCCCCGTGCCGGTCGGGTCCTTCTCCGGCAGACCGGGCCTCTCGTGCCACCCCTACTGGACCTCCCCCTCTTTCCAGGCGGGGCTCTCCGACCTCCTCCCCTTCCCTCCTAGGCTCTCTCGGCGACGTCGCCCCCCGGCGTACCCGTGCCAGATGCCGGAAGCCGGTCTACCACCCTCCGGACCCCACCCCCCCTGGGCGTCGCTCCGGCCCTTCTCCCTCCCAATCTCGCCGCACCAGCCACCGCGCAACCTCCTTCTTCGACCGTGACACTCATCCGCCCGACTCCCTCGCCCTTAGGTGGCCTCCAGCTTCCCTGGCCGCGTTGTCCTCGTGGGCTCCTCCCCCCGGCGACCCTGACAAGGCCCCCCGTCATCTCCTCCCAGCCACCCGCCTGATCCCCCGGGAGTTCCCTCCCCGCTCCGGCCCCCTCCCCGCTCCCCCGTGTGCCCCATCCTTTCCCCCGGCGCTTCCTCCCCCTCCTCCAACTTCGTTTCACCCTTCGCGGCCCCTGCTGCAGCCGCCGCCCCCCGCCCCCTCATTTGCCGTCGACGAGCTGGCCGCCTCTTCCCTTCGTCGCTGCCGTCCCACTACCCTTCTCTCAGTACGCTTGGGCTGCACCTCGCCGTGACAGTCCGTTAACCCCCTCCTCCTCCCGCTTCTCCCCCAGGCTCACCGTCCTCTCCCGCGTCCCCCTCCCCCGGCTCCCTGTCCCTCCCCCCTCTTCGCTTCCGGCAATGTGTGCACGGGTCCCGAGCTCTCATCGGGCAGGAGTTCGCGGATCCCGATCCCCGCTGTGGCCCCTTCGCCCCCCCGGCTGAGCCCTCCCGACTCCCCTCCCGCTGGCCTCCCCCCCCCCTTTCCCCACGCCGCGACCCCCTGTGTCGCCCCCCCTCCCCCCCTCTCGCTGCATGCATTGGGAGACCCGAGGCGCCTTGGGTTTGCGCCCCCCCCGACCCTCGGCCACGCTTCCCCCTCTGGTAGCGCGCGTTGTCTTTTTCTTTATGTTTTGAATTTTGATTCTAGGTTTCCCGCCTGTGGGACCCGGTTCTAGTCCTGTGTCCGGTCGCTTCATTCAATAAAATGTCCTTTTCATTAATATATATATATATATTATTTTCTTTTCTATATATATATATATATAATAATATATATATAATATATATACAACAATTTCGACTCCGAAGTTGCCCACGATCGCGTAGGTGCAGCCTAGGCCGGCACTTCGCAGTTTGCAGCGGTGTCTGTCAAACCTAGGGTCCTTCCCTCCAGCTCGAGAAAAACAGATCCACCCTTTAAGTATCCTCCTTAGTTTGAGTGGGCGGGTCCTCCCCGTCCTCTTTTCCCTCGCACCCCCTCTTCTTTTGTCCCCCCCCCCCCCCTTCCCCACGGTTCTCCCGGACGATTCACCTCCTCGTTTTGGCTTTGTAGGTAGGCGTCCTCCGATGAGGTTTTGTAAGTGCTTGGGCCATCTCCCGGCACCACTTCCCTGTTCGCTTTGAATAATATTCTCTGTTTCCAATATATATATCATATTATATATATATATATATAGATATTATAATTATTATATATAAATATATAAATAAATTATATATATCTATATATATATATATATATATATATATAATATAGATATTATA
>JANAVB010018199.1:14162316-14571382 GCA_029216955.1 Iris pallida | reverse complement strand
TGCCACGTCAGCGGCCACATCAACATATCCGTCAGCTGCCACGTAAGGAGGGACGATTTAGAAGTACCCTTTGAAGTACAAATAGCATTTTTTATTTATTATATGGGCGAGATAAGATCGCAATGGCGATGGAAAGAGTTATTATATTAGTCTTTCCAAATTTAATATTCAGCTCGTGGGAGTCGTGGAGCCGGGTAGTACATGTGTTTTCACAAAGATGCCATAGTTGCCAGCAAGCAGAAGGAAAAAAAAAAGGAATATAATAATATCCTTTTTCTTAAAATTTGGTTATGCTTAGATTGTGGTGAAAAAAAAACTTAAATGAAGGAGATCGTTGATTGAGGGAAAAATTATGTTGGGATAGAGGATGGAGGTTTCGAAGGAAAGTCGAGGATTAACGAGAAAGTTCAATCATGTTTTGTTTATTTTTAGTTTTTACTTTCAAATCGGGGGTTAACAAGAAAAAGTGAGGGATTATGTTTGAAAACTTGTAAATTTTCTTGATTGACAATTTTTAATTAAAAATTCAACCAAATCTAATTTTATGCCACATATAGTAAGGCCTCGTTTGGTTCGCGGAAAGGAATGGAAAGGAAATCAATTCCATGGCATTTCCTTTAAAAGTGTTTTCTTACTTGGATGGATGTAATCATCCCCACTCCCCCCCCCCCCCCCCCCCCCCCCCCCCCGAATTTTTCTTACATTGGGAACCACTTTCCTTTTCTCCTCAATTTCTTTGAACCCAAACATAGGAAAGTAATTGCTTTCATTTCCCAACCATATGATTCTGCGAACCAAACGAGGCCTAAGGGTATTTTGATAACTATTATAGTTTTATTAATCACATTTCCACTCAAAATCTTCAATCAAGCAAGAGTTATTAAACACACTCCACTTAACATTTCCTCCAATCTAAACAAGATTATATGTATAACCATCCTCTCTCTCACTTAAATTTCCTTCACTTAACCCCACTATGCGGATTATTAGAAATTATATTTGTTTCCTTGGAATTGGCATAGCATTTATAAATGACAATTGCAATAGCTATGGTAAATAGCTTACTTGTCAAGGTAATAAAAGAGTTTCTATTTGAATTTTGTACATATACTTCGGTGTTGAGTTGTTCCACTTACCCAAGTTAAATGCTATGGGGTTTGCTCTAGGTCTCATATTTTGAATTGTCAAAATTTTGGAGCTCGAAATACAATGGCAACTCTGCCAAAAGTTTCAAGAATTTTGAGAGTTCATCAAATTTAAATTCCAATACCTATCGTTAAATACTAAGCCCAAAATTTAGATAAATATTTATTTAATTAGCGACGGACTCTTGTTAATTTTTCTTAATAATACTTAGGGGTCGAGTAGTGAAGTCTAGGACACGTAGGCCATAGACACAAAGTCAGCAACATGTTCTAGTATTTTCTGCTATGTTCCATTTGAAAGAAACATTACCTGAATTGGTACTCTCATATTTCATATTACTTCGAGATTTGAAACAAGATACATACTTAAATTTTGAGATTTGAAGCGAGATACATACTTGAATTTGTATTCTCATATTTCATAAAACTTGAGATTTGGTACGAGAAGCATATGTAAATTAGAGCAGAGCTAATGTATTTAATCGAATAGGGATTGTTTGTAGTACTAGGTTAGTGCATTAGATAGAGGAAACAACTTGAATTCTACTATACGAAATTTCTGCACTATAATAACAACTAAAACTGATCAATATTAACTCCTTATGTAATGCCTTATGAAGTGAGTTGTGAGGCTTAACTCACTTACTTGTCCTAAATTCATATGTATTTCGATTAAAAAATCAATAGGTAAATCAATAATTATACAATATACTTACCAAAAGTGAGGGGCCAGACTCCAAGCACTGTGTCATCCTGCAACAATCTGATCCCTGATCACATAATTATGGCCAGAAAATTAGCTAATGTGGTCATTCAAAAAGTAGTTCTCCAAAATTGCATCATCATATATTAACACTATAATACTTCTATAGTGTTTAAGTATACCAAATTATTATCTAGGAGCCATAAATAACCTTCAACTAGTTCACATCATATTATATCATATCTTCATTTTTCTTAGCATTCTTGCTCGAGGATATGCATGTCATTTGATGACCTAGTATTTTTCATTAGGGTAAAATGAGGCTCCAGAAGAGGCTTTGCCTTTTTACATCATAGATGAAACTGAGAAGTGATCAACAACAGTTTTAAGGATGCATTAATTTTATTTTGTAGCTGGATAACCAATGTAAATTATATGTTTTAAATTGGGACATCTTACTAACAAGAGTTGTACTTTCTTATCTAGTTCATGTATAATAGTTGTGGATATTTTGAAAGCAAGTTTGTTTAGTACTATCTATATTTCTATCTTAGAACTTTATAGGAGACAATCGTGGATATGGGCAATGGTATATTCGTATGGCGAGTAGTCTGAAGATCTTAGTTATGTACTCGGCTCACCGTATTTTGGAAATAGGGCGTGATAGCTTCTTTATCACTATAAGTGAATTCATGTGAGTTTGGCAAAAAACTCTTATGTGTCTATTCATAGTAGTCGAGTTCACTTAGCGTAGAGAGAGATAATCCTCAAAGTTTTATTTATAAAATTTGATAACCAAAGTATCGACGCTTGTGCATATCAAGTCGGTATTAAATGAATCACGATGTTCTCACCAATGGAGTAGGTAGTCTCCAGCGTAGTCATAACCCTGCTTTTCTTTTTGCTAAGAAAGAAATGGTTGTTACTTATTTCTAAAGTAAACTTTGTTTTTGTAGTGAAGAATAATCCTTTCATACTACACTCGCTCGGTATATAAATACCATATGAGGAAGTCCTATTGTAGATTCTTTTTTCTAGTAAAATATGACAGTGCATATCTGGTCTGCTTGTGACCACTTTACTTTGTTGACGATCTAATACTGGCCTTGCTTCTTGTTGGCAAAGGCATAAGAACTACCTTGATCAATATGGGTTAAACATGATACTCTCTATATATGTGTGTGTATGTTTGTGTGTGTGTAAGCCAAGCTCTCTCTAAGTGAAATGGATTCATTTTTGGATTAAATTTTGTCAACCCTTTTTATGAACTAAATTTTGTCAATGTTAAACCATTTTGTGTACCACTATAAATGCGCCACGCAGAGGCTATTTATTGGTTTCAAAAAGGGAATCTTTTGATGCCTTACAGAATTTATGAGATTTCTACGAGGCACACTAGTAGGAGCTTTTGGTTGAGCTGGATAACTCGATCGCGTGCCACATGGAGCTGGATGGCTTGATCATGTGCCACATGGCCGATTGTGGATGTCAATGCATATATGGCTTCTTCATCAAAAAGTGTATTTTTGCAATTGAGGCATGGACGGCTTGTTATAGAGCCAATATATTAAATGTGTGCCATACTGGTTGCAGAGCTGTTAGCACATTAAATACGTTTTAGGTTGCTAGCAGAGATGATGACGTATTAAATTTATGTCATATAGGAACTCTGACAAATTGGCTATGACTCAACAAAAATAGACAGAGATGGCTTTTTCTACGTGAGTTTGCGAGGACTTGTCTTCGTGAGAGACTTTCGACGAGGATACTATCATGCCCCACTCACGAATACTCAAGTACGGGTACGTGAGTCTATCCAACCTACATCACGGTATTGATGATAGTAGGCTCTCTATACCTCTATCACAATAACAACAATAATATCCATAGATAACACAATATGATATCATCCACAAAACTATGCCAGGAATAAAAAAAGAATATAACCTAACTGTCTTACTTATATAATTAAAGAAAAATCTACTACAACTCAGAATTGTCCTCGAAAAAAAACATGGTCAAATAAAGTAAATGCAACTAAGAACTAAAGTCTACTAACTAAGAATAATTCGAAAAAGTATAATAAAGAAAATATGCTACTCCGCATCAAAAGATGGATCAGGTACTTCTGTGAAATTTGTATCGCCAATATACTCACCGTAGATCTCCAAACAAATATTGGCGACTAAAATTGTCAACATATCTAGTCAAGATTAGAAACAAGCACAAGTTCCTTACTAATAAACACAAGTACAATATATGGAACATGATACCTAGTATGAGCATGATGATACTAAACAAGAATTATAAGTTAAAATAACACATTTGGACAATAAGATAACAAGAGATAGCCATATGAGATCAATATATTTGTAACTACGTGCTTAGTATCTTTGGAAGCACAAATTTCAACATGCAGATTGGGGCATAATTTATGATAAAATGAGAAAAAACGTTCTCATGAAAAGTAAGAGAATGTCATGTAATATAGAAGATCAACATGCCTAGTGACTGTACTTTTCCCATATCCCCATCTTTCACAAGAACAAATATGATAACAACATAATATATAGAAAATATATATACGAAAAAAATTCTCTCTCATGTGAGGTGTGATGGAACTGGGGATTCCCAGGACCCTTAGTTTGGTGTGCGTATTGATCGATAGAAGTTTAGAATATCTAAGACATGTTCTAACCCCTCATAGCGGAACTAGGGTTCACGAATTATACCCGCGATGGGAAGAAAAATACAGTTTCCAACAACATCGAGCAGTCACGACCCCAAGATCTTCTGCACGTATTCTGTCCTCGTGTTAGACGTCGTGTGGGCGACGATCTCCAAACCTTTTCTTCTCCTTGGCAGTCCTCCCTTTCTCTCCTTACGTGAATCATGAATTTCGAGAAAGGTTCTTATTTCTGATGATCATATGACAGCCAGAGACTAGAGGATATATAGGCTACGGCAGGAAGCATGAGGAAAAATTAGGGTTAGGTCTCCTACGGATCTGGATATCCCGTGTTCAGCCCGAACACACAACCCAGGCCCATTAACAATAACTCGGTCCACTAAAGAGCTATTATTGCACTACCATCCTAATCCCAAATTATGATTATAGGCTCCTTTTATTATATGGTCGTTTGCCTTCCCATGTTAAGATATCGAATGTCCGTCGATCAAATTAAGTTACTGACAACTATATTGATCGACATCTTTTATCCTTAAGTAGTATCACTCAACTTTATTTGTCATGTCAGATATAATCCACCTGCAGGATTTATATGACAATTCTTATGAGCTCCTTAAGGGGACATCATCAACCCGACGATGCAGGACATGGATTCTTTTTATAATCAACATCCCATCATACATACAATGTTATTACCCAATTTATAGAGGTCATTGACCCATAATGAATCTTACTCTTTTATGAGTCAAAGTAATGCACACTGCATATACATGTCTGTTGTTATATCCGGATTAAGAGAAAAAGCATCGATAATAATAGAGGTGTTTGTTCTCTTATGTAGTCAGTATAAAGAGAACAACCTCAAGTGGTCATGTTCAATACACACAAAGTGTACTAGTGTAAACCTATAGTCAAGATAGACTAATACCATATTACACTACAACCTTTCCAATGGATTGTCCAAGTCCATCTAGGTTGTGAACTATTTATATATTACATTAGGAACTGATAATATGATCTTCTGTGTGACACCACACACCATATTATCTACAATATAGAATATTAGACACTTGCATTAACACTTTCAACAAATATAATATGCAAACATTTTCCCATATGATTCTCATTCAAATTTAGCAAAATAAAGTTAATACAAAAGTAATGCTTTTAGTATATAACCCTAACAATCTTCCACTTATATTCAAAGCATTGCTTTTCAGTATACTGTTACAAATCTCCCACTTATACTTAAAGCCATGCTGCTACACATCTGACTCTCATTCCCTCAACACGACTATTAAAAGCCTTAGCTGGTAAGCTCTTTGTAAAGGGATCAACTAGGTTGTCGACTGATGCTATCTTGATCACAACAACTTTTTATTTCTTTATAAAATCTCGTATCAGGTGGTACTTACGCTCAATGGGTTTACCTGTCTTATGGGCTCGTGGTTCCTTCGAGTTTACAACTACACCACTATTATCACAATAAAGTGTAATAGCCTTAGGCAAACTAGGTACCAAATTCAAGTCCAACAGGAAGTTTTTGAGCCAGATCACTTCTTTGGCTGCCTCAGAGGCTGCCACATACTCAGCTTCCATGGTGGAATCAGCAATACATTTTTGCTTGATACTCCTCCACACAATGGCTCCACCTCCCAAAGTAAATACATAACATGAGGTAGATTTTTTGGAATCCCTATCTAACTGAAAATATGAGTCTGTATACCCCAAGGGAACAAAACTATCTGCCTGGTAAACTAGAATATACTCTTTAGTCCTTTTCAAGTACTTCAAAATATGCTTTACGATAATCCAGTACTCTTGTCCTGGGTTAGACTGATATCTGCTGACCATGCCAACGGCAAAGCAGATGTCTGGTCTCGTATATAGCATTGCATACATTAAACTTCCTACTGCTGAAGCATAAGGAACTACTTTTATGTTCTCTATATCTTTAGGTGTCCTCGGACACTGCTCCTTTGATAGAGCAATTCCATGTCTAAAAGGTAAGAAACCTTTCTTAGAATTTGCATACTAAAATGAGTTAGTACAGTATCGATATAGGAAGCTTGGTACAAACCCAACATCCTTTTCTTGCGATCTCGTAGAACTTTGATCCCAAGGATGTGACCTACTTCTCCCAAGTCCTTCATATCAAACTGTTTGGATAACCATACCCTTACATCAGATAACACCTTCATATTATTTTCAATAAGCAAGATGTCATCTATGTAAAGTACTAGAAATACCACCACATTTCCGTCACACTTTCTGTATACACATGATTCATCCTGACATTGATCAAATTCATAGGATTTTATCACCTGATCAAAACATATGTTCCAAGATCTGGAAGCTTGCTTAAGTTCATAAATAGACTTCTTGAGCTTACAAACAATATGCTCTTGGCCCTTTTCAATGAACCCGTCTGGTTGCTTCATATAAATATCTTTCTCAAGACTTCCATTAAGGAAAGCTGTCTTGACATCCATTTGCCAAATCTCATAATCGAGATGAGCTGCAATAGATAAAAAAATCCGGATAGACTTAAGCATGGCTAATGGCGTAAAGGTTTTCTCATAATCGATACCTTCTCTTTAGGTAAAACCTTTTGCAACGAGTCGAGCTTTAAAGGTTTTAACCTTACCGTATGATCCTCTTTTTCTTTTATAGACCCACTTGCATCCAATGGCTTTTACACCAACGGGTGGTTCTACAAGCTCCCAGACTGATTGGAATCCATAGATTCTAATTCAGATATCATTGCTTTTTGCCAAGACTCTGTATCTTTATCTTGGAGTGCTTCATTGTAGGTACAGGGATCATAATCTTGTTCCGTAGGGACGAAGTCTGATGATTCACCCAAGAACATATATCTATCAGGTTGTATCACAACCCTCCCACTATGACGAGGCACTATCGGTTGTGGTGTAACATTTGTGACACGTTGTGCAGTTATTTGTCGTTCATCCTCTTATATTGTTGGTACTGAAGTACTTGGTGTCACACCTCTCAGTTCTTTAGAATAACTCTACTTGTGGGTTTATGGTTCATCACATAGACTTCATCTAAGAATCGGACATTGGTGCTAATAATGACCTTCTGATCCTTAGATTATAAAATAAATCTCTTTTCGTTTCTCTTGGATAGCCTATAAACAAGCATACTTTTGTACGAGATTCTAACTTATCTTTTTTTTCCATTCAGCACATGTGTTGGACTACCCCAAATGCGAATATGTTTCAGACTAGGCTTCTGCCTAATCCACAGTTCTGTGGGAGTAAGAGGTACTGACTTAGAAGGAACCTAGTTCAAAATATAAGCTGCAGTCTCTAAGATAAATCCCCAAAATGAATCTGGTAAATCCGAATAACTTATCATTGATCTAACCATCTCCATAAGAGTTCTATTTCTTATTTCGGCTACACCATTCTGCTGGGGTGTTTCAGGTGCAGTCAAGTGGGATGTAATTCCAGCCTCTGATAATAATCCCTAAACTCTCCAAAGAGGTACTCGCTACTACGATCTGATCGTAGTGACTTGATACATTTTCCATGACGTTTCTCCGTTTCAGTCTTGTACTATTTGAATTTCTTAAAGCACTCAGACTTACGGCACATCAAATAAATGTATCCATACCTTGAATAATCGTCAATAAATGTGACAAAATACTCAAACCCACCTCTAGCCTGGATAGTCATAAGTCCACACAAATCAGAATGAACCAATTCCAACACATCTTTGGCCTTATACCCCTTTGCCGTAAAAGGCCTTTTGGTCATTTTACCTTCCAAGCAGGATTCATAGACTGGTAGTCCTCTACTTCCAATGAACCCAAAGGTCCATCTTCAACTAGTCTTTGAATCCTTCTTAGGTTAATATGCACCAAACGCAAGTGCCAAAGATATATTTGGTTCATACAAGAAGGTTCTTTTCTCTTATTTAAGTTAGATGACATATTATTCATTTCCATAAGTTGTATTGTGGGCGAAATAGGATTAATGACATACAGATTATCAACTAATGCACCAGAATAGATAAAATATTTATTCTTTCTAATAACAATATTGTCATTAAAATAAACTGAATATCCATCCTTAACTAACATAGAAACAGAAATTAAATTCCTTCTAAGTGACGGTGCATAAAGACAATCTCTCAATGTCAAAGACTTATTTCTACCAAAAGATAAAGTAACATCTCCTAATGCAACGGTCGCTACTTTTATAGCGTCACCCATGAACAAGCACATGTCTCCATCACTGAGACGTCTAGTTTCCTAGAACCCCTATAATGTATTACAGACATGATTAGTGGCTCCTGTATCTACACACCAGGTGCTGGTAGATAACACCGCTAAACATGTTTCAACTACTAGTAAATGAGATATACCTTCTTTGTTCCCTTGCTTGAGAAGTAGACAATCACTCTTCCAATGTCCTGACCCTTTGCACTTGAAACATTTGCCTTCGGCTTTTTCACAGCGCCTTGAGGTCCCATGCCCTTCTTTGCTGAGTTTGCTTATTTCTGACTGTTATTCTTCTTCTTACCGCCCTTTGGCTTAGAAGTAGAAGCCTTTTCAGAAACAAAAATATGACCACTCTGTCTAAAGAGATTCAGCATCCTATAGCTCTTTTGCAAGTTCTGCCAAACTATACAACCTTTTGTTCATGTTGTAGTTAAGGCAAAAATTGTCAAAACTTTTGAACAGAGTCCCAAGAATGATATCGACTTGGGATTCCCATTAATTTTAGCTCCAAGGATCTCCATCTCATTCAGATGACCCATCATCTTGAGAACATGGTCCCTTACTAGCGTACCTTCAACCATTTTTGTATTCATCAAACACTTCATAGCAAACTGCCTAGCTGCTCTTCTCTAATTTTTGAAGAGTTACTTGAGGTTATACATCATGCCATAAGCTGTGGCCATGGCCTGATGCTGATGTTATAGTACATTTGACATAGATGCCAGAATGTAACACCGTGCTATCTCATCTGCCTTTTTCTACTTCTTATAAGCCTCTTTGACCTATTCATCAGAGTTAGCATCAGGCTTAGGTGGGTATTCCTCAACAAGTACATATTTGTACTCCTCAGCACTCAGGACAATGTCCGAATTACGTTTCCAGTTAATATAATTAGGTCTAGTAAGTTTATTTTCTTTAAGAATCACCATAAGTGGACTGAAAGAACCCAATTTTGAAATCCTGAGAATCACATAAATAAAAATTATGTAGGGCAAAAAAAACTTTTTGAATTAATTAAATATTGATTCCCTCAAAACAATAATAAGAAATTCACCGACACCTTGAACACCATAAATTTAGCATGCCACGGTAGTGTAGACGTATACAAATTTAACTTTGTTCAAGTAGATTTTTCTTATTAATTTTACTATCATGTCAACATAAACTTATACAAATAAAATTAATATGTTGGTCTTGCTCTGGTCATACAAATAATAACAGTGACTCCGATGGGGAGGATACCATTATTTGTATCTAAGTGTATACCATTACTTAATACTAAGTCCATTACCTTGTAATGAGTTCCTTCATATGGAGAAGTGAACACATACTAGGTATCTTTCTACAATTATCCCTAAGAAAGTTTGTACTGGTGATCCATAATTATACTCATCCGATATGGAGGAGGACACTAAAGCCAACACGCAAGTATAATTACATCACCTACAAACCAGTAATGGAGACCATAGGATTTATGCTAAATAAATTTTCTCTCCCACTTAGTTATTTAACAATGAGAGTTTTTCCACTAGTTGATATTTTGTCCATGTTGTCCATTATTAATGCAGGCTTAGTTTTTTTTATAAAAAAACATCCACAGAATAATAAACATGCATAATAAAAAAAGCAAAATGACAACAAATAGAAGAAAAAATCCAACTATTATGGTCATCTTTCCTGCTCCGTCCTCAACTATCCGAATCCAAAATCTGGCGCTTCGTACTGATTTTGGCTGTCGATTCCTTCATCAAAAATCATCCGTCTGCCTTTGGATTGTTTAAACCGCCATCTTTATTGATCAAAAAATAATTAAAATTACATCAATCCTATACCTCCCAAAGGAGTTCACACATAATCTAGATTAAAAAATTAAAATTATAAGCACGATCAACCCTCATGATTTTAATTACATCCAGAATAACAACATCTACGTCATATCGGTGGTTTAAAACAACACAAACAAAAACATGCATTAGACCATAATAGTTGGATCTAAAATGCCTGCAAAATCGAGTTAGAACAGATCTACATCTATCGATTATACACAATGCAAGTTTTATTGGACAAGACGTATCAATCAATATGCAGATCCAAAGTGGCTCTAATACCAATTGATGGAACTGGGGATTCCCAGGACCCTTAGTTTGGTGTGCGTATTGATCGATGAAAGTTTAGAATATCTAAGACGTTTTCTAACCCCTCATAGCGGAACTAGGGTTCATGAATTAAACCTGCGATAGGAAGAAGAAAATAGTTTCCAGCAACGTCGAGTAGTCACGACCCCAAGATCTTCTGCACGTATTCCTTCCTTGGGTTGGATGTCATATGGGCGACGATCTTCCAACATTTTCTTCTCCTTGGCAGCCCTCCCTTTCTCTCCTTACATGAATCACGAATTTTGAAAAAGGTTCTTATTTCTGATGATCATATGACGACCAGAGAATAGAGGATATATATAAGGATACGGCAGGGACAATGAGAAAAAATTAGGGTTAGGTCTCCTAACGGATTTGGATATCCCGTGTTCAGCACGAACACACAACCCAGGTCCATTAACAATAGCTCGGTCTACTAAAGAGCTATTGTTGCACTATCTTCCTAACCCCAAATTATGATTGTGGGCTCCTTTTATTATATGCTCGTTTGGCTCCCCATGTTAAGATATCGAATATTCGTCGATCAAATTACATTACTGACAACTATATTGATTGACATCTTTTATCCTTAAGTAGTACCACTCAACTTTATTTGTCATGTCGGATATAATCCACCTGCAGAGTTTACATGACAATCCTTATGAGCTCCTTAAGGAGACATCATCAACCCGACGTATCAGGACATGGATTCCTTTCATAATCAACATCCCATCATACATACAATGTTATTATCCAATTCATAGAGGTTGTTGACCCATAATGAATTTCACTCTTTTATAAGTCAAAGTAATGCACACTGCATATACATGTCTGTTATTATATCCGGATTAAGAGCACAAGAATCTATAATAACAGAGGTATTTGTTCTCTTATGTAGTCAGAACAAAGAGAACAACCTCAAGTGGTCCTGTTCAATACACACAAAGTGTACTAGTGTAAACCTATAGTCAAGATAGATTAACACCAAATTACACTACAACATTTCCAATAGATTGTCCAAGTCCATCTAGGTTGTGAACTATTTATATATTCCATAGGGAACTGATAATATGATCTTCTGTGTGACACCACACACCATATTATCTACAATATAGAATATTAGACACTTGCATTCACACTTGCAACAAATACAATATGCAAACATTTTCCCATATGATACTCATTCAAAATTTAAGGAAATAAAGTTAATACAAAAGCAATACTTTTAGTATATAACCCTAACAAGGGGCAAGGCTATAAAAGAATTTAATATGCATTTATACTACATACATAGAACATTCAACATAAAGCAATTGTATAAGGTCGCTTAATATTATACTTACTAGCTTCTGAAGATGATGTAGTCACAATCTCAAATGATGAGATGAAAACAAATATACTAGCAATCCAAATCAAGCCATCATCCAACGAACCCAATCATACAATTTAACACAAGTTAGATATACAACTTCCTAGTTGAAATAATGATCCTAACCAAATAGTTGTCCTAATTAAATCATTATTAATTCTGAATAATTTTTCATAGATCTTATTTTTTTTATCATAATATGTTTAGATTTTAAGGTTAATTGTAAACTTTTGGCTGAATAAAGTCGTGTTTGCAAATTCAGGATTCGTGACAAACAAATTGAGGCATTTCGTTGATCGAAAAGTCAAATGACATAAACCTATAATTTGAGTGCATAAACTTGTAGATTTTACTGCTACGATAGTGCTGGAATCGACATTTTGTATGTGCCTCGAATCGGTTGGGAGATATAGCAGTTACAAATACAGGTCCAATTTTATAGGTTTTCAGTAGATCACCTAGTCATCTACAACTTCTACGAATTAAAAACATATAAAATGAAACTAAGAAATTCTGGAAATTTTATATGTTGTAGATCTTCATGTGAGCATTCTGAATTATTAAATGGATCGTTAAAACGAGTTTGGGGTCTCAAAACTTGAAAACACCAAGACACGTTTGTTTTTCGGACACTCTAAAATTTCTACAAAAAAAGGTTCGAATTACTGAAAATAAATTACAAAACATGAAACCTAACTTCAATACAGTTACAAAAAAATTTGGGGGGTGCAACGAACAATAGAGGTACTCGAAACCTCTCCTTAAAGTTGAAAATCACCAAGAATTTCTCTCACAACTCACCTCTCTCTCTCTCTCTCTCTCTCTCTCATCGAATAAAATAATTTAGCAAAAAAACTTTAGGGTTTATAATAACTATATATATTACATTTAGTCAGCCAAAAGGGGGAGCCCCAGATACGTAGTAGCGCCTCGCATGATCCCGCCCAGATCGGATGACCAGGATATTGCCTAGCTTGGATCCGAGCCGCCAGTTCGAGCTCGACTTGGATGTGAGTCCAACTCGGACTCAGATTCGAGTAGGAGACCACGTGGGAGCTGCACCCACGTGGGGACTGACTGACAAGTGGGGGGCGCTCAGTGCACGTGGGTTGCTAACGGGTAGGCCCTAGGCGGGTGAAGGTGAGGGATTATTTTTGTTTTCTCCATTTTTGATTTATCTAATTTATGAAACTAATTATTAATTAGTTTTAATCCTATTAACTCCATATAAATTCTAAAAATGATGAGAAAATTCTAAATAAATATAGAAAATATATTTAAACTTTCTAATCTTAAAATAATAATCTGGGGCCAAGATATTTCTCTATGGCCTCGTAGTAATTTCTAAAGGTCGTTGGAAACTAGAATTCCTAGGTATTTAATTATCCAACATTTCAAAAAAAATTAAAAATAACTGTAACCCCTATATTCCTAAATAAATGAGATTTAAATTTTTTATAATATTTTAATATTTTTTGAATACTTTATTCTAATTTATTAAATAATTTTAATTAGCTATAATTATTTATTCTAATTGAGTTATCTGAAAGAGATTTATTTAGATAATTATAAGTGTATTGATAAATACTAATTACTTTTGATTATTTGAAATATTATTTCTGGGTTAATTATTTGGCTAGAAGATTATTTTAAGTTAATTAATTATATTGTTTCTAATATAGTAATGGCAGATTTGTAATTAATTCTGATTGGACTGGTTATTTAGGAAATCCATTGTTGAATACCTAGTCACATGGCTTAACGGGAACATTCTAAAATTACTAGACTAATCGGGATTAGTCTGGAATATTCCAGAAATATTCTCCATAACCCATATGCCTAGAGATTCTAGGACTTTCCTAATAGGGCTATAAATAGCCATCATTATTGCTGATTAATCAGTCTAATCTTAGTGGCCTAATTAGTGTGTCAGTGTTTGTGTCCTTTCCACCAAACTTTACTTTTACATTTACATTCTATTTCCCGACATTGACACACCCGTGTCACACCCATCCCTCTGTGTCCTATGTCCCCGACACAGGACTTATATTAGATTTATATAAACTATGTGTCTGTGTTCCCTGACATGACACCAGATCCACAAAAAACCCTAAATCCTAGCAAAAACCCTAAACAAAACCCTAGCTCTCCTCTGCCCGCCATGTCCGACCGTCCCCTCGTCGGAGACTCCTACTTCGTTGCTGCCTCGATAACCGGAGCACCATCGCGTCGTCGGAGTTTGAAGTCGCGCCGCCAAGAACCGTTGCTCCACCGGGGACCCCAGGATCTGCTCCTCCGCTATGATGCCACCGATCGGAGCCATCCATATTGGAGCTTAGGTCACCTCCACGAGAGCCTCGCCGACCTCCTCACCGCATCTAGGCTGCCTTATCACCAGATCCAGTCACACCCTGATCCCGGAGGATCGAAAACTAGCCACTGGGCGTGATGCCGTACAAGTCTAGATTGTACTTGTACAAGAAAAAACTATTACAGTTCCTGGTATTTCTCAAAGAACAACGACAGCACAGCAAACCAAGCAGATAAATTAAAGTCACACAAGATATAAAGAAATGTATCTTTTATTGATAATTGTAATGGATTACAAGACTTGCAGCGGAATACAGAGTTTACAACTGATTACAAGACTCTTGAATATCCAACTGAATATATATACTTGCCCTTTAGGCTACAACTGAATATGCCGACTTCTTTACAATGAACTTACCAATTTGGCTACAATCTTACTGGTACAACTGAGTTATACTTTCCATACATTATGTCCCATATAGTAGAGTACATCATCTTGAAAGAAGAGCTTCTGCACACCCATCCGAATCATCGATGCCAAGCACTGATCAAACAATTTCTTCATACGTAAGCACCTGTAATATTACCCACAACGTGGGTCAGTACATCATCAATGTACTGGTGAGCGGTACTGGCCCAACTCATCTAAAAAGAAAACACTAAGTAATCATGTTATAGAACATTATTAACAGTGGTCTTTCTTGTTGCCTTAGGATCAATTTCATGTTTATAGCCGACAAGAAGTAAAGCATGCAAATCTCATAGCCAACATAATTTAAGCATACAGTTATCACCCTTTGGTGATTCTTACCCACGGTCGTGTAGCCATTCTTGTATATTTAAAAGACTTACTCAGCCTGCACAAGATATTGTTAGGAACAATATCATAATTCAATATATTTGTCACCATTTAGGTAATTCTTACCACAGCCGACATCCTTCCATGTAATTGAGTAATAACTTACTCTGTCTGAATAAGACATCATTAGCATTGGACCTATCTATATGTAGGTCACCGACTACTTGCCATCTTGGACCATCTTACAGGTATAACGACGCCCTTTATAGTGCCGGTAGCTAGCCCTACTGAAGGTCCTGCATACCGTGCTACTACTTCAGTACTGTGCTACTATTTCAGCACAAAGTTTTCCCCAGGACAAATCAGTTTTCAAGGCCTTAGAATACCGTTCGAGGAACCACTTGTCGACAAGTTGCCCATGACCATGCAATTATATGCAACTTATCTAAAAAGAAAACATATAATGCATGATAAGGAAAACTAAGTAATAACCCATCATTCTCATTCGTATTGCCATCTTGCCTTAAGCCAACGCTCACATTATCATATGCCCAATCCAGGGTCTTAGTGTAACCAACATTCTACATCGGCACAGGATAATAGAATGTTGTTACTCAATCTCTTTTCCACATCTTTGATACCATACATCTTTCCAACCAAACTCAATGTACTCACCGCCCAATTCCTGGGACTTAGCGTCTGTTTAGCATATGTTCATTCGAGCATAATTCAAGCATACTCACTGCACAGTTCTTGGGTCTTATTATCTATGTTACCATCTATTCGTCGAGCTAAGGCTCGATATATTCATCGCCCAAGTATTTAGGACTTTTTCTTCACCAGTCATATATTTTATAGCAATAATACGCAAGCTCACAAATCATGAAATGATACGCAATAGTTTCGGGTCATGTGATTAATTATCTTTTATTATCTTTTTGACTTTTATGCAAGGTGTTATTCAACAACTCAACGAGTAAACACAGCATACTATCCTTTATTTTAAGCGTGAAGCTAAAGAATTTTCGAAGGGTTCAACACTACTCACATTTATAAGATGATTCCTGCCACGATCGCATAGTGTTCCAAGCAATCCTTCACATATTCCCAAGTCCAAAAAGGCTTCATCGAATCAACCATCCATCATAAGGCATCTTGCGGGTCGGGGTACTATAATATATACCACTTAGAAAAAGTTTCGTCCTCGAAACTTAAAACAAAACACATCCCCAAAACTCAACCGACTTTTATGAGACTTTTCAGCGATCAACTTGCACTATTTAACATTTCTCTGCAATCTCTCAATTGATTTCAAGTAATGTACCGTCTCGTCACAACATTCTAATTTGATTCAAAATAGTTTACCATCTTTGATCTTTTCTCTCGATACTCGTGCAAATTCTTAGCACATGATAATCCTCCCTATGGCTTCGTTTGAATTCAGCATACCACTTAGTTGGCATTAAACACATATTTTAGGCGTCCCAGAAATACATGCACTTCAGCCAAGTTCAGTGATAGAGAAAACGAATGAGCTACGGTGTTACTTCTTTTTCGAACATCAGTAATTCTTTTCGAGCATCTCGTATAATTCTACTTATTTATTCGATATTCCAACCAACTAATAACACAATAGATGTTACCAATTCTAACTCGAGAAATTTTCGACAACCGATCCAAATTTTTTGAAAGTATTCCGATTTAGATGTATCAAGTATTCCTTTCAAGTTCATTGTCATTTATCCCACCAATGTTGATAAATCCTATTTCTATATTTTATTTCGATACCCCGATTCTCATCAATCAAATCTTGTACTCGTCATCGTTCGTATCCATACACTTTGTTTGCGACTCATAAATTTTCCCGATTATGATCCATCCTTCAAATTGTACCGTCATTCCACCCTAGTAACATTTCTTGCTGTACTCAAACATTTTCTCGTATTGATCAAGCCAACATATTATCCTCTCACATAAGCAACTCTCATATCCAGCAACATTAATCTCAAGGGTCATTCCTATTCACATTCGCTCTTGCCGATCTCGGCTTCATGCACTATCCAATTTCGTCGTTACACTTTTTCCTCCAATTCCAATCTGATTATCCATCAATGAATTTACTCCGACTGTCTCAAGGCAACTATCATCATTCACGCAGCTCAAAATGATTCAACCAACCAAATCTAACCAGCTTTAGCAAATTTTCAACATTCCCAAATAAGGCAACAAAATTTCGAAACTAACATGATCCGTCATCCCATCCAACATTATAACATCGAATTTTCCAGTCTTCATTCCATTCCGAAGTTTACTTTCCAAGACATTTCACTCATTCCAATAATATCCACACAACATCAATAGGGACATCCTACGGGTTTCCAACAATCAATGTAGCATTCAGTCAAGTCTCTACGGTCAGCTAATCTAAGCTAAACCAGACATTCAGCTAACTCATCTGAGATGGATAGCTATCAGGGACATACTTATCTCTTATCTTAGAAGCAACCAACTCTTATCATAGGGATAACTTTATCTTATCTCAGGGACAATCTATAATCCGACTAATCTAAGGGACATAGGGCACTACCCTAATCTTATAAACTTATACCCCAACATGGACAACTAAAATAACATAGCCAACCAATCCGAAACTTAGGCAACCAACCGACACTCTAGGCAACCAACCGACATTCTAGGCAAACTACTGACATTCTAGGGTCAAGTCTTTCTACCCGTACTCATACTCGGGCCATAACCAACGAAGTCATTCTAGACTTACCCACAACCGACAAGCTCTATTCAATAATTCTATCCGACAATTCTTATGGGTCACTCTCGAAGCTATCATATAAAACTTCTCAATCGAATATCCAAAATTTTAATTTTTACTTGCATAGACATAGCATCTGCTCAATCCGACTTGCATCCTCATATCGTACTCAAATTATCTATTCAATCGGGTCAACTATTCTGAGTTATAATCCAACATTGTTACCTCAATATTCTACTATTTAGCATCTTTTCTACGGTCTCCTTGTGACATATTCATTTTCTATATTTTTAGATCATCGATACGGTCTGTACTCTTTTAACCAACAAAATAAGGCAACTACATAATCATATTTCTTTCGAAAGCATCCTTTATGAATTTTTGCTAGCACCCAACACGGTCATCTCTTAGCAATTCACGTTAACCGTCAATACTCATTTTGCATTATCTCCTTGTGATTCTATGAGAAGATTTATTATTCATGCACCGATCCAATTACTATGGCGCTAAACATGTAGCATCCGTACCTTGGTCATCCAGTTGAATATGACATAACTCAATTAGCTAAGTTATAACCCATCAATTCTATCTTTCACCCCAACTCGTTATTCATGCGACAACATCATCCACCGACAGGGTCTACTACATATTATTGCATCTCGATACTTAATTGTATTCCAGCCATTCGACTCTCATAAGAAACATCTACTCTTTTATGCATCAAGGGACAAGTATTCATTCTCTATACCTCAAAAATCAAGGGTTATAACTTGTTAATTTTGGACACATCAAATTCTTTCTAGCACAACTACACAACGTGCATGGCCATCTATTTCCTCAAATGCATTCTCTAACTTTTTGGTCGTTGATGCAACTCTCTGTATCTTCTAAATCATTCGCAACATCCTGATAAGCGCTTAACATCACCATCAAAATTTGTCGATGTCTAACATGCAATTCGATTTACTCAATTCCAACATCGTCCAATATTCGATCTATAGTTGTTCTCGCAAAATCTTTTTGATAGCAACACCCAACCCTCGTCACTGAGCCTACAATCCTTCTTACCCAACTAATTCAAGTCATCGACTGAATCTATGACTCATACTATTCCCAACCAAGGCATTCATTCCATATTCTCAATCTCTTATTACCTAAGATAATTCTAACCATCAGAATCTAGTGACGGTTCATCTGAATGCATCAAAATCTCGCAGCGACTTATCCGAGCTTAATAATCAAAAAATACGTCTAGCCGTCATGTATCAATCGTAATCCCAACTACGACACGATACTACCCAATACCTTACAGGTAAGCAATCACTATGTCACAAACAGGGTTAAGGGACATCTCATCATGACGAGGGTATATGCAATATACCACTCAGAGCTCAAGCAATTCCTGACACGATATTTCCTCCACTCCAAACCAACATCCAATATGGACTATCTATCCTGTAGTGGTTATGCTGACCACAATACTGACTCAAGATTTTGTAGATTTTTATTCACTGAAATCCATGCATATTCTGTTTTAACATACCGTGCCATCACCCATAGTCGATTGCTGCATAACAATCGACTTCAATGAATCCCACACAAAGACATCCAGCCCACATACCAACTTATTATTGTATCGCATCATTGTTATTAGTTTTGGTATCTTTTATGAATTCAATAAAGCATATATATCACAGCCCACGTATTTAGACTTATTGTATGGAACACCCAGTGAGCGGCTAAAAGAATCAATAGACTTTCAGTCAAGGAAGCAACTTAAAATATTTAAAAATAATACTGAATAATCGCAGAAGCACTTTGAGTCATCGTAGAGGAAACTTTTATTCATCATGGACACAATTTTGAGTATTCGCGGAAGCAACTTTGATTCACCGAGGAAGCAACTTTGAGTAATCGCGGATGCAGTCTTTGAATCATCGCGGAAGCAGCTTTGAATAATCGTAGTAGCAACATTGATTTGAAACAAATCAAAAAGAATCCAAGGACGTACAAGTCTAGATTGTCCTGGGTGTGATGGGCGTAATGTCGTACAAGTCTAGATTGCACTTGTACAAGGCAAAATTATTACAGTTCCTGGTATTTCTCAGAAAATAACGACATCACAGCAATACCAAGCAGATAAATTGAAATCACACAAGATATGAAGAAATGTATCTCTTTATTGATAATTGTAATAGATTACAAGACTTGCAGCGGAATACAGAGTTTACAAATGATTACAAGACTCTTGAATAGCCAACTGAATATATATACTTGCCCTTTAGGCTATAACTGAATATGCCGACTTCTTTACAATAAACTTGCCAATTTGGCTACAATCTCACTGGTACAACTGAGTTAAACTGTTCTATACATTATGTTCCGTATAGCAGAAAATATCATCTTGAAAGAAGAGCTTCTGCACACCCATCCGAATCATCGATGTCAAGTACTGATCAAACGATTTCCTCCATACACAAGCACCTGTAATATTTTCCACAATGTGGGTCATTACATCATCAATGTACTAGCATGCGGTGCTGGCCCAACTCACCTAAGAACACAACACTAAGTAATCATGTTATAGAACATTATTAACAGTGGTCTTTCTCGTTGCCTTAGGATCAATTTCATGTTTAGAGCCGACAAGAAGTAAAGCATGCAAATCTCATAGCCAACATAATTTAAGCATACAGTTATCATCCTTTGGTGATTCTTACCCACGGTCGTGCAGCCATCCTTGTATATTTATAATACTTACTCATCCTGCACAAGACATTGTTAGGAAGAATATCATAATTTAATATATTTGTCACTATTCAGGTGATTCTTACCACAGCCGACATCCTTTCCAGTAATTGAGTAATAACTTACTCTGCTTGCATAAGAAATCATTAACATTGGACCTATCTATATGAAGGTCACTGACTACACGCCATCTTGGACCATCTTACAGGTATAACGACGCCCCTTGTAGTGTGGGTAGCTAGCCCCACTGAAGGTCCCGCATACCGTGCTACTACTTTAGTACGAGGTTCCCCCAGGATGAATCAATTTTCAAGGCCTTGGAATACCGTTCGAGGAACCACCTTGTCGACAAGTTGTCCATGACCATGCAATTATATGCAACTTATCTACGAAGAAAACATATAATGCATGATAAGGAAAACTAAGTAATAACCTATCATTCTCATTCGTATTGCCATCTTGCCTTGAGCCAACGCTCACATTACCATCTGCCTAATCCAGGGTCTTAGCGTAACCAACATTCTACATCGGCACAGGATAATAGAATGTTGTTACTCAATCTCTTTCCCACATCTTTGATACCATACATCTTTCCAACCAAACTCAATGTACTCACTGTCCAATTCCTAGGACTTAGCATCTGTTTAGCATACATTCATTCAGGCATAATTCAAGCATACTTACTACCCAGTTCTTGGGTCTTATTATCTGTGTTACCATCTACGTCGAGCTAAGGCTCGATATAATCACCACCCAAGTATTTGGGACTTTTTTTTCACCTGTCATATATTTTATAGTAACAACACGTAAGCTCACAAATCATGAAATGATACGCAACAGTTTTGGATCATGTGATTAATTATCTTTCATTACCTTTTCAACTTTTATGCAAGATGTTATTCAACAACTCAACGAGTAAACACAACATACTATCCATTATTTTAAGCGTGAAGCTAAAGGATCTTCAAAGGGTTCAACACTACTCAAATTTATAAGATAATTCCTGCCACGATCGCGTAGCCTTCCAAGCGATCCTTCACATATTCCTAAGTCCAACAAGGCTTCATCGAATCAACCATCCATCATAAGGCATTTTACGGGTCGAAGAACTACAGATCTGACCAGATCGCCGCCGCTCCTTGCTGCCAAGACCTTGCCACCTCTCGAAGGACCCGCCGTCATACCAGACTGAGTGCCGCCATCTCAAGATCTGTGTCTGAGCACTGTCGTCGAAGGAGCCGTTTCGTCCACCTTTGCCGTCGTCGGAGCTCATCGGATCTAGACTGCCAACGCCGCCACGAGACCCGATCCACCATTTCCTGGAGTAGAGTTATCGCGCAATGTCGAACGCCGCCTCGTTAGGTGATGGTTTCTCTTCTACTTCTTCTTCATCTTCTCTATGTCTTCTTCTTCTTGGTCTTCCTCTTCTTCACGTGAGTAAGCGGTTGTCAGTGTTGATGAGAAAAGGTGATTAGGGTTAGTTATTGCTACTGTGAATGGTGAGAATGAAAGAGTGGTGTGATGAAGTGAGTGGTTGCGAGTGAATAAAAGAATGGAGGGAAATTAGGGTTTCCTCTATCGGCTGAGAAATATGAGAAGGAAAGAGAGAGAGATTAAGGGTTAGGGTTAGAAAAGGAGAGCGGGTTTGGGCTTGAAGTTGGGTCGTGCCGGTGGGCTGGAGTATAGACCATTAGAAAAGAAGAAAAAAAAGAGAAACAAACATTAGCAACAGGCCGGGCTTGGGTCACTGGGCCAGGCTGGCCTGAGAAATAGAAAGAAAAAGTAAGAAATAGAAATAGGGGCCTGGTCCAGAAGCAGTATATTAGGGTGGTTATATATTGTTATTATTGTTGATAATATTAGTGTTATTCTTATTGTTATTATTATGATTAGTAATATTCTTAATAGTAAATGTTTTGCTAATATATATATATATATATATATATATATATATATATATATATATATATATATATATATATATATATATATATATATATATATATTTATTTATATATATATATAATATATATATATATATATATATATATAATATATATATATATATATATATATATATATATATATATAATATATATATATATATATATATATATATATATATATATATATATATATATATATATATATATATTGCTATGAAGATTATTTTGATAATATTTAGATTTTGTAAATATTGCTTTGCTAGCAAGTATTTTTAAGATAAATGATTTTGTTAGACTAAAGTGTTTACAAGTAATTGCTAGTATTTATGATTAAATATTATTTTGCTAAAGCTAGAAAGTATATTTGCTAATTTCTAGTATTAATATTTATAGCAAATATTTTTTGGTTATAAATTATTTTGCTAGAATATAGTATTTATCATTTAGCTAATATTTTGCTAAACATATTATTTAATTGCTAGTCTCTATTTAGCTAGTAACTATATAACTCTAGTTAGTAGTATTTCTATAGTCTGTTTATGGTTAGTAAATAGTTGGCTAGCTAATCGCCATTATTTATATTTTGATCCACTCTTGCCCTATTCTAGGAGGAGACATTGAGATATTGATTTGCAAGGGCAAAGGCAAGTACATTCTATGACTTTGACTCATTTACTTCACATGAACTTGTATTCATTTGGACACGTTTTATATATGATTGATCATGTGCTTCTGGTTCTGGTACTTATCATGATCTTGATCTCGTACATGTATCTTAGGGGGAAATCCTACGGTTATGTGACCAAAGCCCAACTTAGGAATTTATGATGATAGCTTAATCGTACACCTGTGCACATATGATTAAGTCGTACCATATACTTGCTCTTATTTATGATCTTTATCCAGTCGGTCACATATTTTTTGTATGTATTTCAAATCACGTGGCATGATCTTCTTGTTTCATGTTTTAGTAGATTATGCATCTCAGGTGATTCAGGTTAGTCATGTTTTATTGCATCTTTACTTGTGCATATGTTATATTTGTTTCATTGTTATGGGTTGTACTTTGCTCCTTTCCTGACTGGATCATTGATATATTAGATCAGGGCAAGAGGATGGCGCTATAGTGGATGAAGACTCCTAAAAGATGCTAGAAGACCAGATGCAGATATTTTTATGTATTACATAGTTTCCATGAGACAGATGTATTATTATTTTCTTCTGGAAGAATTTGTCTCCGGAGGTTGGACATGTGTGACATACTAAAAAGATATAGTGATCTGTGATCGTGTGAGTGTGTGCTGGATTATTTTTTGTTACTAGTTTTATGGTTGAGCTAGGATTGATATCATGATATTGGAGTTTTCTTGAGATGAAATGCAACTTACTACATTGTGCCCACAATGTAGGCTGAGCGTGTTCGACTCGTATCCAGAAATCTGGGAGCGGGTCGTAACATATTTTTAGTGGTGGCCCATGCAAGTCTCATCCTAATGGTACTTAGGCTTTAGAGTACTATTAGGAAACCTGCTAGAATAAGGATGCTCAATCACAGCTTAGGTCGATCGTATGGCTATATATATATGGCTATATATATATATATATATATATATATATATATATATATATATATATATATATATATATATATTTAAAATCGAGTAATTTATTTACTTTTTGTAGAACAATTACATCTTCTCATAGATGACTAAAAATGATATTTATTTCTTGATCATATTTATAATTTAATCATGACAACCATTTGGTACTATTTTTGACCATGCCTAAATTTTACTTTTGATCGTAGGATCACTCCTAGATAATCTTGATTTTACTAGTCGTACCTAAATTTGATTATATGTTTAACCAATTTTAATCATTGTAAAATTTTCGTATTTAGTTATTCTTAATCGTGCTTATGGTGTCATTTGAAATTTCGATGAAGAAATTTTCTAAGGTGGGCAGATTTGTAACCCTCTATTCTTAAATAAAAGAGATTTAAATTTTTTCTAATATTTTAACATTTTAAGAATATTTTATTCTAATTTATTAAATAATTTTAATTAACTATAATTATTTATTCTAATTGAGTTTATCTGAAAGGGATTTATTTAGCTAATTATAAGTATATTAGTAAATACTAATTACTTTTGATTATTTAAATTATTATTTTTGGATTAATTATTTAACTATAAGATATTTGAAGATAATTAATTATATTGTTTCTAATATAGTAATTGTAGATTTGTAATTATTTCTGATTGGACTGGTTATTTAGGAAATCCTTTGTTGAAAACCTAGTCACATGGCTTAGTGGAAACATTTTGGAATCACTAGACTAATCAGGATTAGTTTGAAATATTCCAGAAATATTTTTCCTAGTCCATGTGCCTAGAGATTCTAGGACTTTCCTAATGGGGCTATAAATAGCCATCATTATTGCTGATTAATCATTCTAATCCTAGTTGCCTAATTAGTGTGTCAGTGTCCATGTCCTTTCTACTAAACTTCACATTTACATTTATACTATATTTCCCGATACAGACACACCCGTATCACACTCATCCCTCTGTATCCTGTGTCCCCGATACAGGACTTTCATCAGATTCAGATCCCATCTGTGTCCGTGTCCCCTAATACGACACTAGATCCACCCAAAACCCAAAATCCTAGCCAAAACCCTAGACAAAACCTAGCTCTGCTCTGCCCGCTGTGTCTGGCCGTCCCCTCGCTGGAGAGTCCCACTTCGTCGCCGCCTCGATGACCGGAGCACCATCGCCACCGGAGTCCGAAGCTGCACCACCAAGAACCGCTTCTCCATCGGAGACCCCCGGATCTGCTCCTCCGTCGTAACGCCGCCGACCGGAGCCATCTAGATCTGAGCTCCGATCACCTCCATGAGAGCCTTGCCAACCTCCTCACTGCATCCAGGCCGCCTCATCACCAGATCTGGCCATATCGCCGTCGCTCCTGCCGCCAAGACCTCGTCACCTCTCGAAGGACATGTCGTCGCACTGGATCGAGCACCGCCATCTCGAGATTTGCGTTCGAGCACCGCCGTCGAGGGAGCCGTTCCCTCCTCCTTTGCCGTTGTCGAAGCTCGTCGGATTTGGACTGCCAATGCCGCCATAAGACCCGATCCACCATCTCCTGGAGTAGAGCTATCGTGCAGTGCCGAACGCCGCCTCGTCAAGTGATGGTTCCCCTTCTGCTTCTTCTTCATCTTATCCATGTATTCTCCTTCTTAGTCTTCCTCTTCTTCTCATGAGTAAGCGGCTGTGAGTGTTGAAGAGAAGAGGTGATTAGGGTTAGTTGTTGCTGCTGTGAAGGGTGAGAATGAAAGAGTGGAGTGATAAAGTGAGTGGCTACGAGTGAATGAAAGAATGGAGGAAAATTAGGGTTTCCTCTATCGGCTGAGAAATATGAGAAGGGGAGAGAGAGATTAAGGTTTACAGTTAGATAAGGAGAGAGGGTTTGGGCTTATAGTTGGGCCGAGCTGCTGGGCTGGAGTATAGACCATTAGAAAAGAAAAATAAAGAAAAATAAATAAACAGCAGCAATAGGCCGGGCTTGGGTCACTCGGCCCGGCTGGCCTGAGAAATAGAAAGAAAAAAAATAAGAAATAGAAATGGGGGCTTATAGTTGGGCCGAGCCGCTGGGATGGAATATAGACTTGTATTCATGTTGGACAAGTTTTATACACGATTGATCATGTGCTTGTAGTTTTGGTACTTATCATGATCTTAATCTTGTACTTCTATCTTGGGAAGAGGAAATTCTACGGTTATGTGACCAAAGTCCAACTTAGGAATTCATGATGATAGATTAATCGCACACATGTGCACATGTGATTAAGCCAAACCATATACTTGCTCTTATTCTTGATCTTTATCCAACCGGTCACATATTTTGTATGTATTTCAAATCACGTGTCATGATCTTCTTGTTTCATATTTCAGTATATTATGCATCTCAGGTGATTCAGGTTAGTCATATTTTATTGCATCTTTACTTGTGTATATGTTGTATTTGTTTCACTGTTATGGTTTATACTTTGCTCCTTTCCAGATTGGATCATTGACATATTAGATCAGGACAAGAGGATGGCGCTAGAGTAGATGACGACTCCTAAAAGATGCTAGAAGACCAGATGCATATATTTTTATGTATTAGATAGTTTCCATAAGACAGTTGTATTATTATTATTTTCTTCTGGATTAGTTAACGAATTTGTCTCTGGAGGTTGGATATGTATGATGTACTAAAAAGATATAGTGATCTGTGATCGTATGAGTATGTGCTGGATTGTTTTTGTAGTTTTGTGATTGAGCTAGGATTGATGTCATGATATTGGAGTTTTACTGAGATTAAATACAGCTTACTACGTTGTGCCCACAACGTAGGCTGAGTGTGTCCGACTCGTATCCAGAAATCTGGGAGCGGGTTGTAACAGTAACCTAAATAGGTTTTAACCCTATTTGTGAGGTTTTCATATCCATATCTATCCTAGTGTTACAATTTGCTATTATAGGGTTAGGTTTCATACTCATTTTTCCCAAACTAAGTTTTGACTTTTAATTGTTGATGTATTAATTTATTATTTTTTGTACATCAATTTTGGGTAGCAAATGCTACAAACTATCCCCTTAAAATATTTTGTCCTAAAAAATAAAGATAGAACAAGTCAGCAATAAACATACAATTAGTGGCTACCATTATTATACTACCAATCCAACCTACTCTACAATTTCTAAAATAAAAATTTTACTATAAATTTAAGGGTTATTTACTGTCACGACCCGCACCCGGTATAGGGGCACGAGTGCGTGACAGTGCCCAGCCTATGCCGCAGCATCAGCGGTAGAAAGTTGTCTAGATCTCTAACTATCAAACTCACACAGTAATATATTGCACATGTCACAGATCTTAACTCCAATTGGAGGACAAGTATATGACAACATTGAATACTCAATCACAATCTGAGGCACAATAAGATATCAAAGAAGTCTAATCAACTACAAAGTCTCAAACATCAACAAATTATAATATAATATCAAAATCCAAGTCTCAAATACAATAACAAAATCTTCTCTATAAATACAAGCCAAGAGTTCTAACAGTGAATCCATCACAAAGCTAATGCTAGTAAATAAGTCTCTCGGCAATCACTCCGGAGAATCAGGACCCATGGTTGCTATCCCCTCCTCGGATCCGTAGTATGTGGGACACAAATCTCCTGAGCAATCATCTGAAAATATATCATGTCAGGATGGAACGAGCACACCTCCTCTAGCAATTCCAATTAAATGACAAAAACTATAAAATAATTATAGTAAGCAATATTTGATGAACATGGAAAAAGTGAGTCATAAAGTGAAATAGAATAACAGTTAACTAAAGTGCAAGGAGAGTAAATATGGTGAATCAGAAGAACATGGCAATAAGACTGTAAATAGAGATAACTGACTAGAGTAGATGTGATGTGAGACCGGCCAGTATAAAGTGAGTCTAGTAGAAAATACTAAACAGTGTGTTTTGAAATACCGCTTTCGACATATAAACGGCTAGGAGGTAAATATGGCACATCATACACTTGGCAAGTGTGTGACGGCTATCTTTTCAGATTATTCCAATAGTAAATACGACACATCGCATACTTGGCAAGTGTGCGACGGCTATCTTTCCATATTAGACCAGTAGAAAATACGGTACATCGCACGCTTGGCCTAGCGGCGATGACAATCTTTCCAGATTACACCAGTAGGGTGATTCCATCATGATTGGGAATGTTTACATATCTACACGAGTATTTTCCCGCCCTGACTAGTACAAGTGAACCCATATTCCGACACATAAATTAAGTACAATGTCACGACCCGCACCCACTGTGAGGGTACGAGTGCATAACAACGCCCAGCCTACGCCGCAGTGTAGACGGTAGAACGCTGTTCTAGGTCACTATCTAACCATCAACTCACATAATATATAATGTACTCATCATGATCAACTCCGAACGGAGGACAAGTATAAGATATCGTAACTCAATCACAGTCTAAGCACGATAAGATAATACAGAAGAAATAACTAAGAATAGAAGACAACTACTAAAATAATAACTCTCAACAATCTCAAATACTACACAAGTCTCAAATCTACTACAACAAGTTTAACATGAAAAACATATGCTAGTCTACTAAACTAAATCCCGATCACTCCTGAGTGTCGGGACCAAAGGTAGCCATCCCGTCTTCGGGTCCATAATATGTAGGGCAAGTGTCCTCAGGGCAATCATCTGTAAAAAATTTAACAGGTCCAGTCAGGACAGGAACGAGCACAATCTTATCTAGAAAACCCAAGTAAATGACAGAGAACTATAAAGCAGTTATAGACAGTTTTATTGATGAATATGGCAGTTTATATTTAGGTGATAGTATAGATAAGTAGTAAGATACAACGAAAGTAAAGTAACTAAAATAAGAGAAGAATGATGGCAATGAAGACTGTAAAATAAATCTAGCTGAACTAAGGAAACATAATAAGTCCAGGCAGTAAATGCAAAACAAGTGTAAAACTACTATAAATCCAGTACAAGATGAGTCCAATACAAGATGATTCTAGGTAGTGATCAAGAATCCAAGTGAGCCCAGCTATTCTAACAGTGTGTTTTAAAATACCGAGATCGACATGTAAACGACTGTAGGTAATCAGGCACATCTCTCACTGATCAGACGAGAGATGGCTATGCTTCCAGTAGATTTCAGTTGGGTGATTCCAGATTTGGTGTATGTCTACATATCTTACTCAATATTTCCCCGCCCCGTAATACAAATGAATCCAGAATTTGACACGAAAATCGAGATGAGTCCAGCCAAAATATGATGATTCCAGAAATAGATTCCAGAATGATTTCAGTAATTCCAGTAATAGAGGCCAGATAAGTAAGGTATGTGTATCGCATACATGAATCCAGAAATATCCATACGTGTTGTAACAGAGAATCACATAAAACTAACTATAACTGAAGTACAGTAATTGACAATTAAATGAGAGACCTATCAGAGAATGTACTCGCCTGATACTCTGAAAAGAGTAGTGTAATGTCAGATGTCTGCACCGGAGTCACAATGTCCTAAATAGAACAGTACAGGTTATAATGTGTTTAAAATAAGACAAATAATGTTTATGATGAAATCTACATAATTTCTAGGCCAATCTAGGTCAAGTCAACTCTAAGTCAAACCTGGTCAACTGTCTAGGTCAACTTGGTCAACTCTGGGTCAACCCAAGTCAATACTCTAGTCAAACTAGGTCAATTGGTCACATCCAGACTAAATGTTGACTTTTGGTCAACTCTAGTCAAAGGGGGTCAATATTAGACTATTGGTCAATATCTAGGTCAGCTCTATGATACACTAACTCATTCTAACCCATAGGCTGATATAACTTAGGATGCCACATATACTATATCATATATACTTTTTTTTTCTCATTCTAACCCATAGGCTGGTATAACTTAGGATGCCACATATACTATATCATATATATATATATATATATATATATATATATATATATATATATATATATATATATATATATATATATATATTTTTTTTTTTTATATATATATATATATTTATATATATATATATATATATATATATATATATATTTTTTTTTTTGGGTGTATATATATATATATATATATATATATATATATATATATATAAAATATATATATATATATATATATATATATATATATATATATATATATATATATATATATATATATATATATATATATATATACACCCAAAGCCTATAGTCCTAGACATTTATAAGCCTCATATATATAACACATATGTATCATATAGATATACATAGCACTTAAATACTCAGGTATATCCCTCACTAGAACTCTCAACACCACATATAGAGTATCCTATATACTCCATCAAATTATACAATCCTCTCTTATATCATGTACCTATATACATCACATGTAATTACTCAACCTTACATCAACTATCCATAAGAACACAACAATAATTCGACCCTTGTCCTGTATACAAGATATGCCACAACACACTATTCAGTTTGGGAACAGAACAACAGAATGGAATCAGGAATAATGCAAGCATCAACTGTACAGGGGTTAAGTGCAGTGAATGAATGAATCAATGCAAGTTTCAGGACATAACATGCTGGGAATAATACAATGTAGTATGAATTAATGCAGGCAGGTCTATAGGCTAAGGCAGTAAGGTTTGTTTGGAAATGCAAGGCAACTGCAGTGCGGGTTCATTAGGAGTGTAACAATGAATGATATTCCATACAAGTTATCTAACGTATGCAGATAGCAATGAAACATGCAGGTGATACATTTGTGTTCAGTTGCTAGGCTAAGCTAGTTAGGGTGATTATATATGAAAACAACCAAATGCAAGTCCAATAATAGACTACATCCAGAGCAAATACACAGAATAGTGAACAAGGCAGTGATGTCATAGAGAAACGTGTGTGGAGCTCAACTTGGTCAGGAAAGCAATGCAAGGATTGATGTGGTTATATGCAGGACAGGCTATATCATGCAAGACATCCTAAGGATGGAACAAGGGGTTCATTAATCAAAATCCTAATCACAATATCCCCTAACCTGAGATAACATGTGTGGAGTTAACTGAGAAAGGGAAGAATGAACTTCAAAACAGTGTTAGAAGAGTGGAAATTTGGAAAACTGAATTCCCAGGACTGTGTATCAGTCCACCTAGCACAGCCAACCCAAATTCGAGAACCATATCAATATCCCAATAATCCCACACAACCACATGGTTGAACACTAATAATTATCATTAGTTAGCAATTCAAAAAAACCCAAAACCCAATTGAATGTCAAAAAAACTGGAGAATGAAATCAGTTCCAGGTTTTGGGTTGAAACGGTGTGCTTTGAAACATAATTTCGAATCCAAAATTTAACATAAATCAAAAACTAACCAAAATATAAACTATTATACTTGTATACAAATCATAATGGTAAATAAAACATCAAAAAATCAGTTTACATATAATCTAAACTCAGAATCTTGAAAACAGTATACGTATCAGTGATTTAAATGGGGAATGCAAATTCGAATTCAAAACATGATGATATACAAATTTAAAGGTTGGTAAATCTTTCCGCACATGTGATCGTGTCCCAGGAGTCTACTCGTGTCCAAACATTTGGACACGAGGTGTCCAATCATAAAAAAACACACACAGACACGCACGAGCACACCAAGTGTCGTGCAAGCATGTCACGGAGTCGTGTGTATGACACACGACACGTGACACGTCGTGCTCGTGTCCAGACACTCGCCAGGGGTAGGGGTACGTGTCAGTGTCATGGTCCAGTGTCCAAGTTGTGTCGTGTCTAAGTTATAAGGTCGTGTCAGTGAGGTCTGTGCACTCGTGCACAGGCTGTGCTCGACCAGTGCGAGTGAGTTTTCTCACTGATCACTCAACGAAACTCGACCAAATTTTGTGAGCGTCGTGTCAGACACTAGGCACACGTATCCACAAAATTTTGTGACCTGAGTCACCGTGTCGTGTCCGCAATGGCACCCGAGCAGCAGGGCAGCGCACCGGGGCCTCTTGCACGCGTGTGTGTCTAAATATGGACACGAACGTGTCCAAGAATGTGCTCAGTGGGACATGAAATTAATAAACACATATAAAACAATATTTCCATTCAAATAGTTTTCAAAAACAACATAAAAATTTTCTTTGAGGCATTTCGTCGAACACCTAACATACCCTATGACACGTGTCCGATACGGACACCAAACGGACACAAAATCCACCCAAATTCGAGGTACAGCTAGGGGACACCTAAACCTAGCCTATTATGCAAAGAAATCAGAATAATAATGCAATTTAAAAGGTTTTACCTATAGGTACAATTTACAAGAAAAAGCTCCAAATGGGGGATTCTTCCTTGCTAGCCAAATGCTCCCAAATTATCCCAAAGCTGGGATTAAACCCCACAATCAGAAAATAGGAGAGTATTAGGTTCTAATGTAAGAAACTAGGATTAAAAAGGAATTAAAATGGATTTATGGGGATTTTTGGAAGGGGGAAAAATACCTCTCTTTCTCCAAGTGTTGGAATGAAATAAAAGAGGCAAGCCCTAATGAATAAGTGTTTATATAGGGTGGGGATCTCTATGTGGCTTGTTATAAGCTCAATAATTAGGGTTAGGGTTTACTAAATGGCCCATGGGCTTAAGTCATGATCAATCAAATCATTAAGCCATAAGTCATTTCATGAACCCACAAGCCATGACTTAAATTCACTTAAACTAATCCTCCTAATCCAAAATTAGTTTCTAATGACTAAAAGTAGGTTAACCTAAGTTAGACTAGGGTCACCATGGCTAGGGTTAGCTTCTAGGCTAGTCCACTAGGTCTCAACAAGTCAAGGTCAAACTAGAATTCACCAATTCAATAAATCATCAAATAATTCAATTAAGTCAAAATGACCAAAAACCCCTAGGCTAAAAATGATAATTAAATCATCCTAATGACATGGTTAGGCTCCAGGTCATGCAGTCTCTAGGGTTTCACTGGCAGCACATCAAAATCACAAGTCATGACTTAAGGCAGTTTTTAAATAGTTTAAAAATTATTAAAAATCACCAAAAATCATAATGTGAAATAAATATCAATAATTAATAATTATAATTACAAAATTTCAAAATTACCCTTATCTAAAAAACTGGGTGTTACATACAAGTCCATCCAGAAAGTAAATGATGCCAGTAGGTGTTTCCAGTAGGTGGTTCCAGTGGGTGATTCCAGAAATAGAGGTCAGACAAGTATAATACTTGTGTCACAAGTAATAAATCCAGAAATACTAATACGTGTCATGTCAGAGAATAAGATAATACTATACTAGAAGCTGACTCATAATAATTATCAGATAAATAAAAACTATCAGAGAATGTACTTACATGTGGTCCTGAGAAATAACTGTGGATCGATGTCTGAAGTGGCGTCACACAAACCTACGAGATATACATGTTAATTAGTGTTTAAGTGAGTTAAACATGGATATCTAGTGTTTGATATGCAATCTAAGTCCATTCTAGACCAAACTAGGGTTCCGGGGTCATACTAGGTCAATTCTAAGTCTATGCAATCCTATAGGTAGGCTCATATCTATCCTCTTTGTTTCCACTCTTTCCTTCTATACCTACGAGATATCGATATAACCATACTAATGGCACTCTAGTACCTTAACTTACCAACCTCCTCAAACCTTACCCTTCCTATATCTATATCTATTCATGTATCCTATAATACTTCTGTCTATATTAATAACTTAGTTTATGTCTACTAGTCCTATATGTATATGCATATGTGTATTGAACCCTTCTAGGCAACCATATGTATATAGTCCCTACATCCAGTTGCAGTTGTCAACCCATGTCCATACTATATCCCGCATTTTATATAGATATCTATATATATATATATATATATATATATATTATAATATATATATAGATATATACACACACACACACACATATATGTATATAGCTGTAGGCTGTACCCCTATGATCACCTCAGCAATAGATGACATATAGATGCATTCCTATTCACTATACACTACATCATATCATACCATTACACCCTCACAAGTCCTACTGCTACATGTCAAATTTCCCCAATTAGCTCTTAACTGGTTGATTGCTTGCTGCCTGTTGCAGTTGCCTAACTGCTACTGTCCTTGCTGCTATTATGGGATCCTTCATGTTGCCCTCTCATTACATACTGTCACTGACAGTGGACTCTTCACTTTTACCCTTTCCCACTCTCTAAACACTCTCACATGACTAACACATGGACACCCAAGAGCATGATACACTCACACACTCACCTACAGTAGTCACTCAAGTCCCTCCTCTCATGCTTCTTGTAAACAGGGATTTGAATCCCGTCCCTGTTCAGGTCTTACTGATACTTCTATGTATCAGTCTGTTGAATAAAGCCCTTACTCCTGCTAAACCCAAACTCTCAAATATCATGTTGTTAAAGACCCTTCCCATAGGCCTTATAATAGTGCATACACTTTGTGTCCTCAAGCCTAATTGATACACCCAAAGACCACCTAGTCCTATTTATTTATTAAATGATACTTGTATCAGTTCCACATATTTGGTTTAAACCTGTATGAAGGTTCACCCCTCTACAGGGAACCTCCTTGTTCACCTTCACAAGAAAATAGTTAGGTAATTCCTCACATCCATCCCCTGTTCCAAAGTTCCCAAATGTTTTCTACCTATTGACACTAAACTAGTAGGACTGATACACACATAGGTCAGTATGTCTAGACTATAGATAATTGATATACCTGTATACATGACCCTGACACCTGTGCCTACATGTGTGACATCAATTTCCATACACTCAGGCCCCAATACTGCACTCGAGCCCAGTAGGTAGAAGCCTCCAACCTACCTGCCTACACTCCCTGGCCACACATACAAACAGTCTACTGTTGTGGACTGATACTCTATTGTATCAATTCTCTGATAGCTAACATATATAGAAACCCTTCCTCTTTGCTATCTACACTCACACTCCTATCACATCACTCACTCTAACCTATCACCCAAATTCACTTACAATCACTCCTTCAAGGCATTTTCACAAACACTCCTATAACGCCACTTATGACTGATACAAATGTCAGGTATATAGGACTGATACATTGTATTTAAGACTGATACATAGGTTTCTATAATCCCCCTCTTCGTAACAGATACATAGGTGGTTCATCTCCCTCCCCCTTCACAACAGTTAGATATTATACTTACCAAGCCCGAGCCCCCTTGCTGCCAAGTGACACCCCTCATAACACTACCTTATCCCCTACATGACAGTCCCTTTGGACTGATACAACATCAGTCTGGCTAACCCGAGCCATCCACTCTAGATAACTGATACCCAATAACTGATACAAAATTTCACACTTAGGATTGTTGCATTTGGTTGAGTAGAATTGACATACAACATCTATATGTAGGAGTGATATATATATATATATATATATATATATATATATATATATATATATATATATATACTAATTATAGGACTGATATCTATAAGAATTTAGGGCTGCTACTACTCTGTCTTTAATATGCCCGAGCCCAAATCTTAGATGTTAGTTGACTGAATGCATCCCCCATAGCTGATGTCAATAAATCCTATACCCGAGCCCCTTATAGATGTCATTATGACCGATATATATACTTCAATCCAAAACAGTCTATTTAAACATCAACAGTCGCAATAGTCCAATATACACAAAACAGTCCACATGCTCATGTACAAAGCAGTCCCTTATCCCTATGCTATGCAAAACCATGCTTTACTCCCATATATCCCCAAATGAGTGTACTAATGATAATCTATAATAGTACACATATAAAATCAAGGGTCAAAACTAAAATCCTAGCATTGGGTGTCCACTTGGTCATTTTGTCAAACACTTGACATGCGTACCGAATACGTATCACGATACACACTCCAAATAGATCAAAACTTGACCCTGATCATATCCATGTGTTCTAAATCATGATTAGGTCCTAACAAACTTATTCATAAACCTTAGAATTGCTATTCTCGGATTTCCCCTAATTTTAGTCAAATACAAAGGGGAAATTCCTCAAATAGGAAGATGAGTCTAAACTCCTCACCATTGGCAATCCTAATGCATGAAGTCCCTAATTGATGCATCTACACTATTTATTACGAAATAAAGGGTTTAGAATGCATTTTACCTATTGGAAGATAGATTTCTAATGAAAAGGTCTCTAAATCTAGAAGCCCTCATGCTCCAAGTGCTCCAATCCTTCCAAGCTTGCCTTTAGAGCCTTATACTCTCCAATGGAAAGTGAATGAGACCAATTTGGGAGAATTTGGAGAAGATTTGAGGGTAGGAATAATTGGAGAAGAAGCCTCTAAACTAGGGTTAGGTTAGGTTTTGGAATGAAATGAGAAAAAAAGAAGAAGTTATTCTTCTTATAGGCAAGGGGAAATGTGTTGGCTATCCAAAATAGGTAGGTTTAGGATTTTGGGCTAGTATGAAATGCCTATAAGGTCCCTCTGTGTCATGACAAATTTTAGGAAAAGGCCTTTCTATCTAATTAGATATTTAGCCTATATTCCATTTAATCTTGCTAGCTAACTTAGGCTAATTAGAGTCTAACAAAATAGGATTTGATACTTGTCTTGACTCATTAATTAGGTTCACTATGGTCACTAACAACTATTCTAACTAATGGATAACTACTAATCATATTCAATAAAAAAACATATGCACTATATCAAATATTAAAGATAATTAATCCAAAAATATAATGACTAATTTTGTAAAATAAATTTATCACTCAAAATATAATTTGAATTCACAATAATAACAAAAAATATAAAAAGTCAAAAATATCCCTCATTTGGAAAAGTGGTGGTTACATTCCTACCCTCCTTAGAAAAATTTGTCCTCAAAATTTAAAGTTGGTCGTACTCCTTCTAGGTCAAACCCCCAATAATCAAAGTCAAGAAATTCTACCTAACAACATGCAAGATCGTGGTCCTATTGGTCGTGATTTTACAGTCTCAAACAGGGTCACTATACTACCTACCACGGCATAAAACATTCTAATAGGTACTGATAGAATCACGCAACAAGATGGAAAAGGACAGGAAAAAGAACAGAAAAAGATATACCTGCTAACCCGTCACTCGTAGCATCGGCCTCCTCGATCATCAATGCAAAAGCCCTGGCCCTCTAGGGTATATCCCTCTGATAGTGCAGGGTAAGATACTGCCACAAGTTGCCTAGCTCCCTCTACTTCATGATACTCAAGAAACATCCACACAGATACTTCACTCCATTATACTAGGGTACTACTTATAGGATATCCATTCTATAATCTGGTAACCATACATGTCTATCGAGAATCATATTACCCAGAATCCTTGTCACGCCAATAAGTATAGCCGCGATATACTATAGGATCCATAACTACGATACATACCTCTAGTATCATGGTATCTAGAATTTTTGCCCTGCCGCATGCTTGGCTGCGAAAACTCTAAATTCTATAACCGAAAGAATGATATCCAAAATCAGGTCCCATGTCTTTGTCACGCCAGCTAATATAGCTGTTGTAGACTCTAGATTCTATAACCGAGACAACTTAGTCCAAGAATTTATCTTGGCATAAAATCAAAGTCAACAATGAACACCAAGAATCAAATTCAACAACGGACAAGGAAGAGTAGACAAAAACAAGTGGAATTGAATTTCGAGATAGTTCATAATGAGATTCTCATGGGTCATCCCAATAATCTCTTAAGAAGTCCTAACTATGATTGAGTATCCTCTCATCCTAATGTCCTATTTCATATATCCTATCGCAGGCTTGTAGCAGTACAACTAAACCGTTGCACTACCATGACACTGTACTAATACGAATCTCGACCTGCATGGGCCCCCACTAAAAACGTGTCACGACCCACACCCGGTATAGGGGCACGAGTACGTGAAGCACCCAGCCCACACCTCAGCATCAGCTGTAGAACGTAGTCTAGATCTCTAACTATCAAACTCACACAATAATATAATGTACCTGTTATAGATCTCAACTCCAATTGGAGGACGAATATATGATAACACTGAATACTCAATCACAATATGAGGCATGATAAGATATCAAAGAAGTCTAATCAACTACAAAGTCTTAAACATCAACAATTTCTAATACAATATCAAAATCCAAGTCTCAAATACGATAACAAAATCTTCTCTATAAATACAAGCCAAGAGTTCTAACAGTGAATCTATCACAAGCTAATGCTAGTAAATAAGTCTCTCAGTAATCAATCTGGAGAATCATGACCCATGGTTGATATCCCCTCCTTGGATCCGTAGTATGTGGGACATAAATCTCCTGAGCAGTCATCTGAAAAAAAAATATCCAGTCAGGATGAAACGAGCACACCTCCTCTAGCAATTCCAATTAAATGACAAAACTATAAAACAGTTATAGTAAGCAATTACTTGATGAACATGGAAAGAGTGAGTCGAAAAGTAAAATAGAATAACAATTAACTAAAGTGTAAGGAGAGTAAATATGGTGAATCAGAAAAACATGACAATAAGACTGTAAATAGAGATAACTGTAGTAGAGTAGATAAGATGTGAGACCGGCCAGTATAATGTGAGTCCAGTAGAAAATACTATACTAGTGTATTTTAAAATATCATTTTCGACATGTAAACAGCTAGGGGGTAAATACGGCACATTGTACACTTGGCAAGTGTGCGACGGCTATCTTTCCAGATTAGACCAGTAGTAAATATGGCACATCGTGCACTTGGCAAGTATGCGACGACTATCTTTCCAGATTAGAAAATTAGTAAATATAACACATCGCATGCTTGTCCTATAGGCGACGGTTATCTTTCCAGATTAGACCATTAGGGGTGATTCCAGCATGATTAAGAATGTTTACATGTCTGCTCGAGAATTCTCTGCCCCGACTAGTACAAGTGAATCCTTATCCCGACACGTAAATTAAGTATAAGTCCAACTAGAAAGTAAATGATGTCAGTAGGTGTTTCCAGTAGGTGGTTCCAGTGGATGATTCCATAAATAGAGGCCAGACAAGTATAATACATGTGTCGCAAGTAATGAATCCAGAAATACCAATACGTGTCATATCAGAGAATTAGATAATACTATACTAGAAGCTGAATCATAATAATTATTGTATAAAAACTACCAGAGAATGTACTCGCCTGCGGTTCTGAACAATAAATGTAGATCGATGCCCAAAGTGGTGTCACACAAACCTATATATGAGATATACATGTCAATTGGTGTTTAAGTGAGTTAAACATGGATATCTAGTGATTGATATGCAATCAAAGTCCATTCTAGTCCAAACTAGGCTTCCGGGTCAAACTAGGTCAATTCTAAGTCTATGCAATCCTATAGGTAGGCTCATATCTATCCTTCTTTGTTTCCTCTATTTCCTTTTATACCCACTAGATATATAGATATAACCATACTAATGGCACTCTAGTACCTTAACTTACCAACCTCCACAACCCTTACCCTTCATATATATATATATATATATATATATTCATATATATATATATATATATATATATATATATATATATATATATATATATGAATATATATATATATATATATATATATATATATATATATATATATATATATATATATATATATATATATATATATATATATTCCTGTATCCTATAATACTTGTGTCTATATATATATTCATGTATCCTATAATACTTGTGTCTATATTAATAACTTAGTTTATGTCTACATAGTCTTATATGTATATACATATGTGTATTGATCCCTTCTAGGCAACCATATGTATATAGTTCCTACATTCAGTTGTAGTTATCAATCCATGCCCATACTATATCCCTCATATATATATATATATATATATATGTATATATATATATAAAAAAAAAAAATATATATATATATATATATATATATATATATATATATATATATATATATATATATATATATATAGGCAACCATATGTATATAGTCCCTACATTCAGTTGTAGTTGTCAATCCATGCCCATACTATATCCCTTATATATATATATATATATATATATATAGTTGTAGGCAATAACCCTATGATCACCTCAGTTATAGATGACATATAGATGCATTCCTATTCACTATACACTACATCCTATCACACCCTTACACCCTCACAAGTCCTACTGCTACATGTCAAAATTTCCCCAATTAGCTAACCTCTTAATTGGTTGATTGCTTACTGCCTATTGCAGTTGCCTAACTGCTACTATCCTTGCTGCTGTTATGGGCACCTTCCTGTTGCCCTCTCAATACATACTGTCACTAACGGTGGACTCTTCACTTTCACCCTTTCCACACTCTCTAGACACTCCCACTTACTCACATGACTAACACATGAACACCTAAGTGCATGATACACTCGCACACTCACCTATACACCTATTTACTCAAGTCCCCCCTCTCATGCTTGTTGTAAACAGGGATTTGAATCCGTTCCCTGTTTAGGTCTTAGTGATACTTCTACGTATGAGTATGTTGAACAAAGCCCTTACTCTTGCTAAACCCAAACTCTCACATATCTTGCTGTTAATCAGCCTTCACACATGCCTTATAATAGTGCATACACTATGTGCCATCAAGCCTACTTGATACACCCAAAGACCCCTAGTCCTATTTACTTATTAACTGATACTTGTATCAGTTCCACATATTTGGTTCAAACATGTATGAAGGTTCACCCCTCTACTTGGAACCTCCCTGTTCACCTTCATAAAAATAGTTAGGTAATTCCTTACATCCGTCCTCTATTCCAAAGTTCTCAAATTTTATTTACCTATTGACACTAAACTAGTAGGACTGATACACACATATGTCAGTATGCCTAGACTACTGATAATTGATATACCTGTACACATGATCCTGACACCTGTGCCTACATATGGGACATCAATTTCCACACACTCAGGCCGTAACACTACACTCGAGCCCAGTAGGTAGGAGCCCCCAACCTACCTGCCTAAACATCCTGGCCACACATACAAACAGTCTACTGTTGTGGACTGATACTCTCTTGTATCACTTCTCTGATAGCTAACATATACAGAAACCCTTCCTCTTTGCTATTTACACTCACACTCTTATCACAACACTCACTCTAACCTATCACCCAAATTTACTTAAAATCACTCCTCCAAGGCATTTTCACAAACACTCCTATCACACCACTTATGACTAATACAAATGTCAGGTATAGGACTGATACATTGTATTCAAGACTGATACATGGGTTTCTATTTGACTGATACATGGGTTTCTATAATCCCCCTCTTTGTAACAGATACATAGGTGGTTCATCTTCCTCCCCCTTCACAACTGTTAGATATTATACTTACCAAGCCCGAACCCCCTTGCTGCCAAGTGACACCCCTCATAACACTGCCTTATCCCCTACATGACAGTCCCTTTGGACTGATACAGCATCAGTATGGCTAACCCAGGCCATCCACTCTAGATGACTGATACCCAATAACTGATACAAAATTTCACACTTAGGATTGTTGCATTTGGTTGAGTAGAATTGACATGCAACATCTATATATAGGACTAATATATATATACACTAATTATATGACTAATATCTATAAGAATTTAGGACTGCTACTACTCTGTTTTTAATATACCCGAGCCTAAATCTTAGATGTTAGTTGACTTAATGCATCCCCCATAGCTGATGTCAGTAAATACCCGAGCCCCCTTACAGTTGTCTTTATGACTGATATATATAGAAGACCTCCTTCAATCCAAAATAGTCTATCTAAACATCAACAGTCCCAAAGTCCAATATAAACATGGTTGTAGAAGTATGAAAAATCTCAGCTGATAACATTCCTCCACTACAGCGCAGATGATACAAAGGCGCAGATCGAGTATTAAAAAGACAATAGAAGATACAAAAAGAAGTTCTGTTATTATTATGCCTACAAAGATCTAGTACAGATTCATCAAGGCTATACGTAAAAGACTAATCCTACTTCTTCTACAAAGGATCGATCACAGGTTCAGCAAACCCTAGAGGAGTCTATAATAGACTTAGTCTTCATCAAAGTGCAGGCGTCTTTCTTCTTGGTACACATACTAGAAGATTGATCTCCATTAAGGTGCATTCTGACTTTCATGTACGCACAACCCTTCAAACGTGCGTCAATTGCTCGGCCAAAGCAAACAACTTTCTGAAGCAGCTATTGGCCCGAGCTCCCTGAAGGTGCAGTAGGTCGCAAAACCCTCAATGAGTGGGGCAGAGCACGGTCGGCTGCTCATCGAATGAGCAACCAATCCTAACCCCGTAGCTTGGACCTCCAAGACCTCCAAGACGTCGTCCAGAGTCAAACTCCTTAGGGAGGATACTTGGATACTTCTCAAGAGCGATGACGGCTCCTTCTACAGAGAGGTCTTCTATAAGACCCCCTTCAAAGTGTCCCGAACTTGGGTCAAGCTCGGGGTACTTTGAACAGAAGCATGAACATGTGGCATGAGCGTACGTGCTTGGTGATGTTTCAGATTCTTGCCTTTGTATATGTAACTATGAAGAGTCTGTAATAGGTCTTTATAGCCACATGTTTCTGTATAAAAACTCTTTTGTTCCCTCACTTTTTTCTTCAACATAAGGAGGGGTCATTATAGAAGACACGCCTAACCAGAGGTATTATGAACATGGTAGGCCTAATCTTAGCTAGGATTTAGAACAACAATTCAGAGGTAGTATGAACGTGAACTATTTTCTAGACAACCATGATAATCATAGGATCAATAAGGAGAGAACGACTACTCAGAGGTAATATGGACGTGGTAGCCGCATCGTCAGGGTGTGGAGGAGTAATCCAGAGGTAATATGGACGTGAAGTGCTTCATCTACTGGAAGGAAGATTTAGAAGAAAGGAATCCCCTTACCAGAACCCATAGGCACTCTTAGGGGATGCCACAGCCTATGCCGGTTTCATCTTCAGGCATAATACTTCTTCAGGAACTTGCCGTTGATGGGCATCATTAGCAAGTCACCATTGGGTTTGGCTAGTCGATAAGCACCGTTGGAGTATACCATTTTTAAGATGAACGGTCCTTCTCACTTGGGCTCGAACTTTCCAGCCGTCTTGTGAGTCATCATCATCGGCCTGCGTACTGCTAAGACGAGGTCGCCCACTTGGTATAATCTTTCCCGGACTCTTTTGTTGAAGGCCCCATAAAAACGAGTTTGGAAAAGCTTGATTCTTTGTTGTGCTACCAAACGCTTTTCATCCAACGCTTCCAACTCTTGTTACCGTCTGTGCTGGTTATCTTCGTCAGTCAGCTAATTGGTGAAAGCTACCCGTAAGGACGAGATTTGAATCTCCAAGGGGAGCACCGCTTCACTTTTGTAGACCAGGGCGAACGGTGTATTGCCCGTTGGTGTTCGCATGGTCGTACGACATGCCCATAGGCATTCGCCCAACTTTTCGTTCCAATCTCGTTTATTAAAGGACACAACTTTTTTGAGCAGTTTGACAATAGTTTTCTTGAATACTTTGACCAATCCATTAGCCGCCAGGTTATAGGCCGTTGATGGCATGTTCTGTATTCGGTTCTTATCACAGAACCACTGGAAGGCATGGCTCACGAACTGGGGGCCATTGTCGTGGACAATTATTCTAGGGACCCCGAACTGGTAGATGACGTGGTGCTTGATGAAGTTGATCACGTTCAAGACTTTTACTTCTGCCAATGACACTGCTTCTGCCCACTTGGAGAAGTGGCAAGGATAAACCGATGTCCTTTGAAGGAAGGCGGGCTGATTGGCCCAACGATATCCATTCCCCATGCTTCAAATGGCCAGGAGGCCACGGTAGGTTGTAGATGCTTCGAAGGTCGATGAATAAAGTCTGCATGAAACTAACATGCTTGTCACTTCTTCGTATATTCTACGGCGTCTGCCATCATAGTGGGCCAGTAATAGCCTATATGGCATAGTCGGTCTTGCAACTTGGGTCCGGGTTGATGAGCTCCATAGGTCCCATTATGTGCCTCTCGGAGCACTTTATGTGCCTCTGTCTGGGATAGGCACCAGTGGAGGAGTCCGTCATAAGAACGACGGTACATCAGTTTGGAAGCTGTGTCATAAGAATCGGAGGAAACGTCTCCTGACGGAAGCCGCCTCCTTCGGGTCTTCGGATAGAATCCCGTAGACCACGTAGTCGATGAACGGGAAATGCCAGTCCCGTACGTCTACATTAGCTTCTGCTTGGACTGAGTAACTTTGGCATGTGTGCAGAGCGTTCTTCCGATAGATGAGTTCTTGTCTTTTCACCGTAACGGTGTATTGGAATCTTCCAGGAGCTGCGAGAGAGGCGGTGAGACTGACGAGGGCTTCGACCTCTAAATTTTATAAATGTGGCACATACTGGAGATGATGTCGATGGCCGCCTGATGGTAGGAGATTAGGTCCTCATGATGGACCTCATATTGCCCTCGAACTTGCCTAATGATCAGTTTTGAGTCCCCATAGGCTTCACTGTAGTCAACCCCCAGCGAGTTATAGCCCGATAATGAGGGCGTCATACTCAGCAACATAATTGGTATATGACTCCACGAGGGAGTAGGCACAATGGATGATCAGGCCGTCGGGGGTAATAAGGACAACCCCTACTCCCGCTACAATCTCACCCTTGGGTCCTGTCCTTGAAGCACCATCAAGGAACAATTGCCATACAGGGTTGTCTAAGACAACATCAGATTTTAAGACTTCATCGGGGATATCGTCGTAGAGCTTTGACGTCTCTGGCACAGGGTGTGCTGCTAGAAAATCGCCAACGCTTGGCCTTTAACTGCCTTCTGAGGGACGAACATCATGTCATAAGGAATGAAGAGTATGGCCCAGGTGGCTGACCTCGAGTTCAAATCCCCTAGCTTGGTCATGAGGACCCTGAGGGGGTTGATTCGGAAGATGATGTGGATCGTCTGTCCGGTCACATAGTGACATGTTTTCTAAATGACGAAGAGTAACGTAAGACACTCCTTCTCAACAGGATTGTACCGGTGCTCGACTCCAATCATGGTTCTGCTGAGATAATAGATGGCATGTTCGTGTCCTTTATCGCTCTTCTGGGCCAGTAATACCCCGAGAGAGTGATCCATGGCTCGGACGTAGAGTAGATAAGGTCTTCCTATTACTGGAGCTACCAGAATAGGGGGACTGGTGAGGTACTTCTTGATGTCGTCGAATGCTTGCTGGCACTTTTCGGTCCATACAAAGGAGACCCTCTTTTTTAGCAGTTTGGGGAAGGGTTGGCATTGACCAGAGAGGTTTGCTATAAATTTTCTGATGTATGCCAGACATCCTTGCAGGCCTCGAAGTTCCCTAAGATTCTTCGAGAGAGCCTTGTCCAGGATTGCCTTCGTCTTCTCCGGGTCAATATAGATTCCCTTCGTCGTGACGATGAAGCCTAAAAACTTGCCGCTGGAGAATCCTAGGAAGGACTTGGCCGGATTCATCTTTAGTTGGTGCGCCCGCATTATGTCGAACATTGTTTGTAAGTCGTCCAAGTAGATAGACTTGACTTTGCTCTTGACGGCAATGTCATTGATGTAACACTCCACCGTCTACTGAAGATGTTTACGAAATATGGTACTCATAGCCCGCTGGTAGGTTGCGCCCGCATTCTTCAATCAGAAGGGCATAACTGTATAACAGTATATCCCTTTCGGAGTTCCTAAAGAAGTATGCTTTTCATCTTCGGGAAACATCTTGATTTGGTTGTAGCCTGAGAAGCCATCCATGAAGGACATACGCTCAAAGCCACAAGGGTTGTCGATCATCACGTCTGTAATTGGGATAGGAAATTCATCTTTTGGACAGGCCGAGTTGAGATCCCGAAAGTCTACGCAGACTCTAATCTTCCCGTTCTTCTTGGTAACCGGCATGATATTAGCCACCCAGTCTGGGTGCTATTCTTCATAGATGAAGCCACTCTCAAGGAGTTTATCGACTTCTTTTTCGATGGCATCCATAATATTGGGACGAAAGCGATGTTGCTGCTGTTTGATTGGTTTGGCGTCAGGTAGAATGTTGAGCCGGTGCATGGTGACTTGTGGGTCCAAATCTGGCATATCTTCATAGCTCTAGGCAAAGACGACTATATACTCCCAGACTAGCTGTACTAGAGAATCTTTGTCATCTCCTGTCAGGCTTTTGCTGACAAAGATGGGTTTAGGGGAAGTTTCATCCCCTAAGTCAATCTGGACAACTTCGTCCTCGGTGGGAGGCTCTCGTTGTTCGAAACGCCATTCCCACTGACAGCCAAGGCGTTGAGCCCAGGGCTCCTCTTCAAAGAAATCGAGTGCCTGGTCTTCTTCCTCTGCGGGATCATCTATGGAAACCATGTTGACGGATAATACCTTCTGGAGGTCCCGGCCTATACTGGTATCAGAATCCCAGGTTAAAGAGCTGGAAGAATGGGAGTGTAGTGGAGCCTTCGGTTCTGAACTCTCTGAAGTGGTCGTGGGAATAATATACCCCAACCCCCGGTGAGTACGTTGGTAGTAGTTATGAGGCTTCCCCTTCGGAGTATGAACTCGTAAGGGAAGTTGCTGACTTTTGCCGTAGTTCAGCCCTTTGTTGCTGTTCAGGTCGTATACCATCTTCTGGATGAGATATTTGGCTTGAGTAGCATAGCGGTATTGCTACATCTTGCCGTTGTCGGGTTCCGGTTCTCCAGGGGCTGGCCGCTGCGGATGTTCCAATCAACCGAAGACGATAGGTTGCTCCTCCGGGTTCCTTGGCAGGACTAGGAAGTAGGAGCCTTTGGAAGGGACAACTCGGTTTACAAGGTTGGCGGTTGTCACTTGCATTTGTAGAGTACATAGAGCATTGTCTAAGAAGTAATTAGTGTTCCAATGCGCACAAGAGTAATTCGAAGGCAACTTTCTATTAATAAATGTGAAATTTTATCCCGAGGGATTACATTACCAAAAGACTGTGCCTCGGTATTAGCACAGACGTCATCTTGTAATTCCTTCTAGGCAAGAGCTGCTGCAGAAGGAGGTGGAGAAAATTTTTGTTTCATCTTGATCACCGCGCAAGGTGCAGCTAAAGTATCCTGCAGCTTTGAAGTACGTCTCGGGGCCTTTCGGAAGGGCTTTATTTACAGGGGCTCCTGGTTTGATGCCATCGGAGGCGGCCGTGCTGGAGCCTTGCCCCGGAGTTTGATGACCAGGGGGCAGGAGTCTTAGGTGGCTTACCTTTCAGTCGAACCCTCATAGGTCCTTCCATGACGGCTGCAGCTTCTACTTCGTCATCGGCATCATTTGATTCGTCGTTCCACGGGAGTGGTTTGTACAGATCGGCATCCGTATAGTATGCTTCGAGACCTCAGAACGGGTCGATGTCAACCAACTCCGTCTTGACCGTCGCGTCGCTGGCCACGTACTTCATGCACTGGTGGAGGGTGGAGGGGACGATCATGTACTCATGGATCCATGGCCGTCCAAGCAACATGTTGTAGTTTATGTCCGCATTGATGACGTAACAAGTAACCACAGTATGAAGATCACCTATTTGGCACTTCAATCAAATCTTGCCCAGAGGCTCACTCTTTCCCGCGTTTAAGTCGCTGATGATGGTATTCGATGCCGTGAGAGGGTACATCGGGATCCCTAGAGTTTGGAGCAGACTTCGAGGGATGATGCAGAGCGATGAGCCTGGGTCAATGTGAATGCGATCGACCTTGATGGTGTCACGACCTGCACCCGGTATAGGAGCACGAGAAGTGGGTACATCCAGTCTACGCCACAGTGTCGGCGGTAGTAAGCTGTCCTAGGTTGCTAACTAATCTCATGCAGTGAATATAAAAAGTACTTGTCCAGATATCAGCTCCGAATGGAGGGCAAGTAAAGGGTATGATCTACTCAAACACAGTCTATACACGAAAAGATAACACAGAAGTTATACCTAAGGAATTAAAGACAACAACAACTAACTACTAAAATAATACACCAATATCTCAAACCAACTTAATACAGACTCAAAATCTTAACTTTAATACAACAAGCCAAAACATGAAAGCTAAAGTAGTCTACTAGCTAATCTCCTGAATCACTCCTGAGAGTCGGGACCAAAGGTAGCTAATCCCTCGCCAGGTCCATGGTAAGCAGGGCATGTGTCCTCAGGATTATCATCTGTAATATTTTCAAGAGGTCCAATCAGGATGGAAATGAGTACAACTCATCTAGAAAAACCCAAGTAAATGACAAAGAACTATAAAGCAATTATAGACAGTTTTATTGATGAGCATGGCAGTTTTATACAGGTAATGATGGCATAGAGAAACAGTAAGATACAAGAAAAGAAAGGTAACTAAAACAAGAGAAGAATCATGGCAATGAAGACTGTAATAAAAGCTAACTGAACTAGAATATCATGTGTGAGTCCAGACAGTACGATATAAGTCTAATATAATCCTAGGGTGAGTCCAGTCCATATAATCCGATACCAGATGATTTCCAGTACAAGATGAGTCCAACAGTGATCAATGAATCCAGGGTGAGTCCAACTATGATCTAACAGTGTGTTTTAAAATACCGAGGTCGACATGTAAACGGCTGTAGGTAACAGGCACATCTCTCACTGATCGGGCAAGAGATGGCTATGCTTCCGGTAGATTCCAGTGGGAGATTCCGGATTTGGGGTATGTCTACATGTCTTACTCAATATTTTCCCGCCCAGCAAGTGAATCCAAAATCGACAAAAGAATCGAGATGAGTCTGGCCAATACATGATGATTCCAGAAATGATTCCGGAATGATACCAATGACTCCAGTAATAGAGGCCAGCAAGTAAGGTATGTGTCGATACATGAATCCAGAAATATCCATACGTGTTGATACAGAGAATCATACAGAACTAACTAGAACTGAAATACAGTAATCGACAAATAAATGAGAGAACTATCAGAGAATGTACTCGTCTGTTACTCTGGAAAGAGTAGTGTAATATCAGATATCTGTACCAGGGTCACAATGTCCTAAAATAGAGCAATACAGTTATGACATGTCCAAAATGAAGGTAAATGAAATCTACGATGCAATCTATATGAATTCTAAGCCAATCTATGTCAAAGTCAAACTTGGTCAACACTACAGTCAAATTAAGTCATACTAGGTCACAAGAAGTTAAACTAAGTCATACAAGGTCAAACAAGGTTAAACAAGTCTAATCTAGGTTAAAGTCAACTCTTGGTCAAATATTCTAGCCAAACTAGTCAAGTTATCTAGGGTTTAGTCAATAATGGTCAGATTAGTCAATACTAGTCAACATGGTCAAAGTCTAGGTCAATCTTAGACTAACTAAGGTTTTGGTTAATCACAGACTAGTCAATAAGGTAATCAGGTCAATCTTGACTAATGGTCAACTTCTAGTCAATTTCTAAGGCTAACACAAATCATGACACAACTCCTAAGTATCTCACTTAACCCCATACATATCTTCATCTACATAGGATTACCCTCATAATCCATATGGTCAACCTAATCATCTAGTCAGGGTTTAGTCAAACCTTAGTCAAATAGTCCTTCTATGTTCATCCAAGTCATTTCTAGGTCAATTAGGTCATGGTTTGACCTATAGTTGACTTTAGTCAACCATGGTCAACAAGGGCCAACCATCTAGTCAAACTAGTTCTACTAAGCCTATTGGTCAATTCTAACTTGCTACTAACCATAGGCTAGTAATCCTAGGGCACTATGACATATATACATTACCTATATACATAGGCCATAGGCTAATACACATCTATACAACCCTATATAGCCAACCTACATGATACCCATATATAGCCCCTCTATATATATACAATACCTATATATAAATATAATCTACATGTATACCCAACTATATATATAATACCATATATAACCAACTATACATATACCAATAGCTATATACATAACCAACTAAATATATATATATATATACCCATTCACATATATATAATACCCTTATATATAAATAACATATATATATATATATATATATATATATATATATATATATATATATATATATATATATATATATATACATAACATATATACATATATAGGTAGAGAGAGAGAGTGAAAGGAAAGTGAGAGTGTGAGGGTGTCATGTGTGTGAACATGTGTGTGTGTGTGTGTGTGTGGACTGGACAGCAAGGGGGGGTTGATCTCAGGAATCTGAGATAGGGGGAAACACAACACACACATACATATATACATATATATACAGTATATATACACACAAATATAAGTATATATATACATAGAAATCAATTTAAAATTCATTTAAAATACTGAAATAAAATAGTAAACTGTTCATAACTGAACAGTGGGGGGGGGGGGGAAACCAATTTCGATGCAAAAACCTAGCTAATACCCAAAACCAAGGGTTGGTAATCGTGTCCCCATGTGTACACGTGTCGTAGGTGTCCCTAGGTGTCCACCACGATACGACACAACGTATCCAAGTGTCAAAAACCCAAATTGGGTAAATTGACAGTGCACAGTATCACAGCATCGTGCACGAGTTCATGTGTCTCGTGGACACGACACAAGGATCTAGAAGTCTCGTGATCACGTGGGTAGATTCGCCTAGGGTCAGGCTACACACCTAGGACCTTGATACGATCCCATGTGTCGCCGTGTGCGCGTGCGAAGCGCGTATCAGTGCGCGTTTTCACACACGCACAACACAGGCACGGGTCGGTGCGATCGAGTTTTCTCTCGATCCACTAGACCAATTTGCCTAAAATTTTGTGTGCAGTATGTCAGACACTAGGCGCACGTGTCCATAAAAAATCTGGCCATGAGAGGCCGTGTCGTGTCCTGTGTCGCCCCCGAGCAGCAGGGCACTGAACACGAGCGTGGGGCGATCTCGTACAGCGAGGACAGAGCCTCGTGGACACGACACACGCATCGATACGTGTTGTGCTTGTGTCAGGGTGTAGCCTAGGTCTAGGGCTAGGGATTAGGCATGACACTTTGAGTCCACGTCGTGTCTAGACACGACACGAAGGTCGTGTCAGTGTGTGTTTTACACTGTGTGCAGTGTAGTGTACGGTCAGTGTGTGTCGAATTTCTCACTCGACACGATACGAAGTGTCACGAAACTCGAGGGGGGGCTTGTCAGAGGGTGCCCCCACCTCTGTGCCAAGTGTCACGTATCCACGTGTCCAATTCGTGGAGAAAACAGTATCCGGTTTCAGGGACAGTGTACAGTGTGTGCACAGCGTGTTTGTGTCCATTTTGGACACGGACACGACACGATAACGTGCTCAGTCAACTAGGGTTGTGTCCTACATGTCTAGGGCTACCCAAAAATGTAATTTGTTTTGGAAAACAACAACTTTCAAACCATAGTGATATTTCACCAAACACTTAATTAAACACACAGATACGTGTCCGATACGGACACCAAACCCAATCCATATCCTACCAAACTTGTCACACAGTCCGGGTTTACCTATATGCATGCAACCATGAAGAGAAAACACAATCTTAATAGGTTTTGTGAGTGTTTACCTATTGAGTGAAAACTCAATGAAAACAAGGTTTTGGGAGGGGGTATCCTCTTCGCTTGATGGTGCCCAAAATGCTATGCAACCTAGCTAGCTAGCTCCCCTTAGCATCCTCAATAGTAGGGGGTTCCAATGCAAGAAGTTTGGCTCAATTTGGAGCTAAAATGGCTAAATGGTGAGGGTGTGAAGGTAGAGGGAAAAACTAGATTTTAAGTGTAATGAAAGGAGGCATGAATGAAGGGGGGTGCATATATATGGTGGGGGGTAGGGTTGGCTGCCATGGTTAGGGTAGGGGTAGATATTTAGGGTTCATCCACCTTAGCAAACTTAGCTCCTAAGGCTTTGAATAGGTAGATAGATATTTCTAGGTTTCTAAAATATCTAAGAAAGTAATATCTTAGATATTTCCAACCTAAGATATTTACACATAGGTTAACATCTAACATTAGCCTCCTAGGTTAGTGACTAATCTCTAGGTTAGGGTAAACTAGGTTAGGGACGAACATGACACTAATCAACTAATTAAATAATAATAAACTACATAAATCCAAATAAATTCTAATAAATTACCAAAATGCCTTTTTGACTAAAAAGTGGTAATTTGATATCCTAATCACATGGTTAGGCTTACATGGTCATGGTTAGTCTCTAGGTTATGAAATCTCTAGGGTTTACACTAGGGTTATACTAGTAAAATCACAAAGTCATAAGTCGTGACTTAGAAAATAGTTTTAAATTAACTAAAATCACCAAAAAATATATCATGACTAAAACACCATTAATAAATAATAAAAATAATAATTTTTCAAAAATACCCTAATTTCAAAAAATTGGGTGTTACAGATGGCACCCACGTATCCTGTGTAGTACAGGGGTCAGTTGTGCCGGTTGTTCTATAGCAGCATATTGTGCTGCGTGAAGATGATGTTAGGAATCACCTCGACCATGCTATGGCAATATGGACATGTCGCAGGATCTTCCTTGGGTTGCTTCACCTGCGTGAGGTAAGCCTCTGCATTCTGCAGCGCGTCGCTGAGGGCGTCCCGAGTTGCTTTGGAGAGCCGGAGAAGCTCGAAGAGTGATAACTGAGTCGACGTGTTGGCTAGCTACACCAGTATATCGAAGTTGTAGGGCTTGATCGGGCCTACTGCCGAGTCCTTTCGTAGAGGCTTATCAAAGCAGACCTCCTTTTGTTTCTGCTTATCTGCGGCAGGGGTTGAGAAGGTCCGGCTTGTGCTGTATCGAAAGTAGAATGGGTCGTCGGTGGGGTCGTATCTTCTACAGGAGCCTGGTTTTCCTCTCGCTGGAGAGCCGAACGAGTGGTCACCCTGGTGTCTTCTGCTGAAGAGGAGACCATGCGACATGTCCTGACCTTCCTCGCTTTAGCCGGGCGCGCTGCTGGCGCAATCATGTCAGGAGTGAGATCTGGATGAACCTACATCACTTTACCTTGCGCTGTTGTGAAGGGGATGAGGACCTGAGCATTATCCCTGGCAAGCGGAAGGTTGACGACTTCCATCATTGCCTTTAGGATAGGGACGACGTCGTCTTGAGTTTCGGCTATCGGGAAGCTCCCGAACTGTATCGTGACCATGTTGGCCATCACAGTCTTTTCCTCGTAATCGAGGGAGATGACTTTGGCATCGATAAGATGTTGAATATGTCTTTTCAACACGTAGCAGTTGCGTGTTGAGTAGTAGATGTACTGGTGGTAATGGCAAGTACTTAGGATTATCCACCTTTCCCACTTCGTCAGGACACTTGGGAGGTGGAAGCTGTAGCCTGTCGCCCTTGATCAGCATCTCGGATAATTCGAGCGTGTCTTCGTCATTGAAAGAGTAGGTTTCCTTCGGCTTCTGTGCTTCGGCTGGCTTGGAGCTCACGAGCGTTGGACCCTTTGTAATATTGACGTCCATAGCTTGCTTGCCTTTATTGTCTCTTACTCGCTTCCCTTTATCTTCAAGAGAGGGAAAGTTCAAACCCAGGGGTTGTGTGTCCTGTGCCTTCTTCTGAGCTACATCTACTTCAGTAATAAAGGGCGTCCACTCGGTGCAGGGAGCACTGTGCCACAGTTTGTGGCAGGGAGTATATTCTTGTGACATGAATCCATGAGCATGGGCTCAGGCATGACTGGAGGTAGCCTTAGGGCAGCCTGGCGAAAGCGTTCAATGTATGCTTGTATGGGCTCCTTTTTTTCTCAAGATGTCCATGAGAGTAGAAATCGTCATGTCCAACCCTTCTTCGTAAAACTGTTCCAGGAACATATTCTTCAGGTCTTCAAACGATTTAATGCAGTTGTCTGGCAAACTGCAGAACCATTCATAGGCCACCCCCTGTAGAGCTCCAACGAAGATGTTGGTGAGAAGGGCATCCTCCTTTGGCAGGTGTCCTGTTACTGAGGTAAAGTACCTCAAGTATTATCTGGGCGACTCATTAGTATCATAAGGGGTAATAGTCTGTGGTTTATATCTGGAAAGATAAACCAAATTATCCCACTCAGTAGGATAAGGCTGCCGGATGCCTATCTTTCAGAGTGTGGCTTGCTTTTCTTTGGCATCATGGCGAGTGTATAGCTCCTCAAGTGCTTACGGTATTTTGTTGGATACTACTAGATTGATGTTCGACGGAGTGGCCGACGACTGCACGACTTGGTTTATGACGAGCAGGGTACTAGACCCATCATGAACCGTCGGAGCCGTAGGTGTGAAAGCAGTAGGAACCAATCTATCCTTGATCTCTAGAACGACAGAGGCTAAAGTCTGCATGGATATGTGCAACGCGTTAAGACTTCCTTCAAGAGCCTCAATGTGTTTCTACTAATCAGCACTTCCGCTTGATTCTTCGTTGTCATCAGCCACCATGTGCACAGATGCTATGTGCGTGTAAGTAGAAGGGGTGGTAGATCTTTTGCTTTCTGGTTTGGAGTGCTGGTGCTCATCGTCTTATGGGAAGATTGGCAAGTTGCGATCATCCTTTGACTCGACAATGTTCCTACCCCCGATCTTCTGACTACTTGCGCCCACAGAAGTATCGGTGTCATACGTCTCTTCGTCATACTGAAACTTGGGGTTGTTATACACCATAGCAGGCTGGCTACCCCCAGCAGGTGCAGCGGTCGATGAACCGTCTTTTTGTGACGATGATCCATCCTTGGAGCGTGTGTGTTGGAACACGCATTTCTTGGGCACAGGCTTTTTGTTACCCCCGGGCCGGTTTTTGGACTTGCCAACCGAAGAAAGGGGTTTCTTGGATAGCTTCTTCTGGGACAGAGAGTCCCGAGCAATATTGCATGAAGCAACACGAAGCTCTTCTTCTTCCTCACAAGTTCTCGGTCGCAGCCTTTGAAAGACGGACCTTCTCTTTGGCTGTGATGGATCTGCTTGACAACAACAGTAGTTGATGGTAATCTGATTACAGTTGGGTCTTGATTTAGACACCAACTGTGTCTCAGATTCTTCTCTCGTCCTACGCTCGCAGGGAGAAGACGAAGTCTTTATACCTCTACTTCCTTCGTGTATACAGGAGCGCTGTACGGAGCCGAAAAGATATGGAGAAGGCATTCTTCCTTCGAGCTCCTGTGGGTGAGGTCCGAGTATGCCTCGATCAGAGAGTCACTGATGACGTACCCTCGGCCTTGAGTAGTGCGAGTGGGTGATCAAGGGATGACGGTGTAGCCTCCCTTTCCGGAATTTTTGAAATATTTTTTTTCTTTTAGTGATTTTAGATTTTTTTTATAAATAATTATTTAGTTAGTTATTACGGTAGAAGACTTTAGCCATAGTTAAATTTTGAAATACAAGACAACTAGGAATCATGGCACGGGTAGTGCAGTAGCATGTTCGGACTAGTGTTTAGCCATGGTAGAGGAGTGTCAAGCCATCGGTGTGTCCTAACTAGGAAAACTAGGCCAAGTTATAGTATGACCATTATAAATAAGTTTAATTAATTATTATTATATTTATTGAATTGTAGGAGACCGTTTGTGTCGATTTAGCCCGAGCTGAGCCCGAACCGAATCCAAGCCTATGTGGGCATGCAGTGAGATCAGGGCCGGCCATGTAGTCATATTTTATGTGTGTGCAAATATTCCCAAAAATATTTTAGGTATTGAGGTACATTTTTAACTATTTGAATATTTGTACAAAACTGGTATTTTATTATTAAATATTGTTTTACAATGTTTGTACAATTTTCTGGACCCAGACAAAGGTGAATAGTATAGATTCACCAAAACACCATTTACTTATTTTAGTATTATTTTATTATTCGGTGGTGATTAAATTAATATATTATTGCTATTAGATATTATTATTTGTTAATTGAGTATTTATCGGTATAAAAAATATATGAGGTATATATGTATATGGATGTGTGTGTGTGTGTGTGTGTATATATATATATATATATATATATATATATATATATATATATATATATATATATATATTTATATATATATATATATATGTATATGGATGTGTATATATATATATATATATATATATATATATATATATATATATATATATATATATAAAATATATATATATATATATATAATAATTCGGTTCAGTTTGACTCGGTTATGGGCCATTTCGGTTTAGTTTCTATTTTGCTTATTTAGTTTTTGATCCAATTTGGTTTTTGGTTATTCTGGTTGGTCTGAACCAATTAACCGAATGCTCACCCGAACTCCAAAGAAGATGACCGTCATCATATTGGAAATATTTTTCTTATGGGAATAGACGTAAATGAGATACTAGACAACCCTCTTTCTGAAAGACTTTTCATATATATGAAGAACTTTCAATTGTTTCAATGACCATTTTGAGGATATTAAAAGCTTAGTGATAAATATAAGTATACTAGTAAAGGGATTCATTTTGATAAATAGAAGAATGAAAAGACTTTTTGTTGCTAAATATAGGCTTAATTGTAACTTGATATCCTTAACTATTCCCGTTTTTGAACTTTAAAATATATATATATATATATATATATATATATATATATTTATATATATATATATATATATATATATATATATATATATATATATATATATATATATATATATATATATATATATATATATATATATATATATATATATAAGAGTATATAAATATAGATATATATTAAATGTGTGTATGTATATATAAACGTATATTATATATGTATATTTGTATATATAAATATATTATATATATGTGTGTGTATGTATAATATATAAGAATATGTGTGTTTGTGTATAGATATAAATATATTTGTATGTATATACATATATGTATAAGTATTTATATGTGAATTTGTATGTATATACATATAGGAATATAACAGGATATAGTATATATGTGGTTATATATATAAGCTAGAATGGAATAAAGAATGCCAGCCCGGCCATCCAAGCCCAGCCTCGGGCCAGTGGCCCACAGGCCCATACTTAAATCCAAACAACAACTAAACCGAGCAAATCCCAGCACCTGAGCCACAAACGAGCCCCCAGCCTAAGACCCAGCAAACCCAATTCAATTTCCAAACTAAACCGAGAAAACCCAGCCCGAGCGCTCAGGTCTTCCCCGACCCCGTGCGTGTATAAAACGAACGCAGCGAAACCCTAAAACTTTCGAACCTGCGCCACCAACACCCCGCGCCAGAGTCGCCTCCGACCTCCTAGCGGCCGCCCTGACCGCGCGCCACCGTGCGCATCGCCGAAGAACGGCTGGAATCGCACGCACACATGACAGAGCGACGGCAGCAGTTATCACGGTTAGGTACCTTTCTTCGTCGAGTGATTTCTCTGCATATGTATGATCATATCGCGAACCGTTTAGTCCGCTGGATAGACACTCTAACCGTCTAGAAATCTTATCAATTAGTTTTAATTGATTCGAAGTATACACCAGTAAAAGATCGAGCGAAAATCGAGAAAAAAACTGTTCGGATAGAACAGTACAAATTGAACCGACACTAGGTTTTGGAAGGCAGATAACTGCCATGTTTTACTAGATTTACAGAATCCACTTGAACTGAGTTGTAGCCAATATAAACGGCTTCACAACGACCCTTTTTGTGTATTTTTCCTGTCATTAGTTTTTGAATAAAATCAGTTTCAAAATCCTCGAAAAACTATTTTAAAATATTTAAAAACTAGAAAAAAAACCTTCGATACGACGTACGTCCCGCCATTCCGGGTGACGTGGTCGCGAACCGAAAGCATCGAAAGGTGCGTAACAGCTTCGTGGTCGTGTGGGCTTTGACGAAATTCAAATTGGTTGCGTGTGCGCGACGAATTTGATACGTATCCGTCGAAATTCACCGTATCGGTCTCTGTGCAAGTTTTCCAATTACTTTGTGCACGCTCGTCAGATCGAGACAAAACTTGCGCCATCAGGACCGTATCATTTTTCTAGTCATGTATGACAAGTTTGGTCCGATTCTGAGACAGTTGATCGGATCGCCGTTTCGCGGGCCCCACGATCCGATTTAACGGACGATTTTGTGCACGACCCACCGAAATCTAAAATTGGACATACCGTTGGGTTCGTATCATCAAAACGAATCCATAGACATGTAGTTTGATGACTTTAGAGACCATTGACTCTGACACATTTTTCGGTGCAAAGCGGGTCCAATGGCGGACACTATTTTTGTTCAAAATTACCATTTTGCCCTTGTGCCTAGAATTGGACTTAAGGACAGGCAATCCTAGCTAATTTGGCTATTCTGAGAACGTTGGTAATGTTTATTTCAGCTTTCGAAGACAGTTGTGATGACTTGGACTGTATGGCTTACCAGTCGACTATATATTTGTGGGATCTGCGTGCAACCACCAGGCAAGTATACCTTACCTCCCTCTACAGTTTTATTTACATGCATTGTATTTTAATTCCCAGTTTTGGTTGTTTATGGATATGTGCTTTTCGTATTATATTCTTTTGAGTTGTTTTCAATGCATATAGCCGTGTTCATGTTTGGTCTTGTGGTTCACACTTGGAGTTTCCCGTCAGTACCTTACTTGAGTCGTATTATAGAACGAGTGCGTGTAGTGAACTGCCATAGACTTGATTATCGTTCTACACAACCAGAGAGTCCACACTCGGGACAAAGGTTGTTTGGTGCACCAGAGAGTCCACACTCGGGACGACGGTGTTTGTCGTGATCATTGGCACCAGAGAGTCCACACTCGGGACGAGGGTTGACCAATTACACCAGAGAGTCCACACACGAGACGAGGGTGTCTTGCCTGAGCTAACCAGAGAATCCACACTCGGGACGAGGGTTGGTGCTTAGTTCAAACCAGAGAGTCCACACTCGGGACGAGGGTTTGGTTTCTTCCATTGATCTCGTGATTATCGTTTATCCGACAGTTCATTTATGCGTAGTTGTTCTAGTGTTCGTGTTCGTATTCGTGTTCATGTTCATGTTTGTGTTCGTGGTCGTGTTTGTGTTCGTGTTTGTGTTCGTGTTCGTGTATGTGTTCGTGTTCATGTTTGTGTTCGTGGTCGTGTTCGTGTTCGTGTTTGTGTTCGTGTTCGTGTTCGTAGTCATTTGTCGTGTTCCTGTTTTTCTTGTTTATTTTCTTGAACATGATAAAACTGTTAGATAGGCATGTATATTATGTATCTTGCTATGTCCTCTGAGGACCTGATTATCTGTACAGGATTAGCGATTGCATGGAGTTAGCTAGTAGTTCTGGATGGCGGAGGACTTACGATTCTTGTGGGATTCAGGTATCATTATTACGTTTGTTATCTTTTTGTTCTCTACATTCCTTATCATGAGTTATCCTGTTTCCTGATTCAGTTTTAGACTCTTGTTACTTTCTTTAGAGTCTTATCGGACATATATGCTAGTGGGCTGCAGACCACGACCCATAGTGTTCATTCATGCTTCATATTCTTATTGTGGATTGAGATATAGATTTGTTTGCCATGATTTGGCAGTATACCATAGTCTTGACAGCGTTTACGTATTCGAGTCGGGCTGGAGTCCGTTCGATACGTAGCTGGCTTGCTCACGTGCTCGCGCTCGAAAAGCCGGTACGGGTCGTGATAAGTTTTTTTGGTGGCCCATGCAGGTCAGAGCATATCGTACCGGTTACGTAACTGTACTGGTACGAGCCTGCGACAATGACTAAACCTTAGAAATCTCAATCTACTCTACCATGAAAATTCTTCTAGAAATTTCTTTACCGTCTTTGAAACTTCGTATTCGTTCTCGATTATTCTCCCTTACCTTCTTGTATCATTGATTCTCGTCCCTTCCTATTCCAAGGTGACGAATGATCGTGCTGTCTAGGATTCATTAGAAATTCTTAAATTTTAGTATAATATTACTTGACTATTGAATGTTTGGTTGTTTATAGATATGAGGGAGTATAGATGCCATATGCCTAGATATCTGCCGGTAGAATTGTTAGCAACTAGTTAGAAGACCATAAGACTTTAGTGACCGTATTTTGATGAGTAGTGGGACCAAAGGTGGGTAGAAGTCCTCGAAGTTTCGTAGTTATGAAATGACTAGAGAAGGTTATAAAATATTTTTGAGGAATTAAATTGAGGAGATTAAGGTAATAGTGGACTTTAAAATTTTAAGAAATAGTTATGAATCAGAATTTCGAGGACGTAATTATTTTTAAGGTGGGTAGATTTGTAGCCTCACTTCCCAGAATTTTTGAAATATTTTTATTTATTTATTTATTTTAGTAATTTTAGATTTTTTATAAATAATTATTTAGTTAGTTATTACGGTAGAAGACTTTAGCCATAGTTAAATTTTGAAATACAAGACAACTAGGAATCATGGCACGGGTAGTGCAGTAGCATGTTCGGACTAGTGTTTAGCCATGGTAGAGGAGTGCCAAGCCATCGGTGTGTCCTAACTAGGAAAACCAGGCCAAGTTATAGCATGACCATTATAAATAAGTTTAATTAATTATTATTATATTTATTGAATTGTAGGAGACCGTTTGTGTCGATTTAGCCTGAGCTGAGCCCGAACTGAATCCAAGCCTATGTGGGCATGCAGTGAGACCAGGGCCGGCCATGTAATCATATTTTATGTGTGTGCAAATATTCCCAAAAATATTTTAGGTATGAGGTACATTTTTAACTATTTGAATATTTGTACAAAACTGGTATTTTATTATTAAATATTATTTTACAATATTTGTACAATTTTCTGGACCCAGACAAAGGTGAATAGTATAGATTCACCAAAACACCATTTACTTATTTTAGTATTATTTATTATTCGGTGGTGATTAAATTAATATATTATTGCTATTAGATATTATTATTTGTTAATTGAGTATTTATCGGTATAAAAAATATATGAGGTATATATGTATATGGATGTGTGTGTATATATATATATATATATATATATATATATATATATATATATATATATATATATATATATATATATATATATATATATATATATATATATATATATATTTTTTATATATATATTGTGTGTATATATATATATATATTATATATATATATATATATATATATATATATATATATATATATATATATATATTGTGTATATATATATATATATATATATATATATATATATATATATATATATATATATATATATATATATATATATATTTTGTGTGTATATATATATATATATATATATATATATATATATATATATATATATATATATATATATTTTGTGTGTGTGTATATATATATATATATATATATATATATATATATATATATATATATATATATATATATATATATATAAAATATATATATATATATATATATATATATATATATATATTATATATATATATATATATATATATATATATATATATATATATATATATATATATATAATATATATATAAGTGTATTTTTTTTATATATATATAAGTGTATATATATATATATATAAGTTTATATAAATATAGATGTATATTAAATGTGTGTATGTATATATAAACGTATATTATATATGTATATTTGTATATATAAATATATTATATATATGTGTGTATGTATAATATATAGGAATATGTGTGTTTGTGTATAGATATATATATATATATTTGTATGTATATACATATATGTATAAGTATTTATATATGAATTTGTATGTATATACATATAGGAATATAACAGGATATATTATATATGTGGTTATATATATAAGCTAGAATGGAATAAAGAATGCCAGCCTGGCCATCCAAGCCCAGCCTCGGGCCAGTGGCCCACAGGCCCATACTTAAATCCAACCAACAACTAAACCGAGCAAATCCCAGCACCTGAGCCACAAACGAGCCCCCAGCCCAAGACCTAGCAAACCCAATTCAATTTCCAAACTAAACCAAGCAAACCCAGCCCGAGCGCTCAGGTCTTCCCCGACCCCGTGCGTGTATAAAACGAATGCAGCGAAACCCTAAAACTTTCGAACCTGCGCCACCAACACCCCGCCCCAGAGTCGCCTCCGACCTCCTCGCGGCCGCCCTGATCGCGCACCACCATGCGCATCGCCGGAGAACGGCTGGAATCGCGCGCACACAGGACAGAGCAACGACTACAGTTATCACGGTTAGGTACCTTTCTTCGTCGAGTGATTTCTCTGCATATGTATGACCAAATCGCGAACCGTTTAGTCTGCTGGATAGACACTCTAACCGTCTAGAAATCCTATCAATTAGTTTTAATTGATTCGAAGTATACACCAGTAAAAGATCGAGTGAAAATCGAGAAAAAAACTGTTCGGATAGAACAGTACAAATTGAACCGACACTAGGTTTTGGAAGGCAGATAACTGCCATGTTTTACTAGATTTACAGATTCCACTTGAACTGAGTTGTAGCCAATATAAACGGCTTCACAACGACCCTTTTTGTGTATTTTTCTCGTCATTAGTTTTCGAATAAAATCAGTTTCAAAATCCTCGAAAAACTGTTTTAAAATATTTAAAAACTAGAAAAAACCTTCGATACGACGTGCGTCCCACCATTCCGGGCGACATTGTCGCGAACCGAAAGCATCGAAAGGTGCATAACAGCTTCGTGGTCGTGTGGGCTTTGACGGAATTCAAATTGGTCGCGTGTGCGCGACAAATTTGATACGTATCCGTCGAAATTCTCCGTATCGGCCTCTGTGCAAGTTTCCCAATTACTTTGTGCACGCTCATTAGATCGAGACGAAACTTATGCCATCAGGACCGTATCATTTTTCTGGTCATGTATGCCAAGTTTGGTCCGATTCTGAGACAGTTGATCGGATCGCCGTTTCGCGGGCCCCACGATTCGATTCAACAGGCGATTTTGTGCACGACCCACCGGAATCCAAAATTGGACATACCGTTGGGTTCATATCATCAAAATGAATACGTAGACATGTATTTTGACGACTTTAGAGACCATTGACACTGACACATTTTTCGGTGCAAAGCGGGTCCAACGGCGGACACCATTTTTGTTCGAAATTACCATTTTGCCCATGTGTCCAGAATTGGACTTAATGACAGGCAATCCTAGCTAATTTGGCTATTCTGAGAACATTGGTAATGTTTGTTTCATCTTTTGGAGACAGTTGTGATGACTTGGACTGTATGGCTTACAAGTCGACTATATATTTGTGGAATCTGCGTGCAACCACCAGGCAAGTATATCTTGCCTCCCTCTACAGTTTTATTTACATGCATTGTATTTTATTTCTCAGTTTTGGTTGTTTATGGACATGTGCTTTTCGTATTATATTCTTTTGAGTTGTTTTCAATGCATATAGCTGTGTTCATGTTTGGTCTTGTGGTTCACACTTGTAGTTTCCCGTCAGTACCTTGCTTGAGTAGTATCATAGAACGAGTGCGTGTAGTTAACTGCCATAGCCTTGATTATCGTTCTACACAACTAGAGAGTCCACACTCGGGACGAGGGTTGTTTGGTGCACCAGAGAGTCCACACTAGGGACGAGGGTGTTTGTAGTGATCATTGGCACCAGAGAGTCCACACTCGGGACGAGGGTTGACCAATTACACCAGAGAGTCTACACACGGGATGAGGGTGTCTTGCCGTGAGCTAACCAGAGAGTCCACACTCGGGACGAGGGTTAGTGCTTAGTTCAAACTAGAGAGTCCACACTTGGGACGAGGGTTTGGTTTCTTCCATTGATCTCGTGATTATCGTTTATCCGGCAGTTCATTTGCGCGTAGTTGTTCTAGTGTTCGTGTTCATGTTCGTGTTTGTGTTCGTGGTCGTGTTCGTGTTCGTGTTTGTGTTTGTGTTCGTGTTCGTGTTCGTGTTTGTGTTCGTGGTCGTGTTCGTGTTTGTGTTCATGTTCGTGTTCGTAGTCATTTGTCGTGTTCCTGTTTTTCTCGTTTATTTTCTTGTGCATGATAAAACTGTTAGATAGGCATGTATATTATGTATCTTGCTATGTCCTCTGAGGACCTGATGATCTCTTCAGGTTTAGCGATTGCATGGAGTTAGCTAGTAGTCCTGGATGGCGGAGGACTTGCGATTCTTGCGGGATTCAGGTATCATTATTACGTTTGTTATCTTTTCGTGCTCTACATTCCTTATCATGAGTTATTATGTTTCCTGATTCAGTTTTAGACTCTTGTTACTTTCTTTAGAGTCTTATCGAACAAATATGCTAGTGGGCTGCAGACCACGACCCATAGTGTTCATTCATGCTTCATATTCTTATTGTGGATTGAGATATAGATTTGTTTGCTATGATTTGGCAGTATACCATAGTCTTGACAGCGTTTACGTATTCGAGTCGGGCTGGAGTCCGTTCGATATGTAGCTGGCTTGCTCACGTGCTCGCGTCCGAAAAGCGGGTGCGGGTCGTGACAAGTTTTTTGGTGGCCCATGCAGGTCAGAGCATATCGTACCGGTTACATAACTGTACTGGTATGAGCCTGCGACAATGACTAAACCTTAGAAATCTTAATCCACTCTACCTTGAAAATTCTCCTAGAAATTTCTTTACCGTCTTTGAAACTTCGTATTCGTTCTCGATTATTCTCCCTTGCCTTCTTGTACTATTGATTCTTGTCCTTTCCTATTCCGAGGTGACGAATGATCGTGCTGTCTAGGATTCATTAGAAATTCTTAAATTTTAGTATAATATTGCTTGACTACTGAATGTTTGGTTGTCTATAGATATGAGGGAGTATACATGCCATATGCCTAGATATCTGCCGGTAGAATTGTTAGCAACTAGTTAGAAGACCATAAGACTTTAGTGACCATATTTTGAGGAGTAGTGTGACCAAAGGTGGGTAGAAGTCCTCGAAGTTTCGTAGTTACGAAATGACTAGAGAATGTTATAAAATATTTTTGAGGAATTAAATTGAGGAGATTAAGGTAATAGTGGACTTTAAAATTTTAAGAAATAGTTATGAATTAGAATTTCGAGGACGAAATTATTTTTAAGAAATACTTTGATCGCATGGGGCGAGTGCTGCCTTGGATCTCCTCCTACCACTATTAGATGATGCGTAGTATTCGGAATCCAACATGGCCATACCTGATGGACCGGTTATTCTGTAGAAGACAGAAGTTCTCACCGGTGCAGCATCCTACACGAGCGGGCGGGCCGTCATCTGCTCCTTTCGGCATTGCACCTTTGTCACGCTTGCCATAGGATAGCCGTAATCTTCTATGCGTTTCCAGAACTTGGGATATGAGAGAGATGGTCTGGCATCAGCGGTCGAAGGGATCTTCGGGGCTTCAACGACGGGGGGGGGGGGTCTGAGACGCAGTCCCCTCTGTTGTGCTGCTCGTCGCAGCCGTCTTAGGCATCCAGGTCCGTCGAGTCTTCTTCGGTTTTACGAACCGCTTCGAAGGTCTCGACTTCTCTTCAGAAAGGAGATCTTCAAAAGCTTGTTGGTCGAAGCGTACGACCAACATCTTCTGAGAGGATCCTAGCAAGTCATCATCGGATTCCATCAAGACGCATTCTGACTTTCTTGTACGCACAATCCTCCAAATGCGTGTCAATTGCTCGGCCAAAGTGTCACAACCCGCACCCTGTATAGGGGCACGAGAAGTGGGTACGTCCAGCCTACGCCGCAGTGTCGGCGATAGAACGCTGTCCTAGGTCAATCATCTAACAATATAAAAGTACCTGTACAGTTTATACTCTCCGAATGGAGGTGACAAACAGAATACAATCTCAATCACATCTAGATAGAAGAATGAAAGATAGATAGATAGACAGTAACTCAAAGAGAACAGTAGAATAGATGAAATAAGTCTAAGTGTCTAGGATACATAACATCCAGAATGTCAACTCATAATACAATAAGTCTAAGAGTCTATATATCTCAACATCTCAAAATACAACTCAGACATGAGACAAAAAGATAATACAGAAAAGACTGTCTAGCTAAGCTAGCCTAGACTACTGGGGCAACATCCTTAGCTGCAGGTGGATCCTGCTGAGGGTCCACAACATAAGTATCATCTAGTCCTGCTCCATAATAGGTAGACACCAGGGCCTCATCCTCATCCTCTGTAATATTTTCAACAGGTCCAGTCAGGACAGGAACGAGCATAATACATCTCACGCAGTGCATAGTATGATAGGAAATATAAAGCATGCAATAGAGTAAAATACAGGAACTGCTGAAGGAAAGATATATGTAGTAAAAGAGATAGTTGTAAAGGAAATATCTACTGTATATAGAGAACTGTAAGTGGCTAGTGATGTAGAGTACAAGATAGGCATATGAATGGCTAGAATTTATACATGATTACACTACTGAGTTTACACATGATTACACTACTTTAGAATTATTCACATGTCTTCTTCTACTCCCCCATTTCCCCAATCAATACACAAGGATCCATTCAAGTTATGTTAAGATTCGTGATAAGCCCATAAATGGGAGATTCATGAGAGGCTCTGTGAACATGAGAGTACATGAGTCACAAGCGATTCGTGAATCTATGAAAGCATAGAGATACATGATGATTCGTGAAAAGCACAAACATGCTGTATCTGATGCTCCCGAGGGGTATAACATCTCATAAAAAGATCCATATAGTACCAACCTGTGATAACAATCGTGTCAGCATCAAGTAAAGTAATCTAGAGCAAGAATATAAATCCTGGCAAATATGAAACGGTCAGAGAATGTACTCGCCTGATAACTGAATGTCTGAAGAGGATATACTGTCTGAGGAGAGGTGTATGGCTCCTAATCAGAGCAATACAAGTCACAATGTATCCACAATGGTAAAAATAAAGTATACAATGCATACTACATGATTCTAGGTCAATCTGGTCAAAAGTCAACTCTCGGTCAACTATAATAGTCAAACTAGGTCACAGGAAGTCATACTAGGTCACAGAAAATCAAACTAAGTCAAATAAAGTCAAATAAGGCCAAATAAGTCAAGGTTAGTCAAATCTTGGTTAAAGTCAACTCTTGGTCAACATTCTAGTCAATCTCTAAGGCTAACACAAATCACGACACAACTCTTAAGTACTCCACTTAATCCCATACATATCTTAATCTACATAGGGCTATCTATATAACCCATGGTCAAACATAATCAATTAGTTAGGGTTTAGTCAACTTAGTCAACTAGTCCTTCTATGTTCATCCAAGCCATTTCTAGGTCAATGTTGACCTATAGTTGACTTTGGTCAACAATGGTCAACAAGGGTCAACTTGCTAGTTAAACTAGGCCTACTAGACCTATTGGTCAAGTCTAAACCTGCTAACCATAGGCCATAGGCTAATGTCTATAACCCATAGGCCAGTAACTTATAGGTTCTATGTAAACCTATATCTAAAAATATAGTATCACATATATATACATAACTATATATATATATATATGTATCCAACTATACCTAACCATATCAATACATATATATATATAATACCCAAATATATATATAGTACTCACATATATACATAATATATATACACATATAATAGCTAACATATATACGTATATATATATATACATTTTCATATATATATATATATATATATATAAGCCCATATATACCCTCAACTATATATATACCAATATATATAGTTGTATATAACATAACATATATATATATATAACATATATATATATAGAGGGAAAATAGAGAGAGACATGTGAGAGAGAGTGAAAGAGAGAGAAATAGAGAGTGTAATAGAGAACAGTGAGAGAGAGGGGGATACTGGACAGGAGGGGGAGGTGTGTTCCAGTTTCTGGAAACTGAAAACAGTCCCCACAACACACACAAATGCACACACACACACCTACATATGTACATACATGTATATACACATGTATATACATGTATACACCCTAAAATCTCACCTACACAAACACATATATATATACTACGTATACATACACTAAAAATATACAAATACAAGTATAAATCATAACAAAATAAATCATAACAAAATAGGTTTAAATCTCGATTTTAAAAACTGGGCAATACCCTAAAATCTGGAAAAATGACACTGTGTATAGGAAAGTAGGTAAACTCGATTACACACACCAACACGAGCTAAGACTCGAATCCAAGGGTTGGTAAGTAATGCCCCAAGTGTCCTCTAGTGTCTAGGTGCCTGACACGACACCACGACATGATTTGAAGTGTCCAAACCCTCAAAAACCCAATTGGGTAAACTGACACAGGCCACGCGTTCCACAGCGTCGTGTACGCGTTCCTCACGCTCGTGGACACACCACGAGACACGACACGTCTCGTGGTCATGCACACAGGTCGCCTAGGTCTAGGGCTAGCTATTAGGTAGCCTGCACAGTGTCCACGTGTCCTCACGTGTCGACACGAGACCCATATCAGTCGAGTTTTCTCGACTGATACACACTGTTTCAGACAGTGTCGTGCGTGTGTTCTAGTGTCTAGTGGACACGACACACACCACGTGGGGTCACGTGGTCATGTCCACGTGTAGCCCACGTGTTGGGCTACACACTCGTGTCACCACGAGGTGTCCACGTAGTGTCTAGACACGACACGAAGGCCGTGTCCAAGTGGGAAAACTGGGTCTGTGCGTGCGTGCACTGTCAGTACGTGTCCAGTGCGTGGGTGATTGCGTGTCCGATACAAAATGAGACACTATAAAACTTTGGGGGCATGTTCGCAGACATTGCCCCCGTGTCCATGTCAAATTTACGTGTCCTAGTGCTCTGTGCAGTGAGCACGAAGGGGGTGGTAGCAGGGCATGCGCACGCGTGCCCGTGCAGTGAGTTCGTGTCCATTTTGGACACGGACACAGCACGAAAACGTGCTCAGTCCACTTGGGTTGTAACCTACAAGTCTAGGGCTATCCTAAAATGAAATTTGTTTTACATTTTAACAAAAACAAATCCTTTGTGGCATTTCATCAAACAAGGGTTTTCAAACACAGATACGTGTCCGATACGGACACCAAACCAATCCTATTTCCTACCAAACTTGACCCACAGTTAGGGTAGACCTATATGCATGCATTTATGAAGAAAAAACAGGATATTAGCGAGGTTTATAGGTATTTACCTATTTGGTGAAAACTCAAGAAAACACCCAAGTATGGGGGTGTCCTCTCCTCTTGGTGATGCCCAAAGCTCCACAAATCCTTGATAGCAGGCCCTAACTAGTATCCTCTAGTGTAGCAGAGTCCAATACAAGAAACTAGAGGTGATTTGGATCAAAATTGATCAAGTTATCATGGTTTGAAGAAAGGGAATTTTGTAGGATTAAAATTCATGTAAATTGTTCATGAATGATTTTGATGGGGTTAAATAGAAGGGTGTGGCTGCTAGGGGGGTGTCCTTGGCCGGCCATGGCAAGGGGGGGTGTCCTTGCCCTTTCTTCTAGGTTAAGGCAAAGACTTTGGTGTAAAAGGTTGAGATATTTGGAGGGTTTTAAGCAAAATATCAACAATGTAATATCTAGATATTTACATTACTTTAACCCATGACCAATTATCCATCTTCTAACTTCTAGGTTAGTAGCTAACCTCTAGATTAGGGTGAGATAGGTTAGGGACTAATCATGGTACTTAACAAGAATTAAATAATATTAAAAATCACATAATCTCAAATAAAGTCTAGTAAATTACCAAAATACCCTTTTGGCAAAAATCACTAATTTGATGTTCTAAGCCTATGGCTAGGCTCACATGGTCATGGCAACTTCTAGGTTAAGGAAAACTAGGGTTTACACTAAGGTTTTGCTAGTAAGTCACAAAGTCATAAGTCATGACCTAGAAAATGGTTTTAATTACACTAAATATCACCATAATTCATATTATGCCTAAAACACCATTAATAAATAATAAAAATAATAAATTTTCAAAAATACCCTAATTTTAGAAAACTGGGTGTTACAAGTCTATCCACCTTAAAATAATTTCGTCCTCGAAATTTAGATGGTCGTACTCCTCCTAGGTCAAACCTCCAACAATCAGGGTCGAAGCTACTACCTAGCAACATGCAAGGTCAACAAGCAAAATATGGGTAGTAGACCTATACTGGGTCATGTCCAAAAATTGGCTGGCAGTTTTAGGTCATAAGGTGTCCTTAATTCAAATCGAAATCAAAAGTAACTCCATGGGGTAAATCAGGATGGAGCCTCGGGTCAGGAAAATCATACTAAGCAAACGAAGCACACGATGGTATGCCTGAGTGGGACACTAAGGTCATGGGTGTAGAGTGTCATGTCTAGGTCATGTATGTGAAGTCAGTTTTGAAAAAACAACTAGTCTTGTGCTCCTAATTTAAAAGTCTCAGTAATGTGTCTACGATGATCATAATTTAGAGTAGGAAAGGTCTATGTTACCTAAATTGAACCAGAAATTATGATACAATAGTGGTACCAGGGGGATAGGTTAAATGAGACAGTCTGTGGTCTCATCTAGGTGCACTAGTTATTCTAGATCAAGACTGTCCTATGGTATCAAAACGTACAAACAATCTAGGGTGTCCTAATTGGGAAGGTAAGGGAACAACAATCATCAAGGCTATAGGGCCGTCCACCATCCTATATGAAAATTGGTCATTAACAAGTAACTGAGAAATCATTAAAAGGTTTACTATTCCATAAAGTGGTAAAAATTGAAAATTTAGGCACAAACAATCACAAATAGATTTTAGTCTTGACACGATCTAAGTTGATCAATTTCACGATAAATCAAGATTTGGGCAAGATGGGAATTCAATGAAATCAAGTATGAGCAGGAGCATCCAATGATGAAGATCCAGGTCATGATTAAATTTAATTCAACTGGATACGAATACGAGATTCATAGGCAATAAAATAATTCCAAGGAGAATTGTCAAGGCTGTTGCGGATAAGATTCTATGGCAAGTTTAACTATGTCTCCATCCACGTAGATTAATATATGAAAATGAACCAAAACGCAATAGGTTGATCAGACCATCATGCGCCGGTTCTGATTAGACAATATGTTAGTGGGTGCGCACCCAATAAAATATGTCATGACCAAGCTCGAAAGGGATAAGCTTGTAAAACTAAGGATAAATTTATAGCATAAGATATAAGTAAGGGTGGAAATGATGAAGAAATACATAGTCCAAGATCCTTAACCAATCGGGTCAAACATTCAAGATAAGGTACAAGGTTAAGTATTCAGGGATTCAAGCAGAACACCATCACATGCCAGGTCGAAAGAATTGAGCCAAGGTGGATCTCTAATTGAAATAAGAATTAATTTAGTATCATGGTAGAGGTTATAGTTTAGCCATTTGACCAGAAAATCATATCAAGGAAATAGAGTACAAGGAGACGGGTTTTAGTAGGACATGGAATACCTATATGAAGGTAGGCTAGTCTAGGTCTTACATGTGAAGTTTGTTGGGAGGTAACAGCTAGTATTATACTCCGAATATCCAAGTCACAGTAATGGACGTCCAATGATCTAGAATAGAAAGTGGGAGTTCAAGACATGACAATTGATGCAAAATAAAGAAGATCAAGTTAACACATGGAATAAAATTAATTAGGAATCCAGTAAATAATTTAGGAACACAACCCTAGGGATAGATAGGCTACTAGATGAATATAGTTAGGGTTCGATCAAATCAAAGGTCAAGGTTAGAAGGTCTCAATAAAGTCTTTATTTGAGGAAATGTCGAGTAAGTCAGGTTTGGGATACAGTCACATAGTTTGGTAGAAAGAGTTTAAGCAAGATACAAAAATAGAGGGGGCAGTCCATTTCAAGGGAAAGCAATAAGCAAGAGAATTAGCTGGCAAGAAACAGATGAGAGTTTTCTCATAAATGTGATTGAGTACCTTAAAATAAAAGATATTAATCTAATACAAAGAAATTAAAATCAACAACTACAAAAATTTTAAAATCATCAACTAACACCAGGATTCAAGTTCTACAGTGAATCCTCCAAAAATCAAATTCAATCAAGGGAAAAGGAGTTTAAATCGTAATTCAAAATGAGATTCTCAAGGGTCATCCCAGGAATCTCTCAAGGTATCTTAACAATGATTGAGTATCCTCTCTCACTAAGCCTATTCCTCAAATCCTATCGCAGGCTGTAGTGATACTCTAGTTCGAATACCACTACATAAACTCGAGACCTGCATGGGCTACCACTAAAAATGTGTCACGACTCGCACCCTGTATAGGGGCACGAGAAGTGGGTACGTCCAGTCTATGCCGCAGTGTCGGCGATAGAACGCTGTCCTAGGTCAATCATCTAACAATATAAAAGTACCTGTACAGTTTATACTCTCCGAATGGAGGTGACAAACAGAATACAATCTCAATCACATCTAGGTAGAAGAATGAAAGATAGATAGATAGACAGTAACTCAAAGAGAACAGTAGAATAGATGAAATAAGTCTAAGTGTCTAGGATACATAACATCCAGAATGTCAACTCATAATACAATAAGTCTAAGAGTCTATATATCTCAACATCTCAAAATACAACTCAGACGTGAGACAAAAAGATAATACAGAAAAGACTGTCTAGCTAAGCTAGCCTAGACTACTGGGGCAACATCCTTAGCTGCAGGTGGATCCTGCTGAGGGTCCACAACATAAGTATCATCTAGTCCTGCTCTATAATAGGTAGACACCAGGGCCTCATCCTCATCCTCTGTAATATTTTCAATAGGTCCAGTCAGGACAGGAACGAGCACAATACATCTTACGCAGTGCATAGTATGATAGGAAATATAAAGCATGCAATAGAGTAAAATACAGGAATTGCTGAAGGAAAGATATATGTAGTAAAAGAGATAGCTGTAAAGAAAATATCTACTGTATATAGAGAACTGTAAGTGGCTAGTAATGTAGAGTACAAGATAGGCATGTGAATGGCTAGAATTTATACATGATTGAGTTTGTACATGATTACACTACTTTGGAATTATTCACATGTCTACTTCTACTCCCCCGTTTCCCTAATCAATACACAAGGATCCATTCAAGTTATGCTAAGATTCGTGATAGGCCCATAAATGGGAGATTCATGAGAGGCTCTGTGAACATGAGAGTACATGAGTCACAAGCGATTCGTGAATCTATGAAAGCATAGAGATACATGATGATTCATGAAAAGCACAAACATGCTGTATCTGATGCTCCCGAGGGGGATAACATCTCATGAAAAGATCCATATAGTACCAATCTGTGATAACAATCGTGTTAGCATCAAGTAAAGTAACCTAGAGCAAGAATATAAATCCTGGCAAATATGAAACGGTCAGAGAATATACTCGCCTGATAACTGAATGTCTGAAGAGGATATACTGTCTGAGGAGAGGTGTATGGCTCCTAATCAGAGCAATACAAGTCACAATGTATCCACAATGGTAAAAATAAAGTATACAATGCATACTACATGATTCTAGGTCAATCTGGTCAGAAGTCAACTCTCGATCAACTCTAATAGTCAAACTAGGTCACAGGAAGTCATACTAGGTCACAGAAAATCAAATTAAGTCAAATAAAGTCAAACAAGGCCAAATAAGTCAAGGTTAGTCAAATCTTGGTTAAAGTCAACTCTTGGTCAACATTCTAGTCAATCTCTAAGGCTAACACAAATCACGACACAACTCTTAAGTACTCCACTTAACCCCATACATATCTTAATCTACATAGGGCTATCTATATAACCCATGGTCAAACATAATCAATTAGTTAGGGTTTAGTCAACTTAGTCAACTAGTCCTTCTATGTTCATCCAAGCCATTTCTAGGTCAATGTTGACCTATAGTTGACTTTGGTCAACAATGGTCAACAAGGGTCAACTTGCTAGTTAAACTAGGCCTACTAGACCTATTGGTCAAGTCTAAACCTGCTAACCATAGACCATAGGCCATAGGCTAATGTCTATAACCCATAGGCCAGTAACTTATAGGTTCTATGTAAACCTATATCTAAAAATATAGTATCACATATATATACATAACTATATATATATATGTATCCAACTATACCTAACCATATCAATACATATATATATAATACCCAAATATATATATAGTACTCACATATATACATAATATATATACACATATAATAGCTAACATATATACATATATATACATATATACATTTTCATATATATATATAAGCCCATATATATACCCTCAACTATATATATACCAATATATATAGTTGCATATAATATAACATATATATATATATATATATATATATATATATAACATATATATATATAGAGGGAAAATAGAGAGAGACATGTGAGAGAGAGTGAAAGAGAGAGAAATAGAGAGTGTAATAGAGAACAGTGAGAGAGAGGGGGATACTGGACAGGAGGGGGAGGTGTGTTCCAGTTTCTGGAAACTGAAAACAGTCCCCACAACACACACAAATGCACACACACACACCTACATATGTACATACATGTATATACACGTGTATATACATGTATACACCCTAAAATCTCACCTACACACACACATACATATATACTACGTATACATACACTAAAAATATACAAATACAAGTATAAATCATAACAAAAATAGGTTTAAATCTCGATTTTAAAAACTGGGCAATACCCTAAAATCTGGAAAAATAACACTGTGTATAGGAAGGTAGGTAAACTCGATTACACACACCAACACGAGCTAAGACTCGAATCCAAGGGTTGGTAAGTGATGCCCCAAGTGTCCTCTAGTGTCTAGGTGCCTGACACGACACCACGACACGATTTGAAGTGTCCAAACCCTCAAAAATCCAATCGGGTAAACTGACACAGGCCACGCGTTACACAGCGTCGTGCACGCGTTCCTCACGCTCGTGGACACACCACGAGACACGACACGTCTCGTGGTCATGCACACAGGTCTCCAAGGTCTAGGGCTAGCTATTAGGTAGCCTGCACAGTATCCACGTGTCCTCACGTGTCGACACGAGACCCGTATCAGTCGAGTTTTCTCGACTGATACACACTGTTTCAGACAGTATCGTGTGTGTGTTCTAGTGTCTAGTGGACACGACACACGCCACGTGGGGTCACGTGGTCATGTCCACGTGTAGCCTACGTGTTGGGCTACACACTCGTGTCACCACGAGGTGTCTACGTGGTGTCTAGACACGACACGAAGGCCGTGTCCAAGTCGGAAAAACTGGGTCTGTGCGCGCGTGCACTATCAGTACGTGTCCAGTGCGTGGGTGATTGCGTGTTCGATACAAAATGAGACACTGTGAAACTTTAGGGGCATGTTCGCAGACATTGCCCCCGTGTCCATGTCAAATTTTACGTGTCCTAGTGCTCTGTGCAGTGAGCACGAAGGGGGTGGTAGCAGGGCACGCGCGTGCCCGTGCAGTGAGTTCGTGTCTATTTTGGACACGGACACAGCACGAAAATGTGCTCAGTCCACTTGGGTTGTAACCTACAAGTCTAGGGCTATCCAAAAATGAAATTTGTTTTACATTTTAACAAAAACAAATCCTTTGTGGCATTTCATCAAACAAGGGTTTTCAAACACAGATACGTGTCCGATACGGACACCAAACCAATCCTATTTCCTACCAAACTTGACCCACAGTTAGGGTAGACCTATATGCATGCATTTATGAAAAAAAAAGGATATTAGCGAGGTTTATGGGTATTTACCTATTTGATGAAAACTCAAGAAAATATCCAAGTAGGGGGGAGTGTCCTCTCCTCTTGGTGATGCCCAAAGCTCCACAAATCCTTGATAGCAGGCCCTAACTAGTATCCTCTAGTGTAGAGGAGTCCAATGCAAGAAACTAGAGGTGATTTGGATCAAAATTGATCAAGTTATCAAGGTTTGAAGAAAGGGAATTTTGTAGGATTAAAATTTATGTAAATTGTTCATGAATGATTTTGATGGGGTTAAATAGAAGGGTGTGGCTACTAGGGGGTGTCCTTGGCCGGCCATGGCAAGGGGGGTGTCCTTGCCCTTTCTTCTAGGTTAAGGCAAAGACTTTGGTGTAAAAGGTTGAGATATTTGGAGGGTTTTAAGCAAAATATCAACAATATAATATCTAGATATTTACATTGCTTTAACCCATGACCAATTATCCATCTTCTAACTTCTAGGTTAGTAGCTAACCTCTAGATTAGGGTGAGATAGGTTAGGGACTAATCATGGTACTTAACAAGAATTAAATAATATTAAAAATCACATAATCTCAAATAAAGTCTAGTAAATTACCAAAATACCCTTTTGGTCCAAACTATAGGCCACTTGGCGGACGATCAAAATTCCCTCATTAATGGGATGAGCCTAGGACTTGGCACAATGGGTCTCCCTTAATAGGCCCATTCAAGTGAGTCTCCAAACTGTTCAAATGCTCCTTGAAATTCTCCAATTAAAGGTGGCAATTAAGAAGGAGTCTGCATTCAAGGGTAGTCATTTATTTCCCCTAAAAATAAGACTTAAAAGCCAAGCTGTCTCCAACCAGAGGCACAGGCACCCCACTGTGTTCCTTTGCTTCCAAGGCGCAAACAGTACATCCCACTTTCAGAAGCACAGACAGCTGCTTCGATCCAAGTACCCGGCCCATTCAACGGCCCCTTTTTCTAAGTAAAGACTTAGAAGACACTGTTTGCCTCCAGCGCAAGCCCGATTGCTACTCTAAAGCACAGTAAAATGGTCTATCTGAAGGCGCAGCCTACTCGTCGCCCTAAAGCAGAGTGACTTTACCCGAAACACAGCCTATTCGTTGCCCTTAAAAGCATAGAGGCCTCGTTGTCTTCAAAACATAGTCCACTTGTTGCCCTAAAGCACAGAGGCTTCGTCGTCTCCAGAAGCACAGACTACTCGTCGCCCTAGAAGCGCAGCCAGACTTGCCTGAAGCACAGATGGCATGGTCCCACCAAATCGGTTTGCTTAAACCGCCTCTCTCAAATATAGGATTAGGATTGATCAAGTTGATAAATGTGAATATCTTATCAGATTGATTTAAATCTCGGACGAAGATTACACAGAATCCAAATCTGAGATAAAATCCTAAGATTTGCTCGGCTACATTCGAACGAGCAAAATCGGCACGCGCCACGTGTCACCTCCTTCGGTTATTTTGATAACTACCAGAGATCTCGTTTGAGAGGAATCTCAACACCCGCCACGTGTTAGCGCCACAAAAGTCTGCACCGTGGAAGGATGACAGATTCTTTCATATCTCGAAACCCTAATGCACATCGCATATGTGCCCCTCTCCTTTATAAATAGGAGAGGTTTTCCTCCAACAACAGGATCGACAAGGAGAAGAAGATCCACAGAATTATCAAAATCTTCAACTTCAGCGTCCTCCTGATCGGCAACCCTAGAGTTCCATCAAAGGCACCAGAAAATCAAGCAAGTCTTATATCATCATCGGATCGTCAACGGAGTAAAAGAGCCGCTGCAGTGCTTGTGAGACTCGTCTCACGGTATCGGTATTTATATACGGATACGTATTTTGTAGTGTATTTCGTATTTTCTTTGTTTTCGGAATGCTTTAGAAATTTTCTAACTTATAGATTTTCTCCTTGGCCGGCATACTGCCAGTATACCACTGTATACCGATGGCATACCGCCCGGACAGATATTCCTTATTTTAGATATTTTTGATTTCAGATATTTTCATGAATAGTGTTTTCGATATTTTCGTGAATAGTGTTTTGGATATTTTGATGAATAGTATTTAGATATTTTCATGAATAGTATAGATGCACCCTATTACCCATTTGATATTTGGTTTTGTTTGGATGGCTATGATTGACTTAGATTTTGACATGGATCACGATCCAACGGCTAAGATTAATTCTCCCTTCTATATATACCATTTTATTTTCTCTCTCCTCTCTTTTCATTCTCTTCACTACCTCTTCATTTCTTCTTCCCTTCTCTCCCCCATGGATCTTGCCAAGAGCTTGGCCTTGAGGCCTTGGGTGTGGTGTCTAACCCCCTAGGAGGAGGAGTAGAAGATTAGGCTTGGAGCTTATCCTAGGCAAGTACATCTTGCCAAATTTATGAACAATATTATTTTGTTGTCATTTTTGTTTTCCATGGTATTAAATACTTAGAATTGTTCTAAACTCATTTTGTTAAGAATGTTTTCCTTATGATTCTCGTCTATATGCATGTTTCTAAATTTGATTAGAACTAGATTTTGATTTTCTGTTAAAATCCAATATTGACTTAGTAGAAAACTCGGTATCAAGAGTGATACTGGTGTTACCAATATGGATCTTGGTCACATATTCATATATGAGGCCCTCACCTAGCTTGTATACATAGATTTTGAGTTTGGTGAAAATTGGAACCCGTTTCGGTATCCCGAGAACCTATTTTTAGAGTATTTTGAGGTATTGATCTATCAAATCTTTGAATTTGTGAAAACTAATAGTCCCATGTTGTAGGAAATTAAATTTCATGCGATTTTAACTTTTAAAAATCTGGATTTCGATTTAAAACGAAGTTTTTATGGCCGAAACAAGTTTTGAGTTTTTAAAAATCAACTTTCTGTGACGGTTCGAAAAATCCGTCGGAAACCCGCGGAAATCCGTCAGAAAATCCGAACTTGCACCACAAAACTTGCTGTGACACTTCGAAAAATTTGCCGGTAATCCGCAGTAATCCGCCGGATAATTCGGTGAGGCTGTTTTTGTCCTTTTTGTCCGTTTTTGATATTTTCTTCGACTATAATAATTTCTTAACATGATTAGATGATCTTGCATAGTTAGAGAATTATTGTACACCCTATATACACTTGACATTAGCGCATGTTCAATAATTTTTCTATGAAATGTACTTAGCTTTAATTATTCTTTCCCACATGCCATGATATGTCTTTTTGATAGATTCTTTCTTACAAGCTATGATAATTATTGCCATGTCCTTCTTTGCTTACATGATAGTGGTCCGTCATGGCACACTCTTCTTACATGTCTTCTTTTCTTACTAAATAGTGGCCTGTCGTGGCGCACTCATGATACATGTCCTTCTTTGCTTACATGATAGTGGCCTGTCATGGCGCACTCCCTATAGTGGCTCGTCGTAGCGCACTCCTAGCTTCCAGTTTATTATATTTTCTTGTTGTGGCTTGTTATAGTGCACATTCTTGCTTTTTGTCCAGTCTCGCATGTCTCATGTCTAGGATGGATGCTGCGGAATGCCACACCCAGAATCCAACAAGAAAATATGAAGGACTAAACAACACGCTTGATTACCTAGATCATTGGAGACTTTCCCGGTTACCTGTTGCCCCTTTGGTCTTGGTCTTATATATATACATAGGATTTGGAGCTATCTGTCATGATGAGCACACTTCTAGCGCACCGTCGAGTGTTGTACCGGGTACATTTGTCTCCTGGACAATGTACCCATTATTATATGTCTTAGGGTACATTTGTCTTCCGGACGATGTACCCACTATTATAGGATACATTTGTCTCCCGGACGATGTATCCACTATATACCATTGCATCCTTGGCTTGTATCATTCAGGTAGCAGTAGGCAGGTAATTGGACTTGGATTTCTTAAACTTGCATATGTTGATAATTAGGATTGTGATAACCCTAGTTAACTAATGTATAAAGCCGTACTCATTGTTTGGCCGTGTTGGTTGTATGGAGTTCAGTCTAGTCTAGTTTTGTCTAGGCAGTGTCCGAATTTGTTTATTTCAGTGCATCTTTGTTTATGCTTTACTTTTGCCGATAAATGATTAGATACTAAAGTTTTGTTCAGGAGAAGGGTTACAACCCCGGTCCTTGTTTGGTTTACGGATTGTAACTTGGGTTTCAGAATAGTTCCTAAGTCATCTTATCATTTATCGTTCTATATAGTTACCTAACATGCTCACATGTCCAAGTTACCTAACATGATCACATGCTCCAGTTACTTAACATGCTCATAAGTCCAAGTTACCTAACATGCTCACATGCTCCAGTTACTTAACATGCTCACATGTCCAAGTTATCTAACATGCTCACATGCTCCAGTTACCTAACATGCTCACATGTTCCAGTTACCCTACATGCTCATATATTCAAGTTATCTTACATGTTCCAGTTATCTTACATGTTCACATGTTCAGTTTAATTCACATGTCCACAGTTTAAATTATGTCACATGTCCATTAATTTATGCTACATGTTGCTTTACTTATTATCTTTTCTATTCTCGAGATAAGTGCATTGGTAGTGCACGAGTCTCGATTAGCACTTACTTATCTTTCTCTCTATCTGTTGTTTGGGTTAGTTATTGCTGGTTTTAGTTCATAGTTTGGTTTCCTTTGTGGTACTTGCTATTAGGGTCTGACCCTACTGGTTTTGCATTGACCAGATTTAGTTGAGGAGCCCGAGGATCTTCCGTACCTTCCACTCGTTGGTGATTACCCGGAGCACCAGAGTACTTGAGTGGGTTTTCTTCTTTTTTGCCCACTAGTTATGTACATTATTCTTTTGAGGCTTTTCGCCACCGAGCACTTGTTTTGCTCGTGTTTCGACTTGATATTTAGCCTACGGGCCAGAACATAATTTGTATTATTCTAGACTATAGCTAGAGCTTATCATGTATGACTATTACTCTTGCTAGTCTTCACTCTGTATTACTAGCTTCATGATCATTGATATATGATAGTTTGGGACGCTTTACTATTTTATATTCCAGTTGATCTTACTTCTTGTACATTGTTTACTGTCTGTGATTGAGATACCTAGGATTGCTTGACCTAGGATCGACTGTTGGCTTGTAGTAGTAATCCTCATATCTATACAGCTTATACGTTATTTCAGAGTACTTTGGTATACGTAGCTGGCCTGGTCCGTCCCTACTTGCCAGTATTTTGGTTCTGGGGCGTGACAGTGCTCGATCTCCACCGTCTGTCACGACCCGTACCCTGATTAGGGGCACGAGCACGTGGGTACGTCCAGCCTACGCCGCAGAATCGGTGATAGAACGCTGTATAGGTCATCTACAAAAACTATACTAAACAGTATAAAGGTACATGTACAGTATATACACTCCGAATGGAGGTAACATAGTAATACAGTCTCAATCACAAGAACAAACTAGGATAGATAGCACGAAATAGAAATATGATAGATATGAAAACGTAAAATGAGTTCAACATCCATCACAGCTAGAGAGAAACAAACAACATCACAGAGTCACAAAATATAAATATAAGCTACTACAGTCTAAAACAAAAGCTGGATCGCAGTCCAGGCAAGCCTAACTAAGCTAACTACTCTAGGAGTATAAAGTCTAGTGGCTCAACTATCAGGCCACAGTCCTGGCCTAAGTCTCCATCCGTCTCGATCCTATAGTAGGTCGAGTAGCCTGCCTCAGAAACATCTGTAATATGTCAACGGTATCATGTCAGAAAAATGATAAAGTACAAACACTAACAGCAGTTCTATATGAATTGACAAATTCTATAAGAGACAGTATAATGAAATACAAGACAAAGATATGGGAAAATTTGGGAGCCATTCGAAAGCCGAGTTACAACCCTTAAACCAAACAAGGACCGGGGTTGTAATCCTTCTCCCGAACAGAACCTGGCCTCCAATCAAAGTATAGCATAAGATCATGTAGAACATGTGAAATACAGGACAAAATCCATAGGAAATATATAACAGGATGTGAGTACTGAATATGACGACAATATATAGGATGACTTGGGAACTATTCGGAAGCCGAATTACAATCCTTAAACCAAACAAGGACCGGGGTTGTAACCCTTCTCCCGAACAAAACTTAGCCTCCTATGATAAATAAATATAAAAATATGACTTGAATTATTAGAGCGTTATGTGATCGGCTTTGGGTATGTTACAAGACAGGTTATCCACTTGGCCCGACAATCACACAAAAATCTCTGGAAAGGGTCATGCCGGCCAACCTGGATAACAAGCACATGGAGGAATCTGCTACACCCTACGTGAGGTGAGAGTGGCGCAAGCATAATAGTGACAAGAGGCTTTGATCACATAACCCCTAATAATTCTCCTATCCCCGAATAGTATAATGGATCTGGACATGACACGTCATGACACGGGATTCCATAAGAGGGTAGCAAGTCTCCTTAGGAATCGGTGTCTATACTAATATAGGGAATAAGACAGAAAATGTACCAATATACCAAGAAAATCTAGGAACAACATCCCATGTCATGATCCAACATATACTAGTCCGTGAACGATCGTGACTGGAAATCGAGTAAGACACTACAACTGAATCGGATATAGCAGGTATTAAGACAATAAAAACTATCAGTAAATGTACTCGCCTGTGGTCCTGAGCTGATAAGGTGAATAGGTGCTCAGAGATATCACAGACCTAAAGATGAGATACCATGAGTCAAATAGGGTTTAATAATGAAAGGAAAGCTAATCTAGTCATGATATGCAAGTCTAAGTCAAAACTAGGTCAAACTAAGTCACACCAAGCTAAACTAGGTCGTACTTGGACAACCAAGGTCAAACAAGGTCACATGAAGTTAATCCAAGTCAAACTAGGTCAATCTGGGTCAAGGGTTGACTTACAATTGACTTTTGGTCAAAAAGTCAACTCTGGTCAACTCTGGTCAACACTGAGTTAACCCTAGGTCAAACTAGTCAAATGTTGACTAACAGTTGACTTTCAGTTAACTGGTCAACTCTGGTTTGGTTTTGGGTCGATTCTAGGTCAAGCGTTGACTTGAAGTTGACTTTCGGTCAAAAAGTCAACTCTTGGTCAAGGGGGGTCAAGACTAGCCTAAACTATCCTCATCTAGTCATTACCTACCAAGACAACCTATTTCTAACCCCATCTAGCAATCAGAAACCCAATACCTTATATTACCCAATATCCTAACATTTACCCTTACAAGGTATTCCCGATTACCTTGCCCATTACAAAGAAAACCCCTCTAGATCTCAGGATACTAGCCTAGGCTTCTTAGGGTAGCTAGATACTATCCTATCTAGGATTACCAACCAAGAAATCTAGGATTCTTGGACATCTAATCCATCTTATGGTCATGTTGGTCATCTCAACATTACCTTAAGTATCGTCATGATACTCTTTGGTATCTTAAGATACCACACTCTACTTTCTATCCAACCTTCCTAGTTCACTCTCCCACACTCTCCTAGTGTCTAGGTTAGCCCTCTCTACTAGTCCACTAGGATACTAACTTATCTAAGCTATTATCCTAACTAACCACTACTAACACAACACTAGCACCAACACTATCTCACTCATAACACTACTCACAACTCTACTCCTAACCCACACTCTAGACACCACACTATGGCACTAAACTAAGGGTTTATATAGGTCATCTAGGGGATCAATTTATAGGACATAAATGTGGGCAACATGGGGTTCAAATGGTATATATGAAATAAAGGAGAAAATGAATGAATGATTTGGTGAAGTGAATGGATGATAGTATGAATAATGGAAGAAGTAAATGATTGGGGCAATGGATTAATAAAGGTGGGGACTGATTGTGAATGGAAGGGTGAATGAATGTTGAATGGTGGTTTGAATGGTTGTATGAATGGCTAATGGTGCAAGGATATATGAATGAATGAATGAATGGATGCATGAGGGGATAGGTGAATGGGGGACTATGATTGAATGCATGAATGTTTGAAGTGAATGATACAAGAATGAATGAATGTTTGGAGGAACGAATAGATGGATGAATTTGGATGGCTGAATTGAATAGGAGGAAGGGTGAATGGATGAATATGTGGATCATGAATGAATGAAAGAATGGATGAAATGATGAAGGGAAGATTGGGGGATGAATGGGACATACATGACTGAATGGGGGGGCTGTTTGGTGATACAGCTGCTGCTGTTCAGTGCAGTCCCTATTGGGGACTGCTACAACACTATTCTGCTGCCAGGGGGGCAGTAGCTCCTATCACTGCTGCTGTACTGTTCAGCAGTCCCACCCCCCCTTCTCTATTCCTCACTTCCCCACTCTCTCTATATAAATCTCTATTCCCAATCTCACTCTCTAAACACATTCTCTACTCTCCCTTCTCTTCTCTATATCCTCCATATACACACATATATACATATCCACACACACACACACACACACATATATATATATATATATATATATATATATATATATATATATATATATATATATATATATATATATATATATATACATATGTATAACCACACACACACACACATATATATACATATCCGCACACACACACACACATATATACATATGACACTCTCAATATATATATATATATATATATATATATATATATATATATATATATATATATATATATATATATATATATAAAAGATACACACACACAATGAAAATATACATATAGACACAAAAATATATATATATGGACACACAAGAACACATCTCATGACACAAAAATCTGAGATTAAAATAGGAATAAATCATTAAATCAAAACCACAACCACATAATGTGTCCAAAATTAGGGATTTCCCACATGGACACAAAGCACAACAAGGACACTCCTAATAGCTCCAAATGGACACGAAATGGACACAAATGGAGACACAACCATAGGGATCATTCCTATGGGTTCAAAATAATCCTATATGCATGTAGGAATGGATTAGAGAAGAGATTATACCTCCCGGTTGATCGAATCTAAAAAAACTCCTCCCGATACGACACCGACACGTAGAGATCTCGAAATGGACACGAACAAGAGTCAAATCCTTCCAAACTTGGCTAGCACCCTCTATCCATGGAGTAGAGAAGAAATGAAAAAGATTTGGTGGAAGAAGGAATTGATTTGGAGATGAAATCAATGGTGGTTCCTCTCAAAATTTGGGGAAGAACAAGAGAGAGAAATTTGGGAAAAAATGAAGTGAATGTTCTTGCCTATCCCCCCTATGGCCGGCCATGAATGCTAGGTGTCCCCCTATTTGTGAAGTCTAAAATACCCCTACTTGTCCTATTTGATTTATTTTAGGAATGGATTTTAGGTTGAGGCTAATTTAGTCTAGTTTTAAGTCTCTAATTAAACCAAACCTATCCATAAATAATTAGTCTAACACACTAACTAAAATAATATCATGTGGGCCATGCCTAACTAATAAGTGGGTCTCACTAGAGTCAAAACTACCCCGGGTCCCCGTTACAAGTCGGATTGAGTTGAAATTCGAACACGACTCAAATAACCCCAAAATAATATCATAAATAATAAAATAAATTTCAAAAATATGCAAAAATGAAAAATGACCAAAATACCCCTGTTCTTAAAAACTAGGGGTGACAAATCTATCCACCTTAAAAAAATTCTTCCTCGAAATTAAAACAAAGCAATCACAAAGAAAACATATGCAAAAAACAATCCCTCTCAAATACTTCTAAAAAAAAATCAGCAAAATAAAAATCTCTTAAGGCACAACAACCTTGTAAATAAAAACTGTTACGTGTCCGACACGAACACGAAACCAGCATAAAATCACTCCTATCAAAGTCAAATCAACAATCACCAATGCAATAATATCAAAAATAAATCAAATAGGTCTAATGACCAAAATACCCTTAGGCCAGAAATGACACAAAACAACCTAATCACATGGTTAGGCTCTAGGTCAAACAGTCTCTAAGGTTTTCCTAGCAAAACATCAAAATCTCAAGTCATGGCTTAAAAATTTAAAATGATTAAAATCTCCAAAATCAAAGCATGAATTAAATGACAATAATTAAATGACTAAAATTATAAAATTTAAAATTACTCTCAATTAGAAACTGGATGCTACAAGTCTATCCACCTTAAAAGAATTCATCCTCAAAAATTAAGGTAGTAGTGCTCCTTATAGGTCAAACATCCCATAAACAAAATCTCAAAATCATGCAGTTCGATAATCATATGCGTCTGTCCAGAATCATGATACTCAGAATCTCCGTCATGCTAGTGAGCAAGGCTACGATAATCACAGAGTCCTTGACTAAGGTACATACCTCTAGAATCATGGTATTTAAAATTTTTGCATTGCCGCATGCTTGGTAGCGAAAATCTTAAATTTCCACGCCCGAGAAATACATCTATAATCCGACTATATGTCCTCACTATGCCTGCTAGCATGACCCTAGAGGATTCTAAATCTCATAATTGAGGCGACCTAGCCCATACGACTTATCTCAGAAGAAAAATTACATCACAAGAACAAAATTTCATCAAACGATCAAGGGACAGATGGAATTGAATTTCAAACAGTTTATAAGGAGGCAAATACAGAAATGGGATCGAAAGATTGGAACATGCAATCTGCCCTGCTACTGCCTGACTGTCCTCAACTGTCATGGCGAAAGCTCGCCCCTGCTGGCCTCCCCTAGTCTGCTGTACTCTGTCCTGGCCTGCCTGTCTGGCTGCATGAGCAGCACAGTTTCTCATCTGGTGATCTGGAGCTCAACAGAATAAACAAACTCTGAGCCTCATTCTGCAAACCTCCCGGGTGTGCCCCGGCTTCCAGTAGAAAGTACACTACATGGCCTGCCTCTGGACCTGACCCTGCTGCTGGTGGACACGTGCTGGTGCCTGCTGTACTCTGTCCTAGCCTCCTCGGACTCCACGAACGTGGCAATCCTTCAGCTGGTGGTCGAGCGCCGCACAGTATAGACACACGCCCAACCTCATCCTGCAAATCTCCCAGGTGTGCCCCGGCTTCCCGCAGAAGCCATACGGAGTAGTCTGCCTCTGGTCCTGTTCTTGGTGCTGAACTGGGGCACTCTGAACTATACCTGGTACAACCCTCTCAACTGCTGCCATCACCAGCCGGTGGGAGTTCTCCATGCTCTGCTGTAACACCTCTGTCTGGCGGTGAGATGCGTCAGCCTGATGCTGCTGTGCCTCGACCTGGGCCCTCTGGGTCTGCAACATCTGCTGTAGAAGGGCCATCATCTGCTGTGCATCAGTCGGTAGCGGAGGCGGCGGAGGAAGAGTCTCAGGAATGACTATGGACGGTCCCGCTGCTGGAGGTGGAAGACCTCCTAGAACCGTCGCTGCTACTTCCGCCTGAAGGGCAGGAACTGAAGTGGCAACTCCCTCAACTGGAGCTCCCGCAGCCGGTGGTGGAGGTCCTACCGGATCGGGCCTCTCCGGAACAGCACTAGGTCTTGCTGCCTGAGAACGGGTAATCACCATCCTGAGGATAGAATGAAACAAGGAGATAAATATGGCATATGATAAGGAATATCAAGGAACGACAATTGAATTCAATGCAAGAAGAGTTGTCATGGTAATCAAAAGATCAGAATTTTCCTAAAATATGATTGAGTAACTTCTATCATATCCTAGATCCTATATCCTAGTCGCAGGCTCGTAATTAGTACTCTAAGTCGAGCACCATTACGAGATCGCACTAATTGCGACACTGACCTGCATGGGCCACCACAAAAATGTGTCACGACCCGCACCCTGACTAGGGACACGAGCACGTGGGTACGTCCAGCCTACGCCACAGAATCGGCGGTAGAACGCTGTATAGGTCGTCTACAAAAACTACTCTAAATAGTATAAAGGTACCTGTACAGTATATTCACTCCGAATGGAGGTGACATAGCAATACAGTCCCAATCACAAGAACAAACTAGGATAGATAGCACAAAATAGAAATATGATAGATGTGAAAACGAAAAATGAGTTCAACATGCATCACAGCTAGAGAGAAACAAACAACATCACAGAGTCACAAAATATAAATATAAGCTACTACAGTCTAAAACAAAAGCTGGATCGCAGTCCAGGCAAGCCTAACTAAGCTAACTACTCTGGGAGTATAAAGTTTAGTGGCTCAACTATCAGGCCACAGTCCTTGCCTAAGTCTCCATCTGTCACGACCCCATAGTAGGTCGAGCAGCCTGCCTCAGAAACATCTGTAATATGTCAATGGTATCCTGTCAGGAAAATGAGCAAGTACAAACACTAACAGCAGTTCCATATGAATTGACAAATTTTATAAGAGACAGTATAATGAAATATAAGACAAAGATATGGAAAAACTTGGGAGCCATTCGAAAGCCGGGTTACAACCCTTAAACCAAACAAGGACCGGGGTTGTAATCCTTCTCCCGAACAGAACCTAGCCTCCAATCAAAGTATAGCATAAGAGCATGTAGAACATATGAAATACAGGACAAAATTCACAGGAAATATATAACAGGATGTAAGTACTGAATATGACGACAATATATAGGATGACTTGGGAACTATTCGGAAGCCGAGTTACAACCCTTAAACCAAACAAGGACCGGGGTTGTAACCCTTCTCCCGAACAGAACTTAGCCTCCAATGATAAATAAATATAAAAATGTGACTTGAATTATTAGAGCGTTATGTGATCGGCTTTGGGTATGTTACAAGACAGGTTATCCACTTGGCCCGACAATCACACAAAAATCTCTAGAAAGGGTCATGCCGGCCAACCTAGATAACAAGCACATGGAAGAATCTGCTACACCATACGTGAGGTGAGAGTGGCGCAAGCATAATAGTGACAAGAGGCTTTGATCACATAACCCCTAATAATTCCTCTATCCCCGAATAGTATAATGGATCTGGACATGACACGTCATGACACGGGATTCCATAAGAGGGTAGCAAGTCTCCTTAGGAATTGGTGTCTATACTAATACAGGGAATAAGAAAAAAAATGTACCAATATACCAAAAAAATTTAGGAACAACATCCCATGTCATGATCCAACATATACTAGTCCGTGAACGATCGTGACTGGAAATCGAGTAAGACACTACAATTGAATCGAATATAGCAGGTATCAAGACAATAAAAACTATCAGTGAATGTACTCGCCTGTGGTCCTGAGCTGATAAGGTGAACAGGTGCTCAGAGATATCACAGACCTAAAGATGAGATACCATGAGTCAAATAGGGTTTAATAATGAAAGAAAAGCTAATCTAGTCATGATATGCAAGTCTAAGTCAAAACTAAGTTAAACTAAGTCACACCAAGCTAAACTAGGTCGTACTAGGATAACCAAGGTCAAACAAGGTCACAGAAAGTTAATCCAAGTCAAACTAGGTCAATCTGGGTCAAGGGTTGACTTACAGTTGACTTTTGGTCAAAAAGTCAACTCTGGTCAACACTGAGTCAACCCTAGGTCAAACTAGTCAAATGTTGACTAACAGTTGGCTTTCAGTTAACTGGTCAACTCTGGTTTGGTTTTGGGTCGATTCTAGGTCAAGCGTTGACTTGAAGTTGACTTTCGGTCAAAAAGTCAACTCTTGGTCAACGGGGGTCAAGACTAGCCTAAACTACCCTCATCTAGTCACTACCTACCAAGACAACCTATTTTTAACCCCATCTAGCAATCAGAAATCCAATACCTTATATTATCCAATATCCTAACATTTACCCTTACAAGGTATTCCCGATTACCTTGCCCATTACAAAGAAAACCCCTCTAGATCTCAGGATACTAGCCTAGGCTTCTTAGGGTAGCTAGATACTATCCTATCTAGGGTTACCAACCAAAAAATCTAGGGTTCTTGGACATCTAATCCATCTTATGGTCATGTTGGTCATCTCAACATTACCTTAAGTATCGTCATGATACTCTTTGGTATCTTGAGATACCACACTCTACTTTCTATCCAACCTTCCTAGTTCACTCTCCCACACTCTCCTAGTGTCTAGGTTAGCCCTCTCTACTAGTCCACTAGGATACTAACTTATCTAAGCCATTATCCTAACTAACCACTACTAACACAACACTAGCACCAACACTATCTCACTCATAACACTACTCACAACTCTACTCCTAACCCACACTCTAGACACCACACTAAGGCACTAAACTAAGGGTTTATATAGGTCATCTAGGGGATCAATTTGTGGGGCATAAATGTGGTCAACATGGGGTTCAAATGGTATATGTGAAATGAAGGAGAAAATGAATGAATGATTTGGTGAAGTGAATGGATGATAGTATGAATAATGGAAGAAGTGAATGAATGGGGCAATAGATTAATGAAGGTGGGGACTGATTGTGAATGGAAGGGTGAATGAATGTTGAATGGTGGTTTGAATGGTGGTATGAATGGTTAATGGTGCAAGGATATATGAATGAATGAATGGATGCATGAGGAGATAGGTGAATGGGGGACTATGATTGAATGCATGAATGTTTGAAGTGAATGATACATGAATGAATGAATGTTTGGAGGAATGAATAGATGGATGAATTTGGATGGCTGAATTGAATAGGAGGAAGGGTGAATGGATGAATATGTGGATCATGAATGAATGGAAGAATGGATGAAATGATGAAAGGAAGAATGGGGGATGAATGGGACATACATGACTGAATGGAGGGACAGTTTGGTGATACAGCTGCTGTTGTTCAGTGCAGTCCCCATTGGGGACTGCTACAACACTGTGCTGCTGCCAGGGGGACAGCAGCTCCTATCACTGCTGCTGTACTGTTTAGCAGTCCCCCTTCTCTATTCCTCACTTCCCCACTCTCTCTATGTAAATCTCTACTTCCCAATCTCACTCTCTAAACACATTCTCTACTCTCCCTTCTCTTCTCTATATCCTCCATATACACACACATACACATATATACATATCCACACACACATATATATGTATATATATATATATATATATATATATATATATATATATATATATATATATATATACATATATATATATATATATACATATATATATATATATATATATATATATATATATATATATATATATATATATAAATAATAAAAATATATATATATATTATATATATATATATTATATATAAATATATATATATAAATATATAAATATATATATATATATATATATATATATATATATATATATATATATATATATATATATATATATATATATATATATATATATATATATATAAGATACACACACACAATGAAAATATACATATAGACACAAATATATATATATATATATGGACACACAAGAACACATCTCATAACACAAAAATATGAGATTAAAATAGGGATAAATCATTAAATCAAAACCACAACAACATGATGTGTCCAAAATTGGGGGTTTTCCACATGGACACAAAGCACAACAAGGACACTCCTAATAGCTCCAAATGGACACGAAATGGACACAAATGGAGACACAACCATGGGGGTCATTCCTATGGGTTCAAAATAATCCTATACGCATGTAGGAATGGATTAGAGAAGAGATTATACCTCCCGGTTGATCGAATCTAAGGAAACTCCTCCCGATACGACACCGACACGTAGAGATCTCCAAATGGACACGAACAAGAGCCAAATCCTCCCAAGATTGGCTAGCACCCTCTATCAATGGAGTAGAGAAGAAATGAAGAAGATTTGTGGAAGAAGGGATTGATTTGGAGATGAAATCAATGGTGGTTTCTCTCAAAATTTGGGAAAGAACAAGAGAGAAATTTGGAAAAAAAATGAAGTGAATGTTCATGCCTATCCCCCCCTATGGCCGGCCATGAATGCTAGGTGTCCCCCTATTTGTAAAGTCTAAAATACCCCCACTTGTCCTATTTGATTTATATTAGGAATGAGTTTTAGGTTGAGGCTAATTTAGTCTAGTTTTAAGTCTCTAATTAAACCAAACCTATCCATAAGTAATTAGTCTAACACACTAACTAAAATAATGTCATATGGGCCATACCTAACTAATGAGTGGGTCCCACTAGAGTCAAAACTATCTCGGGTCCCCATTGCAAGTTGGATTGAGTTGAAATTCGAACCCGACTCAAATAACCCCAAAATAATATCATAAATAATAAAATAAATTTCAAAAATATTCAAAAATAAAAAATGACCAAAATACCCCTGTTCTTGAAAACTGCGGGTGACACCGTCACACTTTTCTAGGAACTTTTGTACTTAGATTTCTTCGAATAAGAAACGATTGTACTCTTTTTACATTCAATATACAAAAAGTTCGTTCAACCTTTTGTCATGTCGAACAATGGTCATGTACAAAGCAGTCCCTTATCCCTATGCTAGGCAAAACCATGCTTTACTCCCATATATCCCCCAAATAGGTGTACTAATGATAATTTATAATAGTACACATCTAAAAACATGGGTCAAAACTGAAATCCTAGCATAGGTGTCCACTTGGTCATTTGATCAAACACTTGGCGTGCATACCGGATACTTATCATGCTACGCACTCCAAATGGATCCAAACTTGACCCTAATCATACCCACATGTTCTAAATCATGATTAGGTCCTAACAAAGCTATTCATAAACCCTAGAATTGCTATTCTCAGATTTTTTTTTCCCAATTTGAGTCAAATGCAAAGGGAAAATTCCTCAAATAGGAAGATAAGAGTCTAAACTCCTCACTATTGGCAACCCTAATGTATGGGGGTCCCTAATTGATCATCTACACTATTTATTATGAATTAAAGGGTTTAGAATGTATTTTACCTATCGGGAGATAGATTTCCAATGTCCCAAGACCTAGAAGCCCTCAAGCTCCAAGTGCTCCAGTCCTTCCAAAGCTTACTTCCAAAACCTTCTACTCTCCAAAGGGAAGAAAATGAAACCAATTTGGGAGAATTTGGAGAAGATTTGAGTGTAGGAATAATTGGGGAAGAAGCCTCTAAAGTAGGGTTAGGTTTTGGAATGAAATGAGAAAAAAGAAAAAATTCTTCTTATAGGCAAGGGGAAAATGTGTCGGTTGTCCAAAATAGGTAGGTTTAGGGTTTTGGGCTAGTATGAAATGTCCATAAGGTCCCTCTATGTGCCATGACAAATTTTAGGAAAAGGCCTTTCTATCTAATTATATATTTAGCCTATATTCCATTTAATTTTGCTAGCTAACTAGGGTTAATTAAAGTCTAACAAAATAGAATTTGATACTTGTCTAGTCTCATTAATTAGGTTCACTATGGTCACTAACAAATATTCTAACTAATGGATAACCACTAATCATATTCAATAAAAAAAACATACATATTATATCCAATATTATAGATAATCAATCCAAAAATATAATGACTAATTTTGTAAAATAAATTTATCACTCAAAATATAATTTGAATTCACAATAATAACCCAAAAAAAAGAAAAAGTCAAAAATATCCCTCATCTGGAAAAGTGGTGGTTACATTTACCCTAACTACTCCTATGTTTTGGATTATAACACGGGTACCCATACTTTTAAACTAATTGCAGTGACCACACCCATGTTTTACGTTTATTACACGGGGTATCGCACTTTAAGATAAAAATAAAAAAGTTATAACACTAACTACCCCTATTTTTTATTTTTATTTTCTAAAGGGAGGGGTGGTCAGTGTAATTAGTTTAGAATTATGGTGTGTGGTAAACCCAAAACTTAGGAATAGTTAGTGTAAATATTCCTAAATTTAATGCTAGCATTCGTCCTTGAAACCATCCTTGATCCAACTCTTTGTTTCTAATATCATCCAATACTTTCAATGGTTATAATTAAATATTTACACAACCTTACATCCTTAACGTGTGTGTGTATATATATATATATACACACTTTTTTCTTCCCAATTGTCATAGTGTTCATAAAATTCATAATCAATTTTTTTTTCCACAGTTATTTCTCAATTCATATATTCCTATCTAGAATTCAATTTCTCTTAAGATTTACATCATTCCAAACTTACAGTTCTCAATCACAACTAGCACTTAATTCTAATATTTCTTACAAGACCCTTGCCAAGTTTATTTCAACTTTATTTTTTGTTATTTTATTACTGCAATTGGATAATACATTAGCCACCATCTATCCTCTAGGTTTATCGATGATCACGTATCTAAACTTTTGATACATGTGATCCACTAATACTCATTATAATAAAAGTTGATAGTAATGCATCTCATTCTTAGGAAAGGATCCTCAAGATCAATATTTTATAGTCATCCTCAACACAATTTTAAAACTAAGGTATAACATTACATCACCGTAACACAACAATTAGTCTAATCAATACCCTAATTTACCATTTATTGACCTCCTCTAATTTAGGTTCTTGATCAAAATTTAATCCTATCTTTTATGTAATTATCTTCAAATTCAATTTACAATCACAATAACCATTTATTTCTTCTGAACCTTTATCCATTCGCTTTTTAGTTAGTCCACAATAATTATCACAATTTATATCATACAAAGTGAAAGTCAATCAAACAATCTTAATCATTTACTACCCTCAAATATACAAATAATTTGCATCTAATATTTAATCACCAATTATCATCAAAACTCATACTTAAATACTCTATGATCGCCAAAGTCTAACATCAGAATTTAATGATCACTTCTTAAATCGCATGGCTCCATTACAAATTCTATTCAACTCTTTTTTAATATCAAATAGTTGGTTATTAGAACTCTATTTTTATTCTACTCAATTATTATATCATCATAAGACATTTCAGATCTGTCATAGAATGAAGATCCTTAATTATGCTACTCACAGTTACCCTCGATGCCTCCTATAAGCAAGGAATAAGAAAACCGTTCTACATCCTCATAACCTTAAAAAATACCTTCAAGCATGAATCCACTTGTAAAAATTTTGTGACTTATTTCCCAATCCACTTGCAATTAATCATCTTCCCTCCCTTTTAAATTATATAAATTAAGTCGACCGCCTATTCTTATGGATATCCTAGATCAATAATAATAAAATTTAAATTTATGAAGGAGTAGTGAGTTATTGTTAGATTATATTTGTAATATAAATATGGCCCATACCCATAAGCCCAAATGTAGACACTATATATATTGTAACAAACCCTAGCAATGAGAACAAGGCATTATTATTTCCTACATGGTATCAGAGCCTCCTGAAAAACCCTAGCCGCCATCTCCCCGCGTCCGACCGGGAGTCAGTCGCGCCCGACCGACTTCAGCCGTAGCAGAATCGGTCCATTTTCTTCATGTTATTCTAATAAAGGTGACGGCTTTGGAAATATTTATGGAGAACGTGAGCTTTTGCTGTTACAAAGATGGTTTTCTTTGATGAATTTCCATCAAGTTTTCGTTATGGTCGAAGAGATTAGAAGAATTAAGCCATTTTTTTAATTTGAAACCTTATATTTTGGTAATATTTTAGTGATATTTTGGTGGTGGCAGAGGCCCGGGCCAGCCTTCCGCGCCTGCACGTGACGCCTGCCCGAGCCTGATCGCGCCGACGCCCGATCCGCGCCCAACCGCGCCGATTCTTGCACCTGACCGTGGCAGCCCCGCCGCCGACCCAGAACAGTCCGCCGTATGCGCCGACCCGCCGCCGTACGCGCCAGCTCCCGCCCGATCCCGATCCCGACAGCGCCGATCCGCACCGATCCTGACAGCGTCGATCCGCGCCGATTCGCGCGCCTGACCCCGTACATCAGCGACAAATTTGTCTGAGTTGTACAAATTTTTGTACACCCGACATCCGCTCGCCCCTTCGCTCCAGATCCGGCGCCCTTGATCGCGGCCGATTCATCGCCGACCCCGTCCATCAGCGGCCGATTCGTTGGAGTTGTACAAAATTTTTGTACACCAGACATCCTCGATGGCAGATGAAGCCGCGTCCAGCTACTCCGTCGCGACTGACGGCGGTGGTGCACACAACCCAAATTATCCTAATCCGAAGGATCCATATTTTCTGCGTTCTGTTGATCAACCAGGAAATATCATTACTCCTATTGTTTTCCGTAGATCGAACTATGCTGAGTGGTCTCGGTCGATACGTCTCCCTGATCTCTAGGCGAAAGATCACTTTTTTGGAGGGTACTGAAGTCAAAACTGTTAATGATGCTAGCAAATTGCTTGATTGGTGATGCGTGCAAGCACTATTGGTTCAATGGGTTCTTAATACCATTGATCCGTCTCTGAAGAAATCTTTGCCGTACTTTGAGAAGGTTTATCCATTGTGGAACTTGTTGGAGAAAAGATTTGTTGTTAGCAATGACACTCGGAAGCAACAAATTAAGGTGGCTTTGGCTGAGTGTAAATAGATGGCTTCGATGTCTGTGGAAACCTACTTTAGAAATTTACAGTCTTTGTGGGATGAACAAGCTGCTTATTTTCCATTGCCTACTTGTACATGTGGTGAACTTGCTGCAAAGCTACAGGCTATGAGGGATGAAGACCACTTTCAGGACTTTATGTATGGGTTGAATGCTGAGTTGTATGGTCATACCCGATCTAATCTTCTGGCTCGGGATCCTCAGCCAAGTTTAGATCGGACATACCAGGCAGTCCGTGAGGAGGAGGATATGCAAAAATTTCAGGTCCAATCCGCTACTGAGGAGGTGATGGCGCTGGCAGTCAAGACTTCACCTCGTATTTCTACTACTTCTAATAGTAGAACCTCAGATTCCAGGGACAAATCAGGTATGATCTATACTCATTGCAAGAAAACAGGTCATGATGTTGCAACTTGCTTTGCTAAGATTGGCTATCCAGAGTGGTGGAAGACTCATCCTCGACGTGAGAGCGGATGTGGTGCTGGTGGTGGCAGAGGCCTGGCACCACCGCAGAGACGTGATGGAGGACGTGGTGCTGGTGGCACAGGGGTTGTTCATCATGTCGCCACTGCTGGTCATGGTGTCCCTGCTGGTCTTGCTGGGAGTTCGGCGGATATGATGCATGGAGGGTATCCTTTACCACTCTCAGGTGAACAATGGCATAAACTAATGAGCTTGCTAGGTTACGATAATTCTTCCAACCCTGGTTCTTCAAACTCTGATCGTTTGATGGGTAAGAATTCTTCTGTCCCTTGGATATTCGATACTGGGGCTACTCTTCATGCGACAGGCTCTCGTGACTGTTTAGTTGATTGCTTTGAGGGCCCTGTCTGTCCTGTGATTTTGCCTGATGGGAGCACTATTGAGGCTGTTCTGAGAGACAAAGTATTTTTGACTGCTTCGTTGGTGTTGACGGATGTTCTTTATGTTTCGACATTGAATTGCAATTTGATCTCTATCTCCCAATTGATTGGTACCAGAAATTGTGATATGTTATTTACTCCTGATTTGTGTTTTGTTCAGGACCGAAGTACGAGGATGGTGATTGGAGCAGGTGAACAAAGGGGTGGACTTTACTTCTTGGGGGAGGTTCCAGCTTCTTTGGCTTCGGTGATCCTGGCATTCAAAGAGAATGATTCCGAGGTTTGGCATAGTAGACTGGGGCATCCCTCAGATAAAGTAATGCAGACTTTACCTTTTCTCTCTGGTAGTAGTGTGTTTTCTCATAAGGCTTGTGATATTTGTCATCAAGCTAAACAGACTCGTGATGCCTTTCCTGATAGTAGTAGTCATGCTTTGAGATGCTTTGAACTTATACACTGTGATCTGTGGGGACCATATCGTGTTCCGTCATCTAATGGGGCACGATATTTTTTGACATTGATGGATGATTTTTCTAGAGCTGTTTGGATTATTTTATTGACGGATAAGTCTGCTGTTTATTCTATGTCTCTTAAATTCATTGCTATGGTGAAGCGTCAGTTTGGGGGTGATATACGTCGTGTGCGGAGTGACAATGGCACTGAATTTAATTGTTTACGAGATTATTTTTCATCTCAAGGTATATTGTTCCAAACATCCTGTGTTGGGACACCTCAACAGAATGGAAGGGTGGAAAGAAAACATCGACATATTTTAAATGTAGCCAGGGCATTGCGATTTCAGGGTTCTCTTTCCGTGGATTTTTGGGGGAAATGTGTTCTGGCTGCATGTTATTTGATAAATAGAACCCCTTCTAGTATCTTGCATTTAAGTCTCCTTATGAAGTTTTATATGGCTCGGCTCCTTCGTATGATCATCTACGTATTTTTGGTTGTCTGTGCTATGCGTATGATTTGAAATCCCGACATGATAAATTTGCTAGTAGGAGCAGAAAATGTATTTTTGTTGGGTATCCACTTGATAAAAAGGGATAGAAACTGTATGATTTGGAGACTGGTGAACTTTTTGTGTCCCGTGATGTTACTTTTTATGAAAAAGAATTTTCTGGGTATGACTCTGCTAGCGAGATATCTTCTGCGACACGCCATACATCTGTTGAGGTGCCAGGAGACTATATAGAGGCTTTTGGGATGGTGCCGGGTACGGTTGCTGAGGCCGGAGTGGTTGCTGGTGGCTCGGCACCGAGTGGCCAGGATGCACAGGTAGATGCAGAAGTATTGACAGGAGAGTCCGCTGGGGGTGATGCGGATACTACTAATGATACAGGGGATACAGTGCTGCCAGAGGTGCCCGACGAGGTAGTATTGGGAAGAGGAATGCGAAAGAAATCACAGCCAGTGCGATTACAGGATTTTGTGACAAATGCTGTTCAAAGTAAAAGTCCCCCCTTCACCACAGTTCATCTGTTCCCGTCACTTCCTCAGGTACTTCGTATCCTCTAACACAATTTCTAAGTTATGACATATTTACTACTGGACACAGAGATTTTCTTGCAGCTATCACTGCAGGTGTTGAGCCTACTTCATATCGCCAGGCCTCGCGAGATTCGGGCTGACGCGCGGTTATGCAAACTGAAATACAGGCTCTGGAAGATAATGGGACATGGAGTCTTGTCGATTTGCCTCCTAGGAAGAAAGTATTGGGAAGTAGATGGGTGTACAAAATAAAGTACAATTCTGACGGAAGTGTTGAGCGCTTAAAGGCACGGCTGGTTGTGTTCGGTAATCATCAGGTTGAGGGGATCGATTATTCAGAGACATTTGCCCCGGTAGCTAAAATGCCTACAGCTCGGGCGTTCTTGGTGGTTGCAGCTGTGAGAGGCTGGACTTTGTACCAGATGGATGTGCACAATGCTTTTCTTCATGGAGATCTGACAGAAGAAGTGTATATGAAGTTGCCGCCAGGTTTTTCGCATAGTGAACCCAACAAAGTGTGTCGCCTGCGTAAGTCACTATATGGATTGAAACAGGCACCATGTTGTTGGTTTGCTAAGCTTGCTGCTTCTCTGATATCCTATGGATTTATTCAATCTCATTCCGATTATTCCCTTTTCTTTCTGTTTAAAGGGAAGGTAGAGTTGCATGTTTTGATCTATGTGGATGACATGATTGTGTCTGGTAATGACACAGGTGCTTTAGATGCTTTCAAAAAGTACCTTAGTTCTTGTTTTCACATGAAGGACCTTGGTGTGTTGAAGTACTTTCTTGGCATAGAGGTGGCTCGGAGTGCAGAAGGAATTTCCTTGTGTCAAAAAAAGTATGCTTTGGACATCATTTCAGAATGCGGCTTAATGGGATCTCGACCTGCTGGCTTTCCCATGGAGCCTAATCACAAGCTGGCAGAATCGACTAATCCAAAGCTGGCGGATGCAGAGACTTATCGGAGGCTGGTTGGGAGGTTGATTTATCTATCGTTTACTCGCCCTGACTTAGCCTATGCTATGCATGTCTTGTCTCAATTCTTACAGGAGCCTCGACAAGATCATTGGCATGCTGCTTTGCGAGTGGTCAGATATCTCAAACATGCACTGGGACAGGGTATTCTTTTGAAAGCTGATTGTGATCTCCGTCTTTCTGGTTGGTGTGATTCCGACTGGCCCAGTTGTCCCTTGACTCGCCGCTCTGTTACAGGCTGGTTGGTGTTTCTGGGGGGGTCTCCTATTTCTTGGAAGACCAAGAAGCAATCAACTGTTTCCCGATCTTTCGCTGAAGCTGAATACCGATCTCTTGCTGCGCTTGTTTGTGAGTTGAAATGGTTGAAGGAGTTATTGGTGTGTTTGGGCGTTCGCCAGGAGTCTGCTATGTCGGTGTATTGTGACAGTCAGTCAGCCCTGCACCTGGCTCAGAACCCGATATTTTATGAGCGCAGTAAGCAATTATTGAGGTGGATTTGCATTTTGTTCGCGATGCTATTAGAGATGGCACCGTAATAGCCTCGCATGTTCCTACTTCTTCTCAACTGGCTGACATCTTCACCAAGCCCCTTGGAAAGCAAGTATTTGATTCTTTCCTTCCCAAGTTGGACATTTGTGACTTGCATGCTCCAACTTAAGGGGGGTGTTAGATTATATTTGTAATGTAAATATGGCCCATACCCATAAGCCCAAATGTAGACACTATATATATTGTAACAAACCCTAGCAATGAGAACAAGGCATTATTATTTTCTACAGTTATATTGCCTTACTTATCATCCTAATCTTAAATCCTTAATATTAACTGTTGGTGTTTTTGCCTTTGGACTAGAAAAGATAGTCCCACATCGGCTACACCAAATGGTGAGTATCTCAATATAATGCATTGCTTGTGTTGAGGTGTGCACATGAGGTGTAGTGGGGCACAAGTTTGTGCCATGTGGAAGTATTTCTCTAGAAGAAAAAAGGATTAAATCCAACAAGGATGAAAGTTAATTTTTGTTGTGCGGACTCGGACTCGGACACGGACTCCAGGATGTCTCGTGCATGCACGGGAGTGTTCGGGGGGTAGGCGTGGACTAGCACACTTCTATGCTGATTGTGGGATGATCTAAAATATCAAACTCTATTTTTGAGTATTGGTATTTTAGTCCCACATCGGATAGGAGAAGAGGTGAAGTCTCAACTCCACTATATAAATAGAGCCCCTTGGCCTCCTTTGAAAGATGCACCAAGAAGAGAGAAAAGGGAGTCTGTAAAGTCCAGGAAGCCCGTTCAAGTCTCAAATATTGACTTACGAGCGTTCCAGAAGTTCTCCTGAACTTGCTGGTTCCTGGGAGCTTATTCGTACTGCGGGTATAGCTTTGAGCGCCGGTGTTCTACACCCCAGCGAGATCCGTTCTTCTTCTTCCTCCCTCTTTCTGTTGCCTTCGAGAATCTGAGACTCAACTGTTGTTGATCATCTCTTGTTGCCTTCGAGAATACCGTCGCTTCTCTTTAGAAGTTACACGGTTCGGTTGCCTTCGAGAAATATTACGAAATAATCTTTTTAGATTCTCGTAATACAACATCACCTTCTTTAGGGTGTTGTTGCCGGAAACATTGTCTTTACAATTGTTTCTGAATTCGTGTTTTTCCATCGATTGTTCGTCAAGGGACTAACAATCTCAAAGCTATACGATTCGATGGAAAACACTCGTGCTTCGCTTGTCGATACCGGCTTTAACAAGTTGGAGAAATTCGACGGTGAACACTTCCAGATCTGGAAGCGAAAGGTGACTCTGAACCTTCAACTCGTGGATGTTGATCACGTGTTGGATGAGGAAGAACCAATCGTTCCAGCAACAGGATCTGCTGCTGTTCTAGCCGCTGCTACGAGCAAGCAGACGAAGTGGAAAAAGGATAACAGCATATGCAGGCTGCTGATCCTGAATTCCATGGAAGACTCTCTGGCCGAGTCCTACACAAAGAAGACTTCTGCCAAAGAGATCTGGGAGTCCGTGGGGAAGCTGTATGACGACGACGAGGCCCGGTCGAAGATGTTCATGGTTGAAAAATACCACAAATGGGTCTTTGAAGACGAGAAGACCATGCTGCCTCAAGTGAAAGAGTTCCTGAAGCTGCGCCAGAAACTGGAGGACGATAGCATGCCCCTCGTCGACAAGTTCGTCGTTGGAGGGATCGTGGCAAAACTTCCTCCAGGATGGAGCAACATCTATGCAAGGATGCATAGGAAGAAGATGGAGATTAGCCTGGATAATCTCCTCAGCGAGATTCATGTTGAGGACGAGATGCGCTCTCAACAAAAGTTGGACGCCCTATCCAAGCAACTAGCAACGGCGAATCTGGTTCAAGCCACCAGAGAGAACAAAGGGAAGCAGGCGGCTTCTCACCACAAGAAGAAGGACTTCTCGAATCTGAAAGTGAAGGGTCCAGGATTCAAGCAACAGAAGTCCAAGTCCCATGTGACTTGCTTCAACTGTGGCAAGAATGGTCACTATAAAAGTGAATGCAAGTCCAAGCCCAAAGAGCAAGGTGAGCCTAACAAGGTTTCTTTGTTTACTAATCAGGTTGCCATGATAGCACAGGTTGCAACTGTGGGGGCAGACTTGGACTGGTGGATAGACACTGGCGCGACATGTCATGTCTGTTCAGACAAGGACTGGTTCGTCTCCTATGAGCCTACTTCCGAGAAAGTCATGATGGCGAACCAGGCACAAGCTGAAGTACTGGGGATCGGGACGGTGGAGCTGAAGCTTACATCGGAGAACATTCTGACGCTTCAAGGTGTGAAGCATGTTCCTGCAATCGCTAAGAACCTGATCTCTGGGAGCCTGCTCTGCAACGCAGGCTTGAGGATGGACATCAATGCTGGCCAAATGGTGATGTCCAAGAAGGGTACTTTCTTCGGGAAAGCTTTTCAGACTGAAGGAATGTACAAAATTCAGCTTGTTGTAACCCAGCATAATAATGTTAATGCTATCACTAGTTTGAATTACTCTCTTGAATTGTGGCATAATAGACTAGGACATGTTCATTGTAAGCGAATAAACAAAATGTCTAGTCTAGGACTTATCTCCAAGTGTGGGGGTAAGGTAGAGAAATGTGAGATATGTGCTCAGACGAAGATCACTAGGAAACCCTTTCACAGGGTCAATCGAAGCACAGATCTTCTGGAGTTGGTTCACTCAGATATCTGTGACTTCAAACAATTCTCTACAAAGGCCGGGATGAAGTATTTCATTACTTTCATAGACGACTTCTCCAAGTATGCCTTCGTCTATTTACTCAAATCTAAAGACGAAGCATTCGAGAAGTTCAAGGAGTTCAGGGCCGAGGCTGAACGGCAAACTGGACAACAACTCAAGAGGCTGAGGAGTGATCGAGGTGGGGAATATAGGTCTCACGAATTCTCATCATTCTGCAAAGAACATGGAATCATCAACGAGACGACGGCTCCGTATTCTCCACAATCCAACGGAGTAGCAGAAAGGAAGAACAGAACGTTGACAGAGATGATGAACTCTATGCTGTTGACTGCGGGTCTCCCAAAGTGTTACTGGGGAGAAGCTGCACTAACGGCAACGTTCATTCTGAACAGAGTGCCATATGCAACTTCCGACATAACTCCTCATGAACTCTGGTTCAAAGTCAGACCTAACTTGAATGTCATTCGAGTGTGGGGGTGTCTGGCTTATGTGAAGCTCCCGGATCTAAAGATTCAGAAGCTGGGGACAAGGACTACTAAGGCGATCTTCTTGGGGTATGCCGAGAAGAGTGATGCTCGGAGATTCCTTGATATCGAGTCAAATCATATCATCGAATCTCGCGATGCTGAATATTTTGAAGAAAAGTTTGCAAGGCACAAGAACATTATTCTCGCGGACATTCCGGAGAATAATGAGGGTGCGAAGCAGACAGAGGTCTTTATCAAACCAGTAGTCCAAGATGGAGCTGTTGTCGAGGAGACACCAGCTGAACCAGAACTCGCTGAGCCGTCAACTAAGCGAGCAAGGAGGCCGAAAGACTTCGGAGATGACTTCGTCACCTATCATGTGAAAGCAGATCCGCTTACCTATGATGAGGCGATGAAGATCAGAGATGCTATATTCTGGAAGGAGGCGATTGACAACGAGATTGACTCAATCACCTCCAATAACACATGGGTATTGGTCGACCTACCAGAAGGAGCAAGACCCATCGGATGCAAATGGATCTTCAAGAAGAAGATGAAAGCAGATGGAACCATTGACAAGTTCAAGGCCAGGCTAGTGGCCAAGGGGTTTGCTCAGAAGCAGGGGATCGACTACTTTGACACTTATGCTCCAGTAGCTCGGATGACAACTATCAGATTGTTAATTGCTTTAGCAGCAATACACAAGCTGGTGATACATCAGATGGATGTGAAAATGACATTCCTTAATGGCGAGCTGACCGAAAAGATCTACATGCAACAACCAGAAGGTTTTGTCGTCAGAGGTCTAGAAGACAAAGTCTGCAAGTTGATGAAGTCTCTGTATGGTTTAAAGCAAGCTCCCAAAATGTGGCATGAGAAGTTTGACAAGGTGATAAGGTCAAATGGCTACAGGGTCAGTGAAACAGACAAGTGTGTCTATACGAAGTTTGCTGACGGAAGAGGAGTAATCGTTTGTCTATACATGGACGACATGCTAATCCTAGGTACGGATTTAAGCTGCGTCACAGAGACAAAGAAATTTCTCTCGACCAAGTTCAGTATGAAGGACTTGGGGGATGCCGACGTAATCTTGGGGCTCAAGATCATCCGAACAGGCACTGGAATAGCGCTGTCACAGTCTCATTACATTGAGAAGATGCTCACTCGCTACGGGTATCAAGATCTTCCTATTATTGATACACCGTACAGGAGTGATCTGAAACTGGAGCCAAATTCGAAGGAGAGCGTCAGGCAGTTGGAGTACGCTAGCGTCATCGGAAGTTTGATGTACGCTACTACTGCCACAAGGCCTGACATAGCCTTTGCAGTGGGAATGCTGAGTCGATTTACGAGCAATCCAGGCGTAAAGCATTGGAAAGCTGTGAAGCGTGTTATGAGATATCTCAAGAAAACTCAGACATATGCACTATACTACAGCGGAGATCCGTCAGTAGTGGAAGGCTTCAGTGATGCTAGCTGGTGTTCAGAGGTGGAGAGCGAATATTCCACAGGTGGATATATGTTCGCCATGGGTGGAGCTGCTATATCGTGGAAGTCGAAGAAGCAGACTATGTTATCTCGCTCCTCCATGGAATCTGAATTCTTTGCATTAGACGCTGCTGCAGATGAAGCAGAGTGGCTTCGGGAGCTCATGTATGACCTTCCAATGGTTGGGGCTCAGATACCGGCGATTCCGATATACTGTGACAACCAGGCGGCAGTAGCGGTGGCATCAAATGAACTCTTCAACGGGAAGAAGAGGACTGTGCGGTTGAAGCACAGAGCAGTGAACGATCTCATCAAAAGGGGCGTCATTGCAGTGATCGATGTTCGGAGTCAGGAAAACCTGGCGGATCCGTTCACGAAGGGTCTCAAGTGTCAGCTGGTCGAGGACACAGCAAGGAAGATGGGCTTGAAGACTTTCTGATATTGTGTTATTGTAATCCTACCATAAAATTTTATGTTATTGGTTCAAAGAGAAATCTACTAGACATTTAATTTTTTGGTTCAAAGGAGGATCATTGACTAGAATAATATCAGTTAACAGTGGGTACTTGTTCTGCGGAACATGGAAGGGTTACGGACCCATAACCACTGTTGTCTACTATGTATTTTCTGCGGAAAATTGATCCTGTGGGAAGGTTGGCTTAAACGCCTTAATGAGTTCTCAGGCAGAGTGAATGTCTGGTGTGCTTTACAGGAAGCACGGTAGAGCAGCACTACAAGAAGTGAAACTCCATGCTACAGTGGGGTGACTCCACCATGAGGTTCCCAGGTAGGGATAATGCCTCGGCTTTGCAAGCTAAGTCACAGCGGAGTAGCACCGCAAATAGGCAGGTAGCCTAATGCTGTATGATAATCGTAATAAAGAGAGGTAGACAGCACTACAAAGAGGACGATGTCCTCATGTTACAGTGACATGACACCACGAAGAGGTACCAGGTAGGGTAAAGCCTCGGCTTCGCAAGCCATGTCATAGCGGCGTAACACTGCACGGAAGCGCAAGGCTTCATGCTGGATAGTTTGGCACTACAAAGGGGCTTGTGACCTCATGCTACAGTAGTATGACACTACGATGAGGTACCCAGGTGGGGTAAAGCCTCGGCTTTGTCAGCCATGTCATAGCGGCGTAGCACCGCAAAGAAGCACAATGCTTCATGCCAATGACTCTTTATAAAGAACTCACCTATAGTGTATGGAAAGAGATATCAGGCCGTCTCTTGAGGGTAAGCTTGTAGACGCCCAAAATTATACACTGAAACCAGGCTGGCACAAGGCCTTCAATGTGCAGCTAGAAGCACAGTTGATGTCATTATGTGAGTAGAAAGAATTGCAGTTATGGTGCAGAATTCAAGGCTTAGTCCATTCTTGTATCATGCTGTTATTTAACCTATGCGGGAAGATTCAAGTCGTAGCGACATCTCTCCTAATGCATGATGGACAATCACTGTGGGGAACGCTCAACCCATATATTGAGATATGTGGGGGATTGTTGGTGTTTTTGCCTTTGGACTAGAAAAGATAGTCCCACATCGGCTACACCAAATGGTGAGTATCTCAATATAATGCATTGCTTGTGTTGAGGTGTGCACATGAGGTGTAGTGGAGCACAAGTTTGTGCCATGTGGAAGTATTTCTCTAGAAGGAAAAAGGATTAAATCCAACAAGGATGAAAGTTAATTTTTGTTGTGCGGACTCGGACTCGGACACGGACTCCAGGATGTCTCGTGCATGCACGGGAGTGTTCGGGGGGTAGGCGTGGACTAGCACACTTCTATGCTGATTGTGGGATGATCTAAAATATCAAACTCTATTTTTGAGTATTGGTATTTTAGTCCCACATCGGATAGGAGAAGAGGTGAAGTCTCAACTCCACTCTATAAATAGAGCCCCTTGGCCTCCTTTGAAAGATGCACCAAGAAGAGAGAAAAGGGAGTCTGTAAAGTCCAGGAAGCCCGTTCAAGTCTCAAATATTGACTTACGAGCGTTCCAGAAGTTCTCCTGAACTTGCTGGTTCCTGGGAGCTTATCCGTACTGCGGGTATAGCTTTGAGCGCCGGTGTTCTACACCCCAGCGAGATCCGTTCTTCTTCTTCCTCCCTCTTTCTGTTGCCTTCGAGAATCTGAGACTCAACTGTTGTTGATCATCTCTTGTTGCCTTCGAGAATACCGTCGCTTCTCTTTAGAAGTTACACGGTTCGGTTGCCTTCGAAAAATATTACGAAATAATCTTTTTAGATTCTCGTAATACAACATCACCTTCTTTAGGGTGTTGTTGCCGGAAATATTGTCTTTACAATTGTTTCTGAATTCGTATTTTTCCATCGATTGTTCGTCAAGGGACTAACATTAACCACTTATCATTTATGCAGTCCCCCAAGGGTACTAGAGGCATTATGTTGTCCACGAGTAGTATTGTTGAGGCAGAGGATATCACCAACAAACTAAAGAATTCTAACATGGTTGGTGGAGTGTTGTTTATGTTGATGGTATCATGAGAGATGAACTCCGTGGGAGAGGTTGGTCATGCGGTAACAATTAGGCGGGTAGGGGGAAGGCCCCGGGTCATTGAAATTTTTTGGTGTTGACTACTGACGTTGGGAAGCGGTATTATGGGTATTGCAGTTGGACTCGCGGCCTATGGTTGAGCTATGTTGACAAAGAGTGTTATTGGTGTAAAGCAATTTTATTGAAATGAGGCATGCACTATCGAAGTGGGTTGTTGACACGAGGCTTGTTGAATCGAGGCATGCACTATCGGATATGTGGGAGCAGTTTGATGGATATGTCTTGTGGCAAAGGGATCTGCATAAATGAGACTGACCTACATGCTTGCTTATAAAGTTTGGGTTCAAAAAGATAGATATGAATATAATCCTCGACAATATTCTTAATGAGACTGTCCTTACTTCGTGTATTAGAGGGTTCGGGTTTGGAAGAAACTTGGATCTGTGCCCTTAGAGCATCCATAATAGATGGAGATGAAGAATGCATCTTGAGGTCCAAATTTACAATTAGAAAATAATTTTATAATGGATTGGGCCTATACAGAAATAGTAGAAAATGATCCAACAACATAAAATGACTTTTGATGGCAAAGATTGTGTGATCAAAGAAATAATATGGTAAAAAAATAATGTGAAATGTAGAATCTAGAAATTTATTAAGCTCAAAATTCAATCTTACTATTCTACAAAATGAGTTCCTACATTCTGAATGCAGAGATTATCGAAGCCTAAGCTATAGCTCGTGCAGATGGGACGGACCATCATGGAGCTTCAATTGGATCTTACTATTCTACAAAATGCTCCTACATTCTAAATCTAGAATCAAGAAATTGGGATGAGCCTTATTATTGATGCTCTTAGAAGAGACTATCAGTACGTCTTGGGTCTGGCAGCATGGGCCTTGTATTAGGGGTGAGCAATGGTTCGGTTCGGTTCAAACCGAACCAAATATTTGAAACCCGATTAAACGGAAAAAACCGATTTTCAAAAACCGAAAATCGAACCGAATTTATACAAACCGAACAAAATCGAAAAGAAATAAAACGGTTCAGTTTCTTGTTGTATCCTGGATGCTGGGGGTGATTTGGCATTCTCCAAATTGATTCATTCCAACAAGAACAAAAAATCATGGAGGGGACTAATTCCTAAAAAGTATAGAACTATAACCTTTAGAAAAGTGTTCTCCAGTATAGGTCTCAAAGCCAATCAATATTTCCATTTATGCAGTAGTTCCATTTGGATTAAGGAGGTGGAAATATAACAATGGGATAACGAAGCCAGCCAACTCCAACTGAATGGACATGGAAATGAATATGCAGCATTTATACCATATATAGACTAAACTTTATTCAAACAGATTACTAATCAACATCACAATTGAACAACAGATAGAAAACCTGCAACTATCCAGTCTTGATCACCCAAGGGCAAGAAAACAAGCGATGTAAGTAGAGGAATACTTCACATCTTTGAGCTGGAGGTGGCAAGCTTGATAAGATCCTTCCTCAGTATCTTCCCAGAAGGATTCTTTGGAACGGCTGTTATGAATGCAACCCGCCTTATTCTCTTGTATGGAGCCACCTGATTCCCAACAAAACTCATCACTGCATTTTCGGACAAGTCACTCCCGGCCTTCCTCACCACATAAGCCATCGGAAACTGGCCGACTTCCTTATCAGGAAACCTGCATATGTTAATTAGGTACGACTCAATGTAAGTCTGAGTTCACTAATTAACAACTCGTAGACAAAATAATCACACAAGCTGTACTGGTATTATTTATATTACGGAATAACAGCAGCATCGGAGATTTCAGGATGAGTTAGCAGCAATGCTTCGAGCTCGGCAGGTGCAACCTGTGCCAGGAAATTCACCAACCATGATCAATTAGTTACTGAGACATCACTACAGAATGGGAGAAGAATGTACATACGTACGTACCTGATAACCCTTGTATTTGATCAGCTCCTTGAGACGGTCTACCACAAACAAATACCCATCCTCATCGATGTAACATAGATCCCCAGTTCTCAACCATACCTCCGAGTCTAATGTCGACTTTGTGGCTTCCTGATTTTTGAAATAACCTATTACATCATTGAAAAAATTAGTATGTTTTATTACCGCCCGCTTCTAAAGTTACAATTATAATGCTACTCTATTTCAGCTTAATTGTGTTTTCTGTAGATCAGGATCATTGACATCAGATGCTGTTTGAACCCAACTTTTGACGTTTGCTGCTAAATTGCTGCCGACCAAGATGCTTTCAAACTAACCTTGTGATTACTACTTATTTATCGAGAAAATAATAGGTGACATTACGTAACGATGATGAGGGCACAGACCAGGAACTTTTCAATGTCATAAAACATATAGGTTGCGTTTGGTTCTTTGCAACATAATTGTAATCGCAATGGAATTAAGTTTATAATGTAATTGATTACAATTATATTACCATATTTGTTTACCGTGTATTCAAATATTTTATTTACTATGTAAATAATTGAATTTTTAATTTAATTAAAAAAATAAAAAACATAATTTTTTTAAAAATAAATAAAACAATATATAAAAATTTTAAAAACGTTTTAACAAATTAAAATTTTTTTTTTACAAAGTTTGGAAATTTCTAAAAAAAAAAGTAAAGAAATACAAAATATAAAAAATAGAAAAATAAAATTTCTAGATTAAGAATTAAAAAAAAACAAAAACCAAATGTTTTTAAAAAAACTAGAAACCAAACATTTTTTTTCTTTTTAACTTTTAGGGTCTGCTTTGATTGAGGGTTAAGAGAGTTAAGTGACGGAAAGTTAAGTGAAGGAGAAATAAAACCATGCTTGGTTTGAGGATGGAGGTTTAGGAGGGAGAGTTATAGAGGGTTAAGTGAGGGTTTATTTCACCCTCTTTTGTCCATTTTTTTAACCTCCCAAATCGGAGGGTTAACGAGGGTGATTGAAGAATTTTGTTTAAAAAGTCATAAATATCCCTTATTTGTTTTATAAAATATCATAATTTTTTTCCTCCATTTTTTTTTCTCAACATGTTAATCCATAGCTTCCTAATTTGTGAAGACATTTTGACAAGTTCTAATTAAAATTTCAATCAAATTTAATTTTATGACATATGTAATAAGGTTATTTTAGTAACTATCATATTTTTATTAATCACCCTCTCACTCAAAACCTCCAATCCAAGCAAGAGTTATTAAACACCCCCCACTTAACTTTTTCTCTAATCCAAACAAGGTTCTATGTATTGACTCTACTCCCCTCGCTTAACTCCCACTCATTTAACCCCACTTACTCTGCTTATTTTTTCCCCTCAATCCAAGCAGACCCTTAAGTTGTAATGTAATCAAGGTTAAATGACCTGAAGATGTAATCGGTTTTAAAAGAAAATAATATAATGTAATTAAGCTTGTAATCATCATTATATTACATCCCAAAAAAAAAAAAAAAAAAATCATCCAAACACCTGAGTTAGATTTACAACATAATAGCAATACCCTGTTGTCCAATCCGACAAATCAAATGCACCCTTAGTATTTCACAATACGTCAAAACTGTTGTAGCCAACCGAGGGTGTGCGCCACTAGAATGTAAGTTATGGATGAGCATGAGATCCTTATTGAATGTTTAGATGCATACAGACTGTTCTTATTTAGATGCTTACTTATGTTCTGCTTTCCGTGATATGTGTGTGCTAGAAATAGAACGGAAAGTACTCCCCCCAAGATGGTGACCCATTAATGGATACCAAATGAATTATAATTTGCTACTCTTGAAGAGGGACCCTCTCTTTTGTTTTTTGTTTTTCACCTATAGGCAAATAACAATACTTTACCCATCCTTTTAACATCATTCTGTTCATTTTTTCACAAAAGGGCTGAATTATTACATAACATGGGCAAACTTATTATACTCATTGTGATCTCGGATCACCATAATTCATTGATAATAAAACTCATAAATCTTACGAAGATCATAATATAAATCTTAATTCACTTGATTTGTAATTTTATACTTTAATTCTTCAACATTTATAATGAATCCAAGTATAATCAGGGGGAAAAAAATTAAGACTTGAACACGGAAAGAGTATCAAGAGGAAGGAATACCTATAGTAGATGAAATTGTTAGCATAACGAGTATGTATGTATGTAGATAAGAGGTTACCTACCTCTCATGACGTAGGGGCCCCGGAGCCACAGCTCCCCGGTCCGGTTCACGGGCAACGCCGCCCTGGTGTCCGGATCTACGATCTTGGCCTCGGTGTTCGGCGACAACAACCCGGCCGTCCCGTACCTCTTACTCTCCTCCGCCGTGTCCGTGGACGCCCCTATCCCCGTGCTCTCCGTCAGCCCGTACCCCTGCAGTATCTCCACCTGAGGATACTTCTCCCTGAACCCCTCGATCACCTCCTTGCTCAGCGGTGCCCCTCCGGAGAGCACCCTCCTCAGCGTCCCCAGCGGCAGGGCCCGGCTCTGGTTCAGCATCGCCACGAGGATCGGCGGCACCAGCGGCAGGTAGGTCGCCTTGTAAGCCCTTATGGCGCCCAGCATCTCCCCTATCTCGAACTTGGACAGGATCACTATGGTGGATCCGGAACCCAGCAGCCCCGTCGCGAACGCCGCCAGGCCGTACACGTGGAACATCGGGACGGTGCAGATGAAGGTCTCCGGCTCGCCGCTGCCGTCCTCGAGCTTGAATCGGTTGAGGATTATCTGGACCATGGAGATGAGGTTGCGGTGGGTGGAGACCACCCCTTTGCTGGTGCCGGTGGTTCCGGACGAGTAGAGGAGCGTCGCGGTGTCGTCCATGGTGACCTTCTCCTTCGGGTATGCTTCTGCTGGTTCGGTTCTCATCATCTCCTCGACTGTTGTTACTACTCTTTTGTCCTCGTCGTCGTCGGTGCTCTTGAACTCTTCTCGTTCGAGTAGGACGACGGGGAGACGGGAGGAGCTGAGCTTGTCGGCGAGGAGGGAGCGGGTGGTGAAGCAGAGGGTGGGACCGGAGTCGGCGATCTGCTTGGCGATTTCTTGAGGGGTGTTGAGGGGGTTGGTGGTGGTGAGGACGGCGCCGAGGGACATGACGGCGAGGGAGACGATGGGGAAGTAGAGGGAGTTGGGGGAGAGGAGGAGGACGACGTGGGACTTGCGGACGCCGAGGCGGGAGGAGAGGAAGGAGGCGACGCAGGAGACGGAGCGGCGGAGGTCCGAGAAGGAGAGCTGGCGCCCCGTGGAGGCGTCGACGAGCGCGACGGTGCCCGAGTGGCGGCGTGAGAGGACGAAGGTGGAGACGTCGAGGGAGGGGTCGGATGGGAGGGGCACCGGGCGGCGCTTGCTGTGGAAGGTGGAGGTGGAGGGACAGAAGCCGCTTCTCGAGTCAACTGCCATTGGAGCACTCTCTTTCTCACCTCTATTCTCTGAAGAACAACTAATGGTTTAAGGAATGATTTTTTTCTTTTGAAGGAATTAAGGTGAGGGGACGATGAATGTATGCACAGGAGTGTTGTATGTGAGGAGAACCAGGACAATATATTTTCTAGGCAACAAAATAATATTCACACAAGATAACATGATAAAAAAAAAAGATCAATGTAAAAATTTAAGAAGACAATAAAATTATTATTATTTTCAACTTCCAAGATAATTTTTTTACTTCTTCCTTTTTTTAATAAATATTTTTATTCAATGATGTGGAAGTAAACCATTGTGAAGTCTATTGTCTATATCTAGACAACCAACTTCTTATTGTCTTTGACATGTCATTACCATGTCAACTTTAAAATTTATTTTAATATTTGCATTGGAGAATGAATTTTGAAATAAAAAAGTGGTGATTCCTATGTGGCAACTATTTTTTTCCGAACTCACAATGGTTGGAGATGCCCTTAATCTGGAGAGAGTGGATTTTAAGGGAATATATGTTGTTCGAGTAATGCTATTTACAATGTCAGTTTTAATCTCAAAATCAATCTTCACATAGCATAACAAACAGTGATTTCGAAATAGAAATTCTAATGTCTATCAATTTGGAAACCCAAATTTTAATATTCATATATATGTATGTGAGACCCTAAAACTAAATAAACCTATTAATTTTAATTTTAATTTTAATTTTAATTTTAATTTTAATGTTAATATTAAAAATAAAATTAAGGAATGATTTTTTTTTTTTCTTTTTCAAGATGGGAAAATAATGAATGTATACATAGGAGTGTCGTATTTGAGGGGAAGTTATTTTTGGAGAGGGTGAATTTTAAGGGAGCAGTGTGCTGTTTATAAAATAGGATTTCCGACCCTTTTTTTATGTATGTAAGTTTATGTATGTATCCATAATTATTTAATTTTTAAATAAAAACTATAAAAGGTACAGGAGAGGGCATGGTTAAAATATTCTTAGGAACAACGTAATCTGTTTTCGAATTTTAAGTCTCTATTTTAACATTCAAAATAGGCAAATATTAAAAATTGATAGAGGATAATACATTTTTGGTAGTCAATTTTCTTTTTACAATCATTCATATTACATCAAAATTTTGACAACGACAATATTTCTTTTTTAGAATGATCAAAATTTCAACCGTACAAGATAGGTACAGGAATATGAAAATTTTAACGATCCTAGAATTACAAAAATAAAATGTATGTTGTCTGACAAATCCCAAAATATTGGTCACAAACTAAGAGCATCATTAATAGTCAGGACTCTCCAATGCAATTTGAGTCCAAAAATTAAAAAAAAGGTAAATGTATGACATGTTGGATTTGTATGAAAATAGTAGGAAATGATAAAGTGAACTTCGATTCCAAAAATTATGTGGTCAAAAATTAATGTAGGAAAAAATAATATAAAATCTAGAATCTAGAAAATTGGGCTCCAATTAGGACTTACTATTCTATGAAATGAATTCCTACAATCTAGAATATAGAAATTAAAAAGTCCAACCTATAGCTCCCATAGTGAGATGGAATCCAAAATCTAAAAATTGAAATTAAGAATAAGACTTACTGTTGTATAAAATAACCTCCTACATTTTGAATTTGAATTAGAATCTAAAATGTGTGTGATGGGCCTTACTAATACTAGCACATGGAGTGAACATCTATTCTACTATATAATAGAAAAATTTAGATGGTAAAACTTTTGAATTCCAAAAATATTTTTACATATTTATACTAATTAAAAATAGTTCATTAATTTTAATAAGGATAACTTAGTAATTAGAAAGACTATTCTTTGATCTTCCTAAAAAGTCTTTCTAAATTAATTAAAAAATATTAAAATAATCACGTGCACATATGCTAGTAGTAATAGTATAGAAAGTTGTTTGCTGGTCCATCCCTTTATGCACGTTTTAAATTTGGGTGGCTGAGAGTCTTGATGGGTCAACTAGGGCGGCGTGCTTCTCCGAATTTGTTAGAAACACGGTGCTTTACAAGTGGTACGTTAATTATGGAATCTTTCCACAATTGATAGTCCAATCTGGGATGGGTAGAGGTGAAACTCCGACGGACCAAACCCGAATTCGAAGAGATAAATCCCTTAATGGGTTAGATTAGAATTAAAGATACTTGGATTTGAATTTGAATTCGGATTAAAAAATTTGAACCCGATCAAAAATTGGATTGGGCTCGAGTTCATGTGTCGGATTACCCGAAAAACCAGAAATCAGACTTATATATATATATATATATATATATATATATATATATATATGGACCTGAGGTCGGCCTCAGGCTCCTTTCCTGCGGACGAGAATTAGTGTCCGTCCGATCTGATCTGACGAACAAAAAAAAAGGGATGGGTCGGGGCTTACTCATGAAGAGGGACGGAAAAAAAAAAGGAAAGCAGCGGACGAAAAAAAGAAGAAGCAAAACAGCGGACGAAAAAAAGAAGAAGGAAATTCTCCCTCCCCACGATCGAGAAAGCCCCGACCCAACTGCGCTGCCGCCTCCCTCGCCGGCGATCCTCACTCCCACACTGGTCCTCACTCTCTCCCTCGTCGAGGCAAGATCGGTGAGCCCTACATTTCAGATCTGATAAAATTTAATTTTTTAGGGTTTGATGTTGAAAAGGAAATTGATATGCATTTACTTGATTTAATTTTTTAGGGTTTGATATTTGAGAACCTCAAAAATTTAGTTAATTTCATATCCTTTTTAATTTTTTAGGGTTTGTTGAAAAGGAAATTGATATGCATTTACTTAATTTAATTTTTTAGTGTTTGATGTTTGAGATCCTGAGTCAATTTTCTTTGAATGTTTGATGTTTCAGATCCTCCCAATGAATTTTTTTCATTGTTCATTGTCAAATTTCCTTTGAATGTTTGATGTTTCAGATCCTGAGTCAATTTCCTTTGAGATCCTGAGTCAATTTCCTTTGAATGTTTGATGTTTCAGATCCTCCCAATGAATTTTTTTCGAAATTTCTCAATCCTCAGTCATTGTTCATTGTCAAACTCATTTTAATTTTGGGTTGCTTTAGGGTTTTGTGGGTGCGGCACTATGAGTTGGTACCATTGGGGACTGTATTGTCTCAATACACATTGATTCAGGATTGAGCAATTGCCTCTGAATATTTTCTCAAATATCATTCATTTTCATTAACATCATTCATTTGCCTATCAGCTTAACTCAAGTAGCTCTACATGTACTTCCATCTTCAATGGTTATTTGTATGAGTATCTACATTAACAATATATTGAAACATTTTTTGAATTAAAATTTACAGGGTTTAAATTCACCAGGTGATGATGCCGGTGTTGTTTTTGACCTATTTTGTCTGTTGTAAATCATTGTTGTACACACAGGTCAATGTTTTTTAATTCAAAATTCCTAAAATGTTGACCAACATTATTTCCAGCTTAACTAATATCTTTCATTCTTCAGAACTAACATTCTCTCAAGTAGTGTTTGTGTTTATGTTGTCAATGTATAGATTTTCAAGTTCAATAAATATGTGATGGAATTTTCAGCTTATCATAATTTTTGGATGATATTTTGTAGTTTGAAATGGGAAAAAATTATTACGTTCTGAAGAGTGGTAGGCAATGCGGCATTTATTTGACATGGGAAGAATGCAAAGCACAGGTTTATGGATATCGTAATGCGGTGTATCACGGCTTCAACACGTATGAAGAGGCTATGGAGTGTTGGAACGGGCAATCCAATCCAATTCGTCTAGATCGAGGGGGTCGAGACATGTTCGCAGGCGTGGGTCAACGTCAAAGATTGGGAGCATCGATTCATGTAGGAGAGTCGTCAAATCATGGTGCGACGAGACATGATGTCAGAGAGGATATCAGTGAATGGGATATTGTAGGGCATACAAATGTAGAAAGGCGGCCTGAATTGTTGAACACATCTTTCGTTTATGGATGTGTAACAGGTCTTGCGGTGACCATTGTTGTGGAGGGGATACTTTTTACTTTAGTTGTCTTGACTTATCTTATCTCAATGTAATATCAATTTCAAACTTATCAATGTAAAATGTATGTTGTGTTGGATACAAGTAGACTTGGCTCCAGTTTATATATTTGAAAATATTGCAGCCATTGTGTTTGAATACAAAAGAACCAATGGAGATTGTGAATTAGCTGGTGATTTGCTCTAAACAGGAGAAATATTGCAGCCATTGTGTTTCTCAAGTTTTCTACTGGATGTACTTTATAGGTTTATCTGAATGGATGTACTTTATAGGTTTATCAGCTAATGTTTTGCTATTGCCACTGCCTGCACCTAACTGCTACTCTACTCTACATCAATCCTCACTAGCCACCTAAACTCACATATGCTGTTGGCTTATCCCTGATCAAACTGTACTGCAGTGGCTGCCTAGCAACCCTCCCCACCCTGTTAATCTCCTACACACCTAGCTGTGGTTGTCCTTCTTCTTCCTATGCTAGCAGCAGCTAAATCCCTCACCCCTGCTACTGTTTGCCTGTCCTAAAGAAAACTGCTACTGAAATAGTTAAACAGCAGCTGCTATGCTGCCTCCTTACCCAAGGTCCCAAACCCCCTTTTGATACTGCCTACCTATAGCTATTGTTGCTACTAGCAGTTATCTGCACAGATATTTCCTTTCCAATGCCGTTCCTCTAATCCTAAATGCACCCACTGCCTAACTCCCCCTTGCACTTCTTTCACATAGCCACTGTTGATGCAAACTTTGCTTTGCAAAGCCCTGCACCACACCAACCTGCTGCTACTGATCCCTTCCAATTCCTATTGCACATATGCAACCTGCTGCACACACAATTTCATGCCTGTGTCTCCTCCCCCTCTTTTCTGTATTGCTGCTGTACATTGTTGCTGCACATTGCTTCTCCTCCCCCTCTTCAAAGACCACACAATTTCCCAGAAAAGCCTGATGAAGTAGCAAATGAAAAGGAAAAATCAAGTAATATGCAATCGTCATTACGGTCCGTTTACCCGCCTGTTGATAAAAGAAAGGGTACATATATGGAGTGCCAAATTCAGCCAATAATATGTCAAATTCAGCTTCATTAAATCACAAGTGCCAATATAGGTACAAATTCAGCACACTCAGATTTCTCAGATTTCTCACAAGTGCCAATATAGGTACAAATTCAGAACAAATGATGAAATAAAATCACAACAGTGCCAAATTCAGCTTCATTACATCCACCTTGCCAATATAGGTACAAATTCAGCTTCATTAGATACAAGTGCCAAATTCAGCTTCAATAATTCACAACAGTGCCAATATAGGTACAAATGATGAAATGAGTGCTCTCCAAATTCAGCTTCATTGCCTGAACGAATTGATAGGTCCTGGATGGATGCTGCAGATAAATCACAACAGTGCCAAATTAGATGAAATAAAATCACAACAGTATTCAGTTTGGTTACATTCTGCAGGCAACTCTTATCCTTTTGCAGTATTCAGTTTTCATACTGGAGCTAATGTTAGGAATAAAATCTTTCTGCAGGCAATTTGATTTCTTGAGTATCAATTTCTCTGCTTCATCATATGGGTCTTAGTTGCTGAAATCTCATGAGTTAAAATCAATCATATGGGTCTTTCTGCAGGCATATAGAATATATGGGAACATCAACCAATACTCTAAAAATCATACAGTTGTGTGTTTTACTTGAACTTGTAGGTTCCCTGTATGTCCGAATAGAGGAGGAGGCTTGCATAGATGACATAAAATGTTGTAAATAGCTATCTTACCACTATTATATAATATATTTGTGATAATCTTAGTCAGAGTTATAACCTAATAAAAAAAAGTATAGGAACTTTTCTTGATAAATTAACTATTTTATTTATGAATTGGGTTTGGTGGGGATGGTATAATAAGATCAGGAAGATAAGGTTTTTAAGTTCACATATCTTGGCTAGAAGTTGGAGAAGTGACTCGTCACAAAACTAAGGATGTGGTGGTGGCTTGTTTTTTATCCATTGGCTGGAAGCCTGGAGTAGTGAGGAATTGGGTTGACACTATGCTTGCAAGCAACTCTCCTTCTGATATAGCATGTATTGAAGTTAGAATGAGTAGTATCTACATTGTTCAAACTTGAATGGACGGAAAGAAATTGAAAGAGAGAATAATACGGAAGTTTGTACCTAGAGGACAAACTTGACGAGTCTTCAGCCACCTACTGTTGCTTCTAGCTCCTACAGAAAATAAAGAGCAATGATGTTAAAATAAATTATACTAGTATAAAAAACATGTAGAATTGAGCAACTATACCTTATTTCTACCATTGGTGCCCATGTTCATACGACAAGTTCTCATGTCATGGCCCTTTTCTCCATAAATACTACAAGTTCTTTTTCTTGATTGACTTTGATCTTGTGATACTTGTATTCCTGACTGAATCCTTGATGCTGCTCGTGGTCGGCCTTTAGTTCTTGCCTTTGTAGGATCATGAATAGTTACATCATTTAATCCCAATCCACATACTGTCGGCGCATTGGACCCTACCTGAGTGCTTGGATCCTCAGAGATAGTTTGTGCTTTGTCATTCAATCCATGTTGCTCCAGAAAACTATTTGACCATCCATTGACAACGTCATAAAGAAGAGGATCTCTGTTAACAACCTCGAGGACTTTATCAAATGTTGCACGAAGGCTCCAAGATTGAAGTGGAGTAAGTTGATTGGGACGTACTGCATTGACTGCGCTAGACGAAGAGGGTCCCATACTCATGATGCTATGTCTTGCATTGAGTGTCCACCTTGGCAAAATATATCTCTCAGGGATGGCTTGCATATCAAACTTTTGCTTCATGATATATAAAATTTGTGTGCAGAGTAGCTCTTCAGTCTCAAACCTTGCACATGTACACGTAAATTCTCCCATAGATACATTACATCGAATAGAATGCAAGTAACTCTTTCCGTCAATCCTCATTTGGACATTATATGTGGTCGTATCTCCTTCAGTACACACTCTTTCATGCCGACAGTATAATGTATCTTTGAACCGAGTCTGAAAGATAGAGAATACGTTCCTGGTATAAACCATCGCAGCATGAACCTCTAACTCATGCATGCCAAAAAATTCTGGTTTGTTTCTCATACAAAAAGTGTCTTCTTTCTCCTCTTTGTTTCTTTGAAAATGTACGACTTTATCATATTGATCAATGAACTCGTATAGTGGAGTCATGGAGTTTACGTAACCATCAAAAAACGAGTTCATGCTTTCACTCCTTTGGCTGGACGCCATGTCTACACACAAAAAGCAATGAACACCATATGATTAGTTTGAGTTCAAATAATTATAATTTTAAAACACAGACCATCATATCAAAATTTTCATACCTGCAAAGAAAGTATCCTTTAGGTACGCCTTAGTCCAATGACGTGCTTTCTCATGCATCGTATGCAACCACTTCCAAGCTTTCACTTCATTTTTTTGTTTATCTGTCATTAGTTCTGAAAATTCTTTTTGGTACTTCTCCTTTAAGATCACCCAACAACTCTCAGCCTCTTCAACACTTTGACTTTTCTTAGACCAATTTACATAGTCTTCATCAAATTCAGGATTATAAGCCGAACGTAAAGAACGGAGATGCTCATTTTCATGAAGACTAATATGCCATATGCAATACCTGTGCCTTGTATTTGGAAAAACTCTTTTGATTGCATTGCATAGTGCTGGGTCTTGATCAGTGATGATAGCTCCTGGTGCTTTACCCCACATACATGTCAACCAATTTTCAAATAACCAAACAAAGGTATCCTCTTTCTCGTCAGCAAGAAGGGCACATCCAAATAAGATAGACTGTTTATGATGATTTACACCAGTAAACGGTGCAAAAGGTAACAAGAAATGGTTTGTCTTATAAGTGACATCAAACACAACAACATCTCCAAACTGGAGATATGATGTCCTCGCTCTTCCATCTGCCCAAAATATACTTCTACAAACATTTTCCTCATCATGCTCCATAGCATAATAAAACTGAGAGTCTGTAGCTTGCCTTGTAAGAAATTGTTGAATTACTCTAGTGCACTCCTTCCCTATATTGTTCTTTCTTTTTACTCTCAAATGATCGATACAATGTTGTGTAGTAATATTGACATTACTACTACTCATGGCATTTAAAATCCTTGCAATCTTTGAAGGTCCAACCCCACATCCACGAAACTGATCAACTAAATTCCTATAAGATACATCTATGTGCGATCTTTTGTGTGACCGCAATAAATGGATCTTCGAAGGGGTTTTAATCAACTCATGATTATGAACATCATGAAAGAATTTGATGCCCCACACTCCATTGGAGATTCTATGAACTTTCATTCGAGCCATACAACCTTCTCTCTCATTTTTCCGTCGGTTTACTTCTCTCCCTACCTCTCTCTTATCAGTTAAGCTTTTGAACCCTTCTTTGTTGCAAACATAAAGCCGTCTCGTGATATTACCATCTTTTTCCTTTGCAGTGGATGACCTTCGAATAGAAAAACCTTCCCTTTCTGCGTATACATTATAAAAGTCCCACGCCTCTTCTGCTGTAGGAAATTGCATTCCAACATGTGGTATTCCCTTTTCAATTTCAAAAACACTATGACTATCCACTCCATCTACGTTAGTTGCACTATCTTGTTCTTCATTCTCATTTGGTATCGCGTGATCATGCATAAATGGTTCGCTCTCTTCCATCTTCTAAAATAGAAACAAAAAAAAATCAATGTTAAACCAAAAAAATATGATGTACAAAATGTTAAACAGAAAAAAAATGTTCTTCATGGATGGCTTCAGCACAGAGTTACTCATAGTTTTTCATGGATGTACAAAATGTTCTTGCTTGTATAAAAACCTACAAATGGTGATACTGGTGGTCATCATATTTTTTAATCAACAGAGTCCTATTGCTAAGCAAGATGGAAATAATATGATGAATATGCATACTTTGAGAAATAACAGGCCCATTTTCAGTTCAACCAATATCAATTTCCTCTTCCAAGGTCACAAAATTATAATGATTGTGTAAGTAAATGCATAGCATGGAGGGCTCAAACATCAAACCCTAAAAATAATAAATTTTTGAGGATCTGAAATTAAGTAAATGCATATCAATTTCCTTTTCAACAAACCCTAAAAAATTAAAGAGGATCTGAAATTAACTAAATTTTTTCAAAAAGCACCCGAGTCAATTTCCTTTAGAGATTGGGAGCATCTGAAGCTCTAAAAAATTAAATTAAGTAAATGCATATCAATTTCCTTTTCAACAAACCCTAAAAAATTAAAGAGGATCTGAAATTAACTAAATTTTTGAGGATCTCAAACATCAAACCCTAAAAAATTAAATTAAGTAAATGCATATCAATTTCCTTTTCAACATCAAACCCTAAAAAATTAAATTTTATCAGATCTGAAATGTAGGGCTCACCGATCTTGCCGGGACGAGGGAGAGAGTGAGGACCAGTGTGGGAGTGAGGATCGCCGGCGAGGGAGGCGGCAGCGCAGTTGGGTCGGGGCTTTCTCGATCGTTGGGAGGGAGAATTTCCTTCTTCTTTTTTTTCGTCCGCTGCTTTCCTTCTTCTTTTTTTCGTCCGCTGCTTTCCTTTTTTTTCCGTCCCTCTTCATTAGTAAGCCCCGACCCATCCCTTTTTTTTGTTCGTCAGATCAGATCGGACGGACACTAATTCTCGTCCGCAGGAAAGGAGCCTGAGGCCGACCTCAGGTCCATTTTTCCGTATATATATATATATATATATATATATATATATATATGAAAAATTCTACAATACATCTATCCTTTTTGGATGTATCGATACATCCAAAATCTGGACCGTTGGATGTTCATCCAACAGTTCAGATTCAATTCAGATTAAATAATGCAAGAAACATTATTTAATGCTGTTTTTGACTTTTGACCTCTTGTTAACTTACTATAGTAGGTCATTCTTCAATACAATTATTTCAATGAACACCCTAAATTAACTCATATTTACTTTCTCTTTCGTCCATATAATTTAATATTTTGTGCAACTACGTATATATATAACAATAATTGTGTGTCGTCCGGAAAGGAAGGACACAGTGTGTCTAGGTCTGTAGGCGATGTAGACGACGACACCACCGCTGCTGGCGATCTAGATCATGACACCGATGACGACATGGACGAAGTTCCTGTAGTCAATGTGGATAATAGTAAAGGGAGAATTCAGAGGAAGAAGAGTGGTAGGAAGCCGATAAAAGCTCGTTCTCTCAAATCTCTTCTTTGTGTTAATTAAATCCAAGGAGGACACAATCCCTAATTTTAGTTATTGCTTAGCAGAGTCTGCTTAGTTGTTGTAAATTTGTGGTGTTGCTTCTGTAACATTTTCATCTTTAATCTCATGTTTTCTATGAATATGTATTCTATTTGATTTTGATTTAGTAATCTTTCCGTAATTTGTTTTTTTGTTTCATCTAACAATTTAATATTTTTGTTATAAAGCTACAGGCCATGGTCGTGGTGGTGGAAGGAGAAACGGAGATGAAGAAGGAAAGAAGAAGAAATTATGGCTCGTTGCGGACTTCGTCGAGCCCTCCTCGAACAACGAGGAGTACCAGCGAAATTAAACCTCTTATAGTGTTCCTTGAATTGTTAATCATGATAACCTTTGTACTTTTCAAACGGCTAGTAGAATTTTCCTCGAGCCCTCCTCAATGAAACGGCTAGTAGATTGTTTATTAGTCTCAAAATTTATTTGTCTTTCCATCTTCCTCACTTTTTGTACTTCTCTCTTGCTATATATACAATAGTTTTCTTGTTTCATAGTACTATTATTTATTCTGAAATACATAGAATAGTTTTCAGAAATACAAAAGTTTTCTTGTTCTCAAGATGTCTACTCGTGTGGTGGGAAATGTAGAAGACGTAGAAGATTTGTTGCCAGCTCCAAATGATACCTTCATTCCGCGTATGTTGCGCAGAATTGTAGAACAACTGTCGACGATTTCAGCTGATGTTGCATCGATCAATTCTAAGCTTGGTTCAATAGAAATTGAACAAATAAATTTATCTTGACGTTTGAAGAATATTGAAAAATCTCCAGCTTTGAAGAAGACATCTTCATCTGGAGTATTTAATAATGTGAAGGAGGTTTCCGTTGAATCTTCCGATGAGGAGGACGTGATGCTACAGAATCATAATAAAACAATGGACCGAATTCTCGCATTGTATCCTACAGAAGAAACTGACTTTAGCAGTTCTTCGAAAAGAATGCGTGAAAATTTAGATCCGGTCACACCATCGAAAAGTTTAACAAGGGGTTCAACCTCGAAGCCTAGCAAGTATACTAGTGGTTCTTCGAGTTATTACGACTATATTTTTGCCGATGATAGACCTGACGAGTATAGAAGCATGGAATGCGGCCCAAAATCAACATGAAACTTCATGTGGCTCAAAACCTGGGGAGTTTCATGCGGCTCAAAATCCCTGGGAGCTTCATGCGGCTCAAAAAGTTTCATACGGCCCAAAAATAGCAGGGAGCCTTATGCGGTTCGAAATCAGCCTAAGTAGCTGGCCATAATTACTCTGACATAAAGGCGACAGTTCTGACAAAGATGATGGCTCTGACATAAAGACAAGACATGACATGCTCCCAAAAAGACGAGAAAATCATCATGATATCCGGCACAGTGCACAGTTCCAAAGAAGACTCTTCATGCGGATCACCTATGAGACACCCTTTATGCGGCTCAGTCATAAGACAACTCTCATGCGGCTCGAGCATGGATCATCTCTCATGCGGCTCGGTTATGAAACGTCATTCATGCGGCTCGGTCATGTGACCTCCTTCATGCGGCTCGGTCATGAGACACTCTTTATGCGGCTCGGCTATGGGACAGTCCTTCATGCGGCACAGCCAGGATGCATCATTCATGCGACTCGTCGTAGAGTAGCAGTTGAGACACGTGGCAAAAATTGACCAAGTCTTAACAGTTCAGATTTAGTGCAACAAACAGATCATGATCAATCTTAACCAATCCCCAGCTGCCCACTTCTTGAGGCACAGTTATAAGGATGTGGCCCAAAATTAGGTACGTGGCTGTATACCCCATTACCCATGAATTCCTATAAATAGCAAGGTGCTATTTCCTTGCAGACACACAGAGAGATATACACATACCCGGACAGAGAGATAGCATTTCTTTACCGGAGCTGAGGTTGCGTTTGATCGTCCAAGGAGTAAGGCAGAGTTGATAGCGCTTTCCCGAGCCTCTACCGTCACCCCCCAGAATCTAAACCAAACAATTGTAATTAGATTGCTTTTTCTAGGTTTTGTTCCTAGGCTCTCTTTTGTACAAGCGAGTTTGTAATTGTGAGTCAAAGTTCAGTCCTCCTATAAAACTGTTCTATTCTACGACAATTGATGGCAAACAATGAGTAAGTAATATAAGTTTTGATTTAATTCCAACAGTTTTTTTCCTAATTTATTCGTTTCTTTACTTAGAAAAATAATATCATCTTGCAACAAAACCTATGTGTCTCGGTTTGAGATGAAGTCCTTAGCTCCTTTAACGAAAATTAAAAATGGGGTATGTATAGATAGTATATTTTTTTAGATGCCATCTATGTTTACTTCGATTCCATCGCTGACATTTTTAATGATTTATTCAGATTTAGGCGTTGTCGCTTCTCTTCTCACCACGAAGGAACGAAAAAGAACCTCCAATAAAGCTAATGTATGGTTTTTACCAATAAGGATAACGGTAAGTGGGCATTTTATTCTTCAATGCATATGCATTAATAATTTTCTCGTTTGTTTGTCCTTCGTAATGTATTAATTAATATGTATGTAGAAAGCAATGTTACCTACATCCGACAAAAAGCTTCATGAAATATGAAAGAAGCTCCAAGCCGACCATCTGTCCTATGCGGCTCAGGTTCAGTCTTCGACCGCCTCTCATGCGGTCCTGACATCAGAAGCTCCAATGAGGATATGCCAGACTCTATGCGGCACAGTTTGGACTCTTCCTACTACGCGCCCTTGGTGCTAGAACGAAGAAGTCTAGGTCAGTACGGACTCGTCATGCTCAGTCAGCTGTCCCAACCTCTGACCATCAGAGAGTTCTGCTAACTGTTATACGGGCCTCTGATGGCAAGTTGTATAGAACCGACCGTGTCCAGCCCCCGGCGACAAACGGACAGGGTGGTTCCCAAGAGTCTCCCAACAATGATCGAGGGCAAGTGCTTTTTACTAGCCCCACATCAGAGAGCAAACATGATACCAATGCACTCGTGTGCTCGAGATTCCTGGGCCCACAAAACGAGTGTAAAGGTTGATCGAGATGTCTTTGACTTGCGAGATGTGATCCTTCACAAGCGCAAGAAAAAAGAAGAAATCTTGGTGTGCAAAGAGTCCTTCCATGGACATTACTGCACTCAAGTCATTGTCAATTGCTGCTGCAACAAGACAGCAGTACAAGAAGACCGGCAGTCCGTCTTCCAACGACTGTAGCAGCCAGGACCGGTCCTATAAAAAAGCTCGGGAGACGAGGCACTTCCTTTTGCCTCCTGTAACTCTGCCCGGAAGGCCCCTATCGGCAAAGGAGAAAAGAAAATAAATACCTCCAACCCAACAATTTCAACCAGCACGACCAAGAAACTCTAATCTAAGCGGTTGTCCACAGCCATCACAGGAGAAGTTTATCAAGGTACCCGCTCAAAGACGAAATCTTCAACACTTGAAGATTCATCATCTACATCCCTGGGGGTAGTTGAAGTTGGGGGTAGCACTCCTCGGAACATCCACAACAATCTGGTATTTCTAGAAGATGAACCAGGGGAAACAATCCCCCCAACAGACTCAGACGTTCCTGAAAACGTCCATAAGTGCCAAGACGAGGTAACCTCCTATACAGGAGGTGGCACGTCCTATGAGTCCAAATCAGAGAAGAATATTCCCACATACCCCGATGACTTCTCTATGCGAGGGTATAATTCGGAGGGCACGTCTTCTACGGTTCCTTCCACTTCTCCTCATGTGAGAACGACATTCATGAATGAGAATGATCAAGACGATCCCAGTGATCGGCAGCACCTCGACACTCTTGAGGCTATACTTCAAACCTTGGTTAAGTCAGTGGACGAGATCAAGGCGATCCTATCGGCTCTCCAAGGAAGGACACCTGGCCAAACAAGCTTGGGTCCTGCCGTCAATGCAGACTCAAACACAATCGCGCCAACCCCGAGCGACAATCCACCCAGAATATTGGCTCCCACTGCTGCAGAAGAGGCTAGGAAGGCGAGAAGAGAAGTCCAGGAGCTCCATGCAATATTCTACGCCCGAGAATCCTCTCAGGACCTCAGGATATGACAGTCGTATCCCGATGCATGGAGAGATGTCCCCTTCCCTCCATGATACAAACCTTTCAATATCAATCCATATGACGGGAAACCTCTGCGAGCCGATATATGACCTACTTCGAGGTTATAACAGACCATCTACCGCATGACGATGCCATCCTCACGCGATTGTTCATCGGGGCATCAGAGGAGGTCGCGTTCGACTGGTACCGCAACTTGCCGGATAACTGCATCCATTCCTTTGTCGGCTTTAAACATATGTTCCTGGGAAGGTTCTATGAGGTGGGACAAGATATGCCAATGTTAACCCTCATGGATGTTATTCAAGGAGAAAAAGAGCTGACAAGGAATTACATTGAGTGGTTTCGCCAAACCGCGATAAAATTGCCCTCTGGTAACCTGGACTCTTCTTTAATTGAGATTTGTCAAAAGAGGCTGCTCCCCACAATCAGCCTCTGGATGGGCAAAAGTTAATTTAAGGACTGGAAGACCTTCATCATCAACGCCACTAGCGCAGAAGCAAAATTGAAGAAGGCTCGTCAACTGGGATTGCATATTCAGATAGAGAGGATAAGGGCAAATGCCCTAATGCCGACAATAACATCGGCGGTAGTTCCTCTAACAACCGAGACACCAAAGGCAAATAGGCTATGGTGGCCGATACAGCCCAGAAGCCTGAACCAAAGCAGGTAGAGAAGCAGTGGTCTCAGGTGACCTACTCCTTCGAGGACAGCCATGTCAAGCCTATCTTTGACATTCTCCTGCAAGGAGATAGAATTTAGCTCCCTCTACCGAGACGTGATCCTCGACCTGCAAAGATGGAGAACCCAAAGTACTATCACTTCCATCGCTACGTCCACTACGCTACTCAAGACTACTTCCAATTGAAGCGGTACATCCAGAATCTCATCGATTCTAAGGCTCTGACCATTGATTTCGAAGAGGTAACTGTGGCTGCTTACATGGTGTCGGTCCAATTTGGCAGCTTTCCTCCAACAAAGACTCAAGATGGCATAATACCCATCCTCCGGGCAACAATGGAGGTCACTAATCTTCCACCTCCCTGAAACCAGACGACTGGGCTGGTGCCCCTCACCACGTCAAGAGGGGAGGTCATGTGGGTCCACCCGGACTTGGTGCCTGAAGTAACTCAGTCAGCATCATTCTCTACCGGCAAGAAGAAGGGTGGAAAAGCTAAGTCCTGCCACACAATCTCAGCCGACATCGAAGAAGCAACAACTGTCGTTATCCGATCCGGTGCACAATCTCAACCTATACCGGGTAACTCGACTGAAGAACGTCAGCCGGCCACTACTGATGCCCCAGGACCTTCTCAGCCTCTGTCGGCCGACAAGCTTAAGCCAAAGGAGACCCGCTTCCACAAGCCGCTCCGTAAAGACGTACCTCAGGGGCTGGAAAGGCCTTACAATTTTGACATCCTCGCACAATTGGCCAACACACCAACCAAATTATCATTATATGAGCTCTTGAGACTCTCCAAGGATATTCACGTCGCATTGAGCGAAGCACTCTAGAATGCCGACGCTTATTTGGATCAGGTCAAGCTTACAGGGGAGAGCTCGCCAGCGGATTTCCAGGACAGCGCTTGTACAGGTGCAATGCCCAACATCGTGTTCACTCTGCAGGATATGCTCATCAAGACCAACCGGCACGATCGTCCTCTGTATTATACTAGATACGTGTAACACCCAATTTTCCAAATGAGGATAATTTTAAAATTTTGTAACTATAATTATTATTTATTGATATTTATTTCATATTATAATTTTTGGTGATTTTTAATCATTTTTAAACTATTTAAAATCATGACTTGTGATTTGGTATTTGCTAGTGTAACCCTAGAGATAAGTGACCTAGAGCCTAGCCATGGGTATTTCATTTATCATTTCTAGTATAAGGGTATTTTAGTCATTCTTGAATTTTTGGGGATTTATTTGGAATTATTGTGAATTATTGTGATTTATTAGAATTTATATGATTTTTGGTATAATTTAAGTAGGGGTTATTCTAGACTTTAACTAGTGTTGACTTTGGAGCCTAACCTAGAAGCTAACCCTAGTTTAGTGACTTGGTTAGATTATGATACCCTAGTTTAATTAAGTTAACCATATCCTAGTCATTAAAATCAATTTGGGAATATGAATATTGAATAAAGAATGGATTAATGGCTTATGACTCTACAAGTCATGATTAATGACTTAAGCCCATAGAGGCCCAAGCCCAACACCATGTAAACCTAACCTAACCCTAGCATGGCCGGCCACCCCACCTAGGGATTTCCACCCTATAAGTAATCTCTTCCATTAGGTTAGCCTCCTTTAGAAAGTTCACATTAGGAAAGAGAGGTATTCTCCATAGAAATTCATAGAAAATCCAATTTAATTCTTTTTTCCCTCAAACTAATCGCACTAGGTTCTAATTTAGGTATTCTTGCTGTATGTATAATTTATTTTCAGTTTGTTATCCTGGTGAAGTTTGGCCATCAAGAGGAACACCCCTCTTTGAAGCTTTTGAGGAGTTTTGACACCTATAGGTAATTCCTTCAAAACTTATTAAAATTACTATTATTATTGCATATTAGCCTAGATCTAGGTGTCCCCTAGCTAACCCTAGAATTTGGTAGGATCTTGTGTCCATTTCGTGTCCTAATTGGACACGTATCAGTCCAATATACCTAGTGTTTGATGAAATGCCCCAAAGGGGATTTCGATCTGTTTTTAGGAAAGTAATTGAATAGGATTCTAGGGTTGATTGTTGCTTATGGTTTTCCATTCGACTGAGTTGATTTTAGAGTGTCGTGTCATAAATTGGACATGAACACGTGGGTTGGTCACCGCACGAGCTGTCCTGCTACTCGGGGTAAATTTCTCCTTGGATACGGCGACTCGACACGAACCACTTGACACGTAGGTGGGGCCAGTGTCTGACAAGGCCCTTCCCAAGTCTCATGTGTCCCCGTGTCATGTCGAGCGAGCATGAGCTCGTGCACTGATTTATCACTGGCATGCACCGCACGTTCAGAGCTCACTGACACGGCTCTCATGTCCACTGTGGACACGGGGTGGACTCGATTCAGGGCCCTAGGTTGTAGCCCTATACGTGGCGAATACTGGGACACGAGTGCGAGGCTCATTGAGTCGTGTCCTGCCTGGACGACTCCGTGTCCTGCCCGCACGAGACTGCTCTGTTAGTTAATAATTGTGAGTGTCACTTGCTGCTTGGACACTTCGTGTCCACTTTTGTGGACACAAATCTCTTTCTCTCTCTCTGACACAAACACTTGTATATTTTTGTGGACCAACCAATAAATTTTTGTATTAATTCAATTTGATGCTCTAATTCTCATTTACCTAATGATTTCTGAAACCTAAAGTATCAGTCCTATTTCAGTTAATTTACAGATTTTAAAAAAAATGAAATTTGCCAACTGATTAATCCAATTTAATGCTTCTACTTATATGTTTTATATCCTAATATAGTTCTCCTATGATTAATCTACTCGTATGTCAAATTTGGGGAATTATGGTGATTGATTGGATATGTTTTGGGTTTTGATAGAGTGGACTGAATACTGAGTTTGGGTTGACTGTTTTGGAACTGAGAATGTTAGAAACCTGATTTTGAGTTTAAGTCCAAAATTTGAATGTTATAAACACTGAACTGAGACTTGTTTAAATGTAGAAACCTGAGATATAGGCAATTGTGTAAACCTGAGAATAGATTAGGAATTGGACTTGATTTACATTGTTACACTATACACTTCACAATCACCTCTCTATCTCTCTCTCTATATATATATAAACTGGATTGAAATAGGGAAAACTGAAATGAGATTAGATTCTAGGTTGTATAACGCATTTGCTTCATGAATTTAAATTCCTGGGATTGTTCACTATTTTCACATTTCACAAAAACCTGAGACCTTTTCCCTATTTGCTTCACTTATTTCATTCACTAATTTCAGGTTCCTAATTGCCACACACACACACTGCTGTTTACACTTCACTGTTACATTTCACTGTTTACACTTCCCTGTTTACACACACATGTACACACTCATTACACTATCTAAAACTCAATTTCCAATACTTGAAAACCCATGTAAACTGAGATTCTGTAACACACTATTTTGAGTGATTAGTTCACATGAATACACATACACACACACCCACTGTTCACATGTTACACTCTCACATATACTCACCATATCACCTACACACTCTACACACATACATGTGCCTTGTTTCCCATACCCTTTATATATATAGTACATGTGTTGGTACTCACTCATTTTTCCCTTTTCATATATGTATGCCACACACATTGACACTTTTCCACCCCCTCTTATCTCTCCATCTCTCTATATGTAATATATACAGTAATGACCTATATGTAAATATATATATATATATATATATATATATATATATATATATTTATATATATATATATATATATATATATATATATATATATATATATATATATATATAGGTCATTACTGTATATATTATATATATATATATATATATATATATATATATATATATATATATATATATATATATATATATATATATATATATATATATGAAAAAAAATATATATATATATATATGCTTGATAATATATATATATATAAAATATATATGCTTGATAATAATGTGGTGTATATGTGTATGATATTATATTAATGTAGTGTATACATAATATGTGAAATATGTGTGAAATGTGTGTGACTCCAATTTAGCCTTGGCCTATAGCCTATGGCACATGGCCTATGAATCCCTAGGTAATAGCCTATGTGTATGACATGAAAACACCTGTGATTGTGTGTGGTAGACTAGTATGGCTTGGTGATGGTGTGTGCTTGCTAGGCTAATTGGTTAGAGGCCTAGAATGACTTCTTTGACCTAACTTAGACTAGTTTAGACTTGGTTAGACCTAGTTGACCTAGTTTGACTTCTAGGGTTGACCAAGGTTGACCAAGAATTGACTTTGGTCTAGATTGACCTAGATTCATGTAGAATGCATTGAATTGCATCTTGTTATCATTTTAGACTTGTTGTGACTTGTGCTGCTCTGATTAGGAGCCAGACACCTCTCCTCGGATAGTACATTTCATCCGGACACTCAGATACCAGGCGAGTACATTCTCTGATCATTTTATATCCTGTTAGAATTATTCTCCTGCTTTAAATTACTTTACTTGATTCTGTCACGTTGGTCACACGGATTAGTACTATATGGATCCTTTCTTGAGATGTTATCCCCTCAGGGAGCATCGGATACTACATATTCTGTGCGTTTCACTTACATTGTGTATCACTATGCTTCACGGTTCATTGATTACTTGTGACATGTACTCTCATGATCACAGAGTCTTTCTTGAATCACCCATTTTTGGGCCTACCATATATCACCCCTTGTGGGCCATTGCATGGATCATAACATAACCTGGCTGGATCCTTGTGTATTAATTTGGGGTATGGGGGAGTAGAAGTAGACATGTGAATAATACCCAAGTAGTATCTCATCTGATCACCTCCGTAGTGTCTCATCAGAATCTCCTATGCTATTCACGTGTTTATATTGTACTCTGACTCACTAGCCACTGTTAGTTCTCTACTTATAGTAGATATTTCTATTACAGTTCTTTTTGTTTACATTTTGTACTTTCTTTCAGTTTTCTGTATCTTACTTTACTGTATGATTATATTTTCTAACCTGCTATGAACTGTTGAGATGTATTGTGCTCGCTCCGTCCTGATTGGGAACCGTTGAATATTTACAGAGGACGAGGATGAGGCTGGTGTTGACACCTTCTATGGGACAGCCCTAGACGACACTTGTGAGCTGGACTCTCAGGAGGACCCAGCTCTAGCTGATGACATTACCCCTACTGCCTAGACTAGTTTAGTTAGGCTTTATCTTACTTATGTTGTCTAGGACTAGTCCAGGTTTTACTATTTCCGTCATTTGAGATCTGGATTATATATATTCTTTTATACTCTGTAGTTGAGACTTGTATTTCTGGATGTTTGTTGAGATGTTATCTTAGACACTTAGACTTTTCTGATCATCTGTATCTCATTTGAGTTCTATATCATATCGTGCTTCTTTATCCTTAGTTGTGATTGAGTTTACATTCTGCTATGTCACCCCCATTCGGGGAGTATAAACTGCTTAGCATTATATTATTATTGGTTGTGACCTAGGACAGCGTTCTACCGTCGACACTGCGGCATAGGCTGGACGTACCCACGTTTCGTGCCCTTACTCTAGGGTGCGGGTCGTGACAATACGTCGGCGACATAAAGGTGGATCGGATGCACATTGATCCTGGTTCTTCAATAAGCATCATTCCGAAGAGCTTGCTTCACCTCCTACGCATCCTTGTGCATCGGCTGACACCTACCAACACCAATATCAGCGGTTTTAATTCAGGAAGAAGCTATCCTATTGGGAAGATTTGCCTGAATTGCCAAATTGGCGACCTTTAGTCGGAAGTGACTTGCTACGTCATAGACGTAGATACGTCCTACAACATTCTCCTGGGGTGTCCGTGGATACATGATTATATGATCGTGCCCTCCACATTGCACCATTACTTTAAATATGTCGACAAGCACGGCTTAGTAAGAACGGAATTCGTCGACATCGATCCTTTCAAAGGGGTTGAATCCTACTATTCGGATTTCTGTTTGTACGAGAAATCGAAAAGGCACCTGATCAAAGAGGATGCTCAAGAGCAGATAGAGGCTACAATGGGATCAGAAGAACCTCTGAAGATCTGTCTCCAGTCCCGTAAACCAGGCATAACTGCACCTCTTATAGCCACTCTACATAAAGAAGTAGCCAGTCTACCGGTGCTCACTACACAAAAAGAGCAAATGGTTATCCGACTTCTAAGGTCTAGCCAAGGGTCGAGACCCACTGAGGAGCCACTAACAATCAGACTGCCAAGAGCCAGCCAACAACAATCAGAAGAGATCAATCCTTCTGTTAAGCCGATGGACTGCTAGTGAGCCAACGACTCCACGTCCAGCACCACTAGTAGAACCCTTGATGATCAAGCTGTCCAAGTCATCCTCCCATTCCTCAATAATGCAGGGGGTGGATGAACAGGAGCTAGGGACAAATCGACAGCTCAGCACTAAGCCAGGGACCACTAGCGCACCAGTGACCCCACGTCTTGCATCCCCAGTGGAACCTTGATGATCAAGCTGCCCAGGTCATCCTCCTAGTCTTCAGTAATACAGGGGGTGGCTGAAAAGGAGCTAGAGCTAGCCAAATATGTGGCTGCACACACTGATGTTCCTTCTGCTGATGATGTAATGCCACCAGAGAAGATACCTTATTTTATTAATAAAGGATTATCTTTAAACTACCTCGAGCTTAACAAGCTCCGTATAATGTATGCAATGGATCACGACATGGGCATCAACTTACACACACAAGTGACAAATGTCTACACCACGAACCAACTTACTCCCGTGGAAGGTGCTTGTTTCATAGTCGCGGGAGAGGATCATCCAATCATCTTCGGTCGAAAGAATGGTCAACAGTCCTTCAGGCTAGAAGAAGTTGATCTCGAACCCGACACCAGAAGACTGTCGCTTTATCTGTATAACTTCCGATCCAAGTATCTCATGTAAAAATAGGAGTATGATATGGAGACTACACCAGGCTTGAACTACGGCACCGACCGGCGATTACCTTTACAATTGCCAGTCCCGGCTAGAAAACCACAGGATTATTATAGCAAAATCAGACGTGGTCTAGGCTATGTTACACCTGCAACAACTTCCGAGAGCTCGGATGAGGAATGCGAATGGCATTCACATCCGACTGGATCACCTACTTCTGATTCAGATGTCAGCATCGCGGACGTACTCAGGCAAGCTTGATCTGTCAACATGGCATTTGCTGACACCTACGAAGAAGACGAAGATGTACCCGAACTTTTCGAGTTAGAGCCTTAGGTCCAACAACTAGATGCATAATGGGAGAAGTGTTTCGAACAAAGAGATCCCTCTACCGAAGATAAGGTTATACAAGTTGACCTCGGCGATGAATCCTCTCCAAAGCTAATCTTCGTTAGCAAAAGTTTGACAGACGAAGAGCGGAAGTTGCTATTGCAACTCATCAGAGAGTATTTTGACGTGTTTGCCTGGAGCTATGAAGACATGCCAGGGTTAAACCCCGAGATTGCACTCCATAAGCTCAATATTCATCCGGACGCAAAGCCGGTCAAGCAACAGCAACGACGGTTCCTCCCAGACATTATGAATTCTATCAAAGCTAAGGTCAACAAACTAATAGCCAGCAGCTTCATCCATGAGGAACAACATCCAGATTGGGTAGCCAAGATAGTACCGGTCCTCAAGAAGAAAGGAAAGATCCAAATTTGCATCGACTTTCGAAATCTGAACGAAGCATGTCCTAAAGATTAGTTCCCTCTTCCTATTACGGACATAATGATTGACAACACATGTGGCTTTGAGCGAATGTCGTTCATGGATGGCTTCTCAGGATACAACCAAATCAAGATATTTTCTGACAACGAAAAGCATACATCATTTCGAACGCCGATTGGCGTGTACTGTTACACAGTCATGCCCTTTGGTTTAAAGAATGCCGGCGCCACATATCAATGAGATAAGAGTGTCATATTCAGAGATCACATACGTAAGACAGCGGAATGTTACGTCGATGACATCGCCGTCAAAAGCTGCTCTAAGGAAGATCATATGTACGATTTGAGGACAGTATTCGACCTGATACGAGCACACAACTTGAAGATGAATCCTAGCAAATCCTTCTGGGGCGTATCCAGCAGAAAATTTATGGGTTTTATCATTACCATCCAGGGAATCCATATAGACCCTGAAAAAACGAAGGCAATCATGGAGATGGGTCCCCCGAGAAATCTCCGAGAACTTAGAGGCCTTCAAGGGAGGCTAGCTTATATCAGGAGGTTTATCTCTAACCTCTCCGATCGATGTCAACCATTCACACACCTCATGAAAAAAGGTGTCTCCTTCGTGGATGAGGAGTGCCAATGTGCCTTTGACAACATTAAAGAATATCTGTCGAACCCTCCAGTCCTGGTGACCCCGGTCGCTGGAATGCTATTTTTTGCTTTATGTATGAGCGATGGAGCATTCCCTCGGTACCCTACTAGCATAAAACAATGATGCAGGGCATGAACAAGCTATCTATTACCTCAGCTGAATGATGATAGAACCTGAGCATAGATACACCGCCGTGGAGAAGGAGTGTCTCGCTTTGGTGTTCGCTATTCAGAAGACGCGACACTATGTTACATGACAGACTATCCATGTTATATCACGAGTCAACCCCCTCAGGGTCCTCATGACCAAACCAGGTGCACTCAGCTCTCGTCTCACTACCTGGGCGACATTATTGTCTCCCTACGACATAATTTTCGTCCCGCAGAAGGCTGTTAAAGGTCAAGCTCTGGCAGACTTTTTAGCAACCCATCCAGGTTCGGAGTCAACCAGAATATATGAAGAGATCCCATACGAGGTCGCCAATTCAAATATGGCTTCCCATGATACCGTATAGCGAACGTTCTTCGACGGTGCTTCAAGAACCGGACCGAAGGGCAATATCGTCGTTGGGGTCGGAGTGGTACTGATTTCTCCCTCTAGATTGGTGATCAATCGGGCATACTCACTCATGGAACCTTGTTCAAACAACGTAGCCGAGTACAACGCCTTGGTTATCGGCCTCCGACTTGCAAAGGAACTGGGGTAGAGTACTTGGAAGCATATGGCGATTTACAGTTAATCGTTAATCAGATACGGGGTTCTTATGAAGTTGCCATGAAGACATAATCCCTTATCATCAAATAGCAATCACCATCATTACGTCCCTGAAAGGGTTCTTCATAGGACATGTTCCCAGACTCCGGAACATTGAAGCCGATGCCTTAGTAGGTCTTGCCGCTTCCTTGGCAGTTCCAAATCATACTCATCATTTGGTTGACGTAATAGGCCATGAATTGGTTTGTCCTAAGAACAAAGTACAATTTGTTGTGAGTTAATCTGCCCTGGTGGTCGAAGAAACACAAGACTGGAGACTTTCATTTATTGACTTTGTAGTCTATGGTATCTTACCGAAAAATTCGAAAGAAGCCACTTCTATTAGAAGACGTTCTCTCAGATTCTTCTACGATACAGAGACAAAGATGCTATATCGGCGATCCTATGATGGATTACTGCTCCGATGTTTGTCAAATACAGAAGCCAAAGTAGTCGTGCACGAAGCTCACGACGACATTTGTGGAGCCCATCAACCTGGCCCGAAATTGCAAGATCGCCTTCGCCGGATGGGCTATTACTGGCCTACGATGGTAGCAGATGCGATAGACTATGCAAGAAAGTGTAAAGCTTGTCAGGTCCATGCAGATTTCATACACCAACCATTCGAATTCCTACATCCGACGGTGGCATCCTGGCCATTTGAGACATGGAGAATGGATATCATTGGTCCAATCACCCTGCCTTCATCCAGAGGACACCATTTTATACTGGCAATTACGGACTACTTCTCCAAATGGACGAAAGCTATTCCGCTTGCAGAAGTGAAGACATCAAACGTGATCAACTTCATCAAGCATTACGTCATCTATTGCTTTGGACTACCTCGAAGGATCATCCACGACAATGGTCCACAGTTTGAAAGCCACGCCTTCTATCGATTTTACGTCAAATACCGAATTCAGAATGTTGCTTCAACACCATACAACCCGACGGCTAATGGTCTGGCTGAAGCTTTCAACAAAACTATAATCAAGCTTCTCAAGAAGTTCGTTTCCTCAAATAAATGCGACTGAAATAAAAAGCTTGGCGAATGCTTATGGGCATACCGTACTACAGACCGGACGGCCACTAGGAACGCACCATTCTCTTTGGTATACGGAAGTGAGGCAGTTCTCCCATTGGAAACTCAAATCCTCTCGCTTCGCGTCGTCCTCACTTACCGACTAACGACGGATGATAACTACCATCGTCGACTACAAGAATTGGAGGCCTTAAATGAGAAGTGTCTGCTAGCTCAACAAAGAATCGAGCTTTATCAAGCCCGCATCTCTGGAGCCTTCAACAAAAAGTTCAATCTGAGAACATTCCAAGTAGGCAATCTCGTCTTGGCAGTTCGGAGGCCGATGGTTATGACTCATAAAACCGCCGGCAAGTTCCAGCCCAAGTGGGAAGGCCCATTTATCATCGAGGCTGTATTCTTCAATGGTTCTTACCGTCTCGCAAAACAAAATGGAGACTTGCTCATGATGCCCATCAACGGCAAGTTACTGAAGAAATATTATGTCTAAATGACACCCTCCGAATCAACCGGATTGTTGAAGTTATGTACCCTCCGTACCGCTGAACTTACACTCTGGATACCCGAAATGAATTCATATCGCATCTTCTGGGTAGCAAGTCATGTATGATCATACCTCTGAACTTTCTTCTTAGAAGAACATTTTTCTCAGAATCTATTACTGGCGCTTTCAGTGCATAAAAAAGGGTAACATGTCCACAAAATTCCCGAAACAACCACGTCGATGTCACCTCTGAGCTATTTCTCTTCCACCACAAACAAATCACCCCTTACGTAGAACTTTTACCTCCATATTACCTCCGAGTTGTTCTATGTACCCTTCGTTGAGTCCACTCCTGCCATGTCCTCATTACCTCTGAGTAGGAAGACTCCGTTGTAAAACCCTTATATTTACCACGTCCTCATTACCTCTGAGTAAGTATGTTGGTTTTCTCTCGACTTATTATCCGTACCCAAAACCAGGGTATGCCAAGGGTAATAGGCCCACAAATGTCCACAGTTGACCACAAATGTCTACAGTTGACCATAAATGTCCATAGTTGACCACAAATATCCACAGTTGACCACAAATGCTGTACTAGGTCATCTAGTACATGCACCTTTTTTCCCACCATCACATGTCTCTGGAGCCCAGTTGTTCCATGACATTCCTTCGCCCAATACCAAGAACTTCGTGTCCACCTCACCACAGAGTTGTTCTATGTATCTACGTTGAGCCTACCCCTACCATGTCCTCAGTACCTCTGAGTAGGAAGGTTCTATCATCAAACCTTATGTTTACCACGTTTAAGTAAATATGATGGGTTTCTCTATCGAACTTATTATCCATACCTAAAATCGAGGTATGCCAAGGGTAATAGGTCCGCAGAAAGCCCCCTAGTGGGGCAAGTACCGTAACACCAAAAATACTATACGAACACAACAGATACCATAAATAAAGGATGAAGTAAACATATTCATTCATTTAAAATCAAAGGTTCTATATTTTCCTGGGACCAAGTCCCTATTAAAAAATAGAGGGATATAATAATGAAAGAGAGAAAAATTCGAACACGGCTCGGTGACACACAGTTCTCTGAGACGGTCCTTCAGCTTGGTCGTCGACCGCTCAATCCTTAGTGTGGCCCAGCGCTCAACCTCTTGAGTCAACTTCTCTGCATCCTCCAGATGCGGATGTGCCTGTCAACCGTCTTCAAGTTTCTTTTGTGCACGCTCCAAGGCAACAGAGGTTCGGTTGACCTGGTCGGTCTCCCGGAAAATTAGCTCCTTATTTTTGCGGGAAGCCTGGAGCTCAGATTCTAAAGAAGCCAATTTCCTCTGAAGCTGGAGGATCTGCTCGTTGGTATCAGCTATCCCACGAGATGCGGCCTCTTTTCGAGCGATACAGTTGTCTCCTCTACGGCTTAGTTGATCGTACTTCAGAGATAGATCTTGAAGGTCCTTCACTAGAGCGGGCTTGGACGTATCCCGTACCGTCCTTACCTTTTCCATGGCTGTTATAAGGAAGGCACGCTCCTGATCTATTGCTAAAGACTATCGACTTGTCGCAGTCCTTGAAACTGAGCTTCGAGCTGATCAGCTTCTACTAATTTGGGCTCCAGGAGCTCGACCATCCCTGCCCCGCCGGAGAGTATTCTGAGGAGTTCAACCTGACAGTAGGCACATTGATGAGCCAATGCAGAAGATGTCCCCCTCTCCAGGGATGCTTCAACCCCTCATTTTAGATGGCGGTAGAAACTATCAATCATGTCCTTCGACGATTCATCCAGAACTTCCGAAGAAGACGGTGTCAAAGGAAGAGTAGCTGGCAGAGTTGAAGACGGTTGTGAAGAAGATGTACCAGAACTTGATGCCCCTATCACTAAGGATACAAGTTTCGAGCGATAGGATGCATGAATAGCAGTCATCTCCTCCTCTGCAGCCCGAAGGATTCGAAGACTGGATAGTGCAGAAAGGTCAACCTCCGGTGATAGAGTTACATTAACCGAGGAGGGTACAGAGATAATTTCTTCCCGCCCCGGCAGTTCCACTATGTCTTCTTCTGAACTCGACCCAGCAAAAGGTCCCTCAATAGTAGTTGGAGGAGGAGGAGGCATACTTCCTTCCACTAGATCCCCTCTGGTGACTTCTTCCCCGATGATGTCCGTCATCGACAGCAAAGGAGAAGGACCTGTATGTCCGGAGCAACCATCGATCAACTTAATCCGAAGGATATGAAGATAGAGCAAATGAACCTCCTCACTAGTCAAGACATGACATAGCTTACCAGAGGAGGGCTGCTGAAGCTGAGGCTCACTCACAGCCGCCATATCCTCTTCAACGGTGATACTTGAGCCAATTGTAGCTGCTTCCTCTTCCCCAGCCGCCGTGGAGGTAGATACAACCGGATTAGTATCAACCGGCTGAGGTTCATCAACCTCGGGGACTGATTCACTAAAGCCCACATCGTCCCTGGTAGGGATGTCAATAGCAGAAGGAATCTCAGCCGTCGTCGGAGCGACCGTGGTGGTAGGAAGCTCGTCAGTCATAGCACCAATTAAGGTGGCTATAGCCGGGTCAACCTCAGAGGCGGTAGCCGGCTCTGGGGAGTTCACTTCTCCTGACGCCTACAAAGAAAAGGAAAATAATCAGGTTATATTTCAGAAAGGAAGAACTAAAAAGATGGTCGTAACTCGATTCACCTCCGAAACGGCTTCGACGTCCTCACTTCTCTCCTTAATGCTCGGCCCCCGAGGCTTGATCGCGGCCCATTTGCGGGAGTAAGTTATGCCGCCGGCAAAGGATTCACGCCTGGTTCATTTTCGTGAAAGACTAGGCACAACATGGGGAAGATCTGCTACCGAATCTTCTGCAGGAAGAGACAAGTTATCAGGGTCATCCTCTTCGTCCACGTTGATAGACTCCGAGTCAGACACATCAACTGTCATCCCCTTCTTGGTCCTTGGCTTCTCCTCCAAGCCAGTACCAATAATAAAACTGGTACTTGGGTTAAAATTTCTTGGGAGCTTATTCACCATAATATGGTATAAGGCCGCCATGTACAAAATGTGTCCTGACTCTCTAGCATCGGGAATTGAGAAGCTGGCACGGGTGTAAACTGTGCTATAATAGTGCCAAGCCCGGATGCCGTCAAGAATGCTACCCTCAAAACCCAGGCAGGAGCTGGGATTGTCCAAGAACATTTGACTATACCCAAATTGTCGGAAGAATCGACTGGGTAAGTAAGGCTCTAAAAAGACGGAATTACGGTTGCGATACACCAGATGTGCTGGGCGAATGTTCTGCAACCAGAGGAGCATCTTCTCGGACAAGAATTGAGGAGATACAACACCATCAAGATGCACGTCTCTTACTTCTCCATCAGTAAAATGAGGAACAGACACGAAGAAGAAATATCTGTCCACTCGCGCAGCGCCATCCGACAGGCTGGTATGGTAGTGTACTCCCAGGACATACGGTGGTACTAAAAGATGAAGGCATCATCAGCAGTCACGTTATCCTCTAGGCCAGGCCTCATCAAAGACGGGCAATGCATCAACAACCACCCCATCAGATAATGATGGGGCAGCTCGGTTCGTTCAAAATCCTTTGCCGTATCGTGAGCAATAACTTTGGACGAGAAGACACGGAGGCCATGATATATGCTGCATACCATGGCGGGGAGTAAAGCTAGTCTGGCCCAAAGACTAGCTTTACCGCAGGAAGGATCAGGTTACGGGTGATTCTCTCAATAGCACCAGCCCCTATCGAAACTACACAGTTCCGCAGCCGCACCATCAGAAATCCCGCCAGGAGAGCCTTATCAGACATCTTCTGGGATCTTGATAAAAGTAATTAAAGGTGTCAGATTGGCTCCCAAATCTGTCTCCAATGGTTTTTACCCTCTTGGCAGTCAACACCTGGTTCTGCACCTCCTTCCGGGTTCGAGGACATCGGGGGAAAACCTGGTCTGAGGCGCCTAGCTCAAAAAGGTAACTGAGCCAGGTCTTGGTGTGAGGAAGGTTTCCTTTCGAGCTATTATTTTTCTTCTTCAACATCTGTTGGCATGTGCTATGGTGACATAGCAGTTCTCGGTAAATAGCCACAAAACCCAGGAACCGTCGCTCCAATTCCTCGAATTCTTCATTCGTAGGGGTATACGCCTCAAAAACTTCATCTCCCCAGGGCAGCTTGGAGACCTCACGCATCTCATGGAGAGCGAGTCCCATCTCCCCTCCAGGTGTAAAGAAGGTCCCCGTGCGATGGTTGTACATCTTAAGAAGAGCCATAAACAGCTTCTTATTTATGGACAGACCATAACAAGTGCCCTGTATGGCATGATAAAGGCCAATCTCGACCAGGATTTCCTTGTATGTTCGCAAGATCTACGAGGTCAAGTTGATCCATGAAGGGGTAGGGTTCATCCAGTTCAGCAGCGACAGCCGACCAGTAGGATAGGACCCCTTTTGAGCAATATGTTTCATACAAGTGTCAGCTTGGGAGAACCGGAAGTTGGGACCCTGCACGTTTATGAAACTACCCGGGGCTAACCCTATCACAAAACAGCTGATCGGTATCTTGCTTGCAACTACCGACCTTGATGTTTTATTATAGTGAATATCACCCATGAACATACCCTGCTGGCTCAGGGTTAGGGAGTCCACCATTTTTTTGTCGATAGGCAACATATTAAACCAGGACAGCGGGAAATGACGTTCCATCTGAGGAATATGAATCGCCATTTCGTTGGAAGAAAAACTCCAACTTTCAGATAAATCTAGAACGCTGGAGTTCTTTACAGTTAGGGCATCCCTAAAGAGGAACGCAGGTTTCAGATGTGTGCCCCCTAATTTCCCCGAGTTCATCATGCCCAAGAGAAAGAAGAAGGATTGGTTTCTGATATCCCTCTGCCTGTCCTCAGATTGATCTTTAGTGATTTAGGCTGACACATAATCGACCACATGGTCGAACCTCACACCCGCAGCAGATTGAGCTTGACCTACCAAAAGATCCCTCGAAGGATTGATCGGCAACTTCACTAAAAAGGAAAAAAAAGAAAGAAGTCAGAAGATAGCCAGAGAAAACCACTTAATGTTTTATGAGCTTATGCGGCTCTGTTATGTGGGTCTTCATGTGGCCCAGTTCATAAGGTGCTTATGCAGTCATGAGACGTTTCTCATGCGGTTTGGTCGTGAGACTCTCTCATGCGGCTCGGTCATGAGATGTCTCTCATGCGGCTCGACCATGAATCAACTCTCATGCGGCTCAGTCATGAAGCAACTCTCATGAGGCTCGGTCATGAAGCATCTCTCATGCGGCTCAGTCATGGGACATCTTTCATGCGGCTCGACCATGATGTATTTCTCATGCGGCTCAGTCATGAGACATCTCTCATGCGGCTCGGATATGAAGCATACCCCATGTGGCTCAGTCATGAGGCGTTCATGCGGCCCATATGGCACAACTTATGCAGATTTATCACACAGAACTTGAACAGTTCAGTGAAGACAAAAAAACATTAACTATGCCTAGGCATAACAGAGAAAGATCCGAGCATAAAACATGCGACATAGCCATTGTGGTTAGGGTTTGGATCCATGCAGTTTCTTCCCAAATGCTCTTACCATTAATAGGAGGATGAACATCGGGGTGAATCGAACTTGCCTTGTTCGACGAGGAGGCAAGTCCTTTCCCCTTCGCTGCAGCACTGGAAGAAGCCTTAGGAGCCATCGATGATAGAGAGAAGAGAAGACGGTGACTAGGGCATTTAAAAGTTGGAAGAAGGGAAGAAGGAACCTCTCTCCTCAAAACTACTCATACTTATAGGCTGGCAGAGGCATGTAAATCGATAGACACCACTTTGGATTTTATGCTGCCTAAAGGATAAAGGCGACTCTTGGGATTCTATCCCCTTTCATGCAAAATACGGCTCCAAATCATCAAAGCAAATCTAAGGTAATTAATGACGAAGTAATGGGATGCCCACGTGGCACGAAACCAGTATGCGGCCAGAGAGAAGCCTATGCGACATGAAGAGCTTATGCGGATATACCCATGCTTCTTATTCAAAGTATTTCAATTTTACAAATTAAAAATATTGAAGGGGGTCTTATAGAAGCATGGAAAAGAATAAGAATTTCTATGTGGCCCAAAATCAACATGAAACTTCATGCGGCTCAAAACCTGGGAAGTTTCATGCGGCTCAAAATCCCTGGAAGCTTCATGCGACTCAGAAAGCTTCATACGTCCCACAAATAGCAGGGAGCCTTATGCGGTTCGAAATCAGCCTAAGCAGCTGGCCATAATTACTCTGACATAAAGACGACAGCTCTGACGGAGATGATGGCTCTGACATAAAGATAAGACGTGACATGCTACTAAAAAGACAAAAAAATCATCATGATATTCGCACAGTGCACAGTTCCAAAGAAGGCTCTTCATGCGGATCACCTATGTGACACCCTTTATGCGGCTCAGTCATAAGACAACTCTCATGCGGCTCGAGCATGGATCATCTCTCATGCGGCTCGGTTATGAGACGTCCTTCATGCGGCTCGATCATGAAACGTCCTTCATGCGGCTCGGTCATGAGACGTCCTTCATGCGGCTCGGTCATGAGACACTCATTATGTGGCTCCGCTATGGGACAGTCCTTCATGTGGCTCAGCCAGGATGCATCATTCATGCGGCTCGCCGTAGACTAGCAGTTGAGACACGTGACAGAAATTGACCAAGTCTTAACAGTTTGGATTTAGTACAACAAACAGATCATGATCTATCTTAACCAATCCCCAGCTGCCCACTTCTTGAGGCAATGTTACAAGGATGTGGCCCAAAATTAGCCACATGGCTGTACACCCCATTACTCATGAATTTCTATAAATAGCAAGGTGCTATTCCTTTGCAGACACACAGAGAGATATACACACACCCGGACAGAGAGAGAGCATTTCTTCACCGGAGCAGAGGTTGCGTTTGATCGTCCAAGGAGTAAGGCAGAGTTGATAGCACCTTTCCGAGCCTCTATCGTCACCCCCCAGAATCTAAACTAAACAATTGTACTTAGATTGCTTTTCCTAGATTTTGTTCCTAGGCTCACTTTTGTACAAGCGAGTTTGTAATTATGAGTCAATGTTCAGTCCTCCTATAAAACTGTTCTGTTCTACGACAATCGATGGCAAACAACGAGTAAGTAATATGAGTTTTGATTTAATTCCAACAGTTTTTTTCTCCTAATTTATTTATTTTTTTAGAAAAATAATATCATCTTGCAACAAAATCTATGTGTCTCGGTTTGAGATGAAGTCCTTAGCTCCTTTAACAAAAATTAAAAATGGGGTATGTATAGATAGTATATTTCTTCTTTGATGCCATCTATGTTTACTTCGATTCCATCGCTGACATTTTTAATGATTTATTCAGATTGTAGGCGTTGTCTCTGCTCTTCTCACCGCGGAGGAACGGAAAAGAACCTCCAATAAAGCTAATGTATGGTTTTTACCAATAAGGATAACGGTGAGTGAGCATTTTATTCTTCAATGCATATGCATTAACAATTTTCTCGTTTGTTTGTCCTTCGTAATGTACTAATTAACGTATATGTAGAAAGCAATATTACCTACATCCAACAAAAAGCTTCATGAAATATGAAAGAAGTACAAATATTTTCAGGATTACATGGGACCTTTAAGCACTTGTAACGAGGTCTTAATGTATTTCTGTTTAAATATTAATCCTAATTTTCTGAAAATTTACTAATTTATTTTGCCTAATTAATCCTGAGTCAGATATACATACCTATTCTTATGGACAGATACTATACTCTTGCAAGAGTTCTTGTTAAAACAAGGACTGTTGAATTTGGGACTCACTTGCATCTAAAGATGATCTGATTCAAAATAAAACAGTCATAAAAGAAATAGTAAGCTCATATTCATCAATTTTTATGAATTTGGTACAAGATATGTGGTATACTAATATATATTGTATTATTGTAATTATAGCTTTCAAATTTGGATCTTTTTTTCGAAGAAGAGATTTTGAAGTTGAGAGATGCTAGGTTCAGCTTTTCTACTTTTGCAATAAAATATCGTTCTTATGTTCCCCTCCACAATTTAGTTGATAGTGGGATTTTTGTAATTGCATTCATGAAAGACCGATGTAGTCTAGACTATCGTTCTCTCGATGTAAGTCTGAAAATTTGTCGTAAAAAACATACACTTTTTAGAGCAATATTTTTGATGTTATGTTTGTTATATGCAGTTTGATGCGGGAATAGAAAGTCGCAAAGCTGCTGAATGGATTACAACTTCAGAGCACAATGAAGTACTATCCAAGTTGCTTATATAATATAATTAAGCAGAAAGGAATCCAATCTGAAATGATTGAATATGGAAGACGATAATTTTTTTCTTCTTCTTTTATATCTAATGTATTATGTTCATTTGTTTTGTTGAGTTGTAATGACATTTTTGCCAAATGGCTTCGATTCTTTTTCATTAAGCAGAATCATTTTTACCCTTATAATTAATATAATTAAGCAGAAAGGAGTCCAAACAGTTTCGATTCTTTTCGTCCTTCCATCGAATGACATTTTTGCCCTTTTAATTAATTCAAAACACCCTCGAACCCGTTTATTACAAAAAAAACTGTTTCGATTCTTCCTCTTCTTCCATACTCCACTCTGTACTCAACCTAGGTCATTCTCCTCTAAAATCTTTAAACATTCCTCCCCATTTGCAATCTTCACACCATATCGATATCAGCGACAGAATCATTACCGGCAGCATCACTAATTAGAGAAGATGCACCAATTACAGAAAATCCAATAGAAAAAGACGGAGAACAACCGAAACCCTATTCAAAGAAAGTTGCACAGAAGAAAAAGGAAAAAGATTCTAAACAAAAAGAAGTGCAAGAAGAAGTGCAAACAGAAGGTATAACTTTGAGTTTACGTTCGTAAATTATGTATATATTACACGGAGAATGACATTCTCCGTTATAAAACGCATTTGAATGTTCATTCTCCCTGTCAAATTACATTGGGAGTGCCATTTATAGAAGCATGAAAAATTTTGCTTTTAGTCCCACATCGGAAAGGAAAAGAAGAAAGGGCTCACTTCATTCTATAAATAGAGCCCCCTTGCCTCCTTTGAAAAGGGCGCCAAATTCTCTTCCCTCCTTCCAACTTGGACTCTTCCTACTACGCACCTTCAGGTGCTAAGTCAAAGAAGTCTAGGGCAGTGCAGGCTCGTCGAGCTCAGTCAACTGACCCAACCTCTGACCATCAGAGCGTCCCGCTAACTGTTAAGCGGGCCTCTGATGGAAATTTGTACAGAACCGCCCGTGTCCAGGCCCCGACGATAAACGGACAGGGTGGTTCTCCAACTTGGACTCTTCCTACTACGCACCTTCGGGTGCTAAGTCGAAGAAGTCTAGGGAAGAGCAGGCTCGTCGATCTCAGTCAGTGTCCCAACCTCTGACCATCAGAGCGTCCCGTTAACTGTTAAGTGGGCCTCTAATGGAAAGTTGTACAGTACCGCCCGTGTCCAGCCCCCAGCGGCAAACGGACAGGGTGGTTCTCAAGAGTCTCCCAACAAAGATCGAGGGCAAGTGCTTTTACTAGCCCCGCATCAGGGAGCAAACAGTATACCTACGCACTCACGTACTCAGGATACCCGGGCCCACAAAGCGAGTGTAAAGGTTGATCGAGATGTCCTTGACTTGCGAGATGTGATCCTTCACAAGCGCAAGGAAAGAAGGGGATTCTCTATGCGGCTCGAAATCAACATGGAGTCTCATGCGGCTCAAAACCCAAAAAGCTTCATGCGGCCCATGAGGATTTTTTATGCGGCTCAAAAAATCCAGAGAAGCTTCATGCGGCTCGAAACCCAGAAAGCTTCATGCGGCCCAAAAGCAAAGGAGGAATCTTATGCGGTTCAAAATCAGCCTAAGCAGTTGGCCATAATTACTCTGACATAAAGGCGACAACTCTGACAGAGATGATGGCTCTGACATAAAGACAAGATATGACATGCTCCTAAAAAGACGAGAAAATCCTTATGATATCTGGCACAGTTCACATGGTTCCAAAGACAATTCTTTGTGCGAATATCCTGTGCGACCTTCATGCGGATCAGTCATGAGACCACTCTCATGCGGCTCAGTCATGAGGCCACTCTCATACGGCTCGGTCATGAGCCCACTCTCATGCGGCTCGGTCATGAGACCACTCTCATGCGGCTCGATCATAAGACCACTCTCATGCGGCTCGGTTATGAGACAACCTTCATGCGGCCCGGTCATGAGACATTCTTCATGCGACTCGGCTATGGGACAGTCCTTCATGCGGTTCAGCTAGGATGCATCATTCATGCGGCTCGCCACAGAGTAGCAGTTTAGACATGTGGCAGAAATTGACCAAGTCTTGACAGTTCGGATTTAGTGCAACAAACAGATCATGATCAATCTTAACCAATCCTCAGCTGCCCACTTCTTGAGGCACAGTTACAAAGATGTGGCCCAAAATTAGCAACGTGGCTGTATACCCCATTACTCATGAATTCTTATAAATAGCAAGGTGCTATTCCCTTGCATAGACATAGATACACACAGAGAGATATACACACACACCCAGGCAGAGAGAGCATTTTTTCACCGGAGCCGAGGTTGCGTTCGATCGTCCAAGGAGTAAGGCAGAGTTGATAGCACTTTCCCGAGCCTCTACCATCACCCACCAGAATCAAAACTAAATAATTGTACTTAAATTGCTTTTTCTAGGTTTTGTTCCTAGGCTCTCTTTTGTACAAGCGAGTTTGTAATTATGAGTCAAAGTTCATTCCTTCTATAAAACTGTTCTGTTCTACGACAATCAATGACAAACACGATGGCGACTCTGCTGGGGACTAACTTCTCCACTACTGAGAAGTTGGTGACACAATCGGACGCAGCCAAACTCGGCTCCGTGCAACAGATGCTGGTTGTTCGCTTCTGTTTGCCATGAAATATAAAAGAACAGAACAATTATCGGAGGACTGGACTTTTACTTCACAATACAAATTTGCTTGTACAAAGAAAGCCTAGGAACAAAAACCTAGGTACAGCAATCTAAGTACAATTATTTATTTTAGATTCTGGGGGGTGACGATAGAGGCTCGGGAAAGAGACGACAGCTCTGCCTTACTCCTTGGACGATCGGGTGCAGCCTTGGCTCTGTGGAAGAACTGCTTGGCGTTGATAAAGAAATGCTCTCCTTTCAGGCTCTGTATACTCTCTCTCTGGCTCTCTAGCTCTCTGTCTTTTTTTAATATCTGAGAATCTCCTCTTCTCTGTATGTGTATCTCTCTGTATGTGTCTGTATATCTTCGCAAGGGAATGGCACCTTGCTATTTATAAGAGTGAGAGCTTCATTAGGGTTTGCAATGATTGCCCATTCTTAAAAGTCGGCAGCTAAGGATCACTGGATCTGGGCCGTTCATCTTGAATATACAAGATTTGAGCAATAAATGTGATTGCATCAAATCTTTTGTGGGTAATTAATGATGATTGACATAAATCCTTCTGATTTGTCATTCCAACCTCGGATTTCTCGACACGTGTCATTAATTTACTTGATTGCAAATGATCTAATTTGATCCCAATATTTTATTGGGATTTGTTGAGGGATTTCGATCAATTTGATGCCACGTGCCCTGCTATCATGCCACGTGTCTTAACCGCAAGCCACTGCAGAGAACTGAGCCGCAGGAAGGTTGCTCCTCATTGAGCCACATAAGGCTGGCCACGTGTTAAGGCTGCTTGAGAGTGCCCCCTGAACATTTGGACCGCATGGTAACGATCTGAGCCGCATGAGTGTTGGTGACCGCATGATGGGTGCCTTCTTCGTGAACCGCATGAAGATAGACTTCGTGAGCCGCATGAAGATAGTCTTCGTGAGCCGCATGGGGCTAGTCTTCGTGAGCTGCATGGGGATAGTCTTCGTGAGCCGCATGGGGCTAGTCTTCGTGAGCCGCATGCGACTGTCCACGTGTCAAGGCCGCATGTCAGTTTTTGGATCTCGGGGGATCGTGTCAGAGATTTCCTTCGTTTCCCTAGGGGTCTGCTATTAGACGGAGTCATAATTGTATTTTTGTGTCAGGGCCGCCATGTGTCAGAGCTGTCAGCCGTTAAAGCATTTAATACAGTAAAGGACAAAATAGAAGAACTGTTTGCAAGCCATGCGGCTCTTCTGAGCCGCATAGAACTTGTTTGAGCCGTATAGACGCTCGAGCCGCATGGATACTTGAGCCGCATGAACTCTCTGAGCTGCATGGGGCTCCCTGGCTGCATGGATATTTCTTTATTCTTTTCCATGCTTCTACAGCTTTGACCAACAAGCGTTTGAAGAGATGCTCTCCGAGGGGAGCGCTAGCCCCATTCAGAAGCGAGCCGGCCCAAAGAAGGTCCGCAGGGAGTGGAGGCCCAAAACCGTTGCCCCTCTCCAAGGTCTGGAAGAAGTGTTCTCTGCTGCCCAAGACAGCGAAGAAGACTCATATGCGGCCCCACTTCAGGCCGCAGAGGACCCTGCTGTCCCCAAGTCCGGCGAAGGAAAACACTACGATTTTGGACTTGCGGTAGCAAATGAAAACTCTATGCGGTCCAGGAAGAAGCCGAATAAGGGTGCCAGCCGCATGCAAAAGGCTCATGAGGCTACCAATTCCAGCCGTATGCAAGATGCCTATATAGCCACCAACCCTAGTCGTCGGGAGATGACCTATACGGCATCCAATCCCAACCGCCGGCCATCTGCCCTATGCGGCTCGGGTTCAGTCTTTGACCGCCTCACATGCGGTCCTAACATCATAAGCTCCAATAAGAATGTGCCAGATTCTATGCGGCACAGTTTTGACTCTTCATACTATGCGCCCTCGGGTGCTAGAGCGAAGAAGTCTAGGACAGCACGGGCTCGTCGAGCTCAGTCAGCTGTTCCAACCTCTGACCATCAGAGAGTCCCGCTAACTGTTATGCGGGCCTCTGATGGAAAGTTGTACAGAACCGCCCGTATCCAGTCCCCAGCGACAAACGGATAGGGTGGTTCCCAAGAGTCTTCCAATATTGATCGAGGGCAAGTACTTTTACTAGTCCCGCATCAGGGAGCAAACATGATACCAACGCACTCGTGTGCTCGGAATTCTCGGGCCCATAAAATAAGAGTAAAGGTAGATCGAGATGTCCTTGACTTGCGAGATGTGATCCTTCACAAGCGCAAGGAACGAAAAGAAACCTTGGTGTGCAAAGAGTCCTTCCATGGATATCACTGCACTCAAGTCATTGTTAACTGCTGCTGCAACAAGACAACAGTACAAGAGGACCGGCAGTCCGTCTTCCAACAATTGCAACAGTCAGGAGCGGTCCTACAACAAAGCTCAGGAGGCGAGGCGCTTCCTTTCGGCTCTTGTAACTCTGCCCGGAAGGTCCCTATCGGCAAAGGAGGGAAGAAAATAAATACCTCCAGCCCGATGATCTCAACTAGCGCAGCCAAGAAACTCTCATCTAAGCGGTTGTCCACAGCCGTCACAGGAGGAGTTTATTAAGGTACCCGCTCTAAGACGAAATCTTCAACACTTGGAGATTCGTCATCTACATCTCTGGGGGTAGTTGAAGCTGGGGGTAGCACTCCTCGAAACATCCATAATAATTCGATGTTCCAAGAAGATGAACCTGGGAAAACTATCCCCCCAGCAGATACAACGGAGTCTGATATCCCTGAAGATGTCCATAAATCCCAAGACGAGGCAACCTCCTATGCAGGGGGTGGCACCTCCTCCGAGTCCGAACCAGAGGAGAACATTCCCACATACCCCGACGACTTCTCTGTGCAAGGATATGATTCAGAGGGTATATCTTCTACAGTGCCTTCCACTTCTCCTCATATGAGAACGACATTCATGACTGAGAATGATCAAGACGGTCCCAGTGATCGGCAGCGCCTCGACACTCTCGAGGCCATACTTTATACCTTGGTTAAGTCAGTAGACGAGATCCAGGCGGCCCTACCGACTCTACAAGGAAGGACACCTGGCCAAACAAGCTTGGGTACTGCTGTCAATACGGACTCAAATACAACCACGCCAGCCCTGGGCGACAATCCACCCGGAGTATCGGCTCCCACTGCGGCAGAAGAGGCTAGGGAGGCAAGAAGAGAGGTCCAGGAGCTCCGTGCAATGTTTCACGCCCGAGAAACCTCTCAGAACCTCAGGATACGACAGCTGTATCCTGTTGCATGGAGAGATGTCCCCTTCCCTCCGCGATACAAGCCATTCAATATTAATCCATATGACGGAAAGACCTCTACAAGCCGGTACATGACGTACTTTGAAGTCACAACAGACCATCTGTCGCATGACGACACCATCCTCATGAGATTGTTCTTTGGAGCATTAGAGGGGGTCACATTCGATTGGTATCACAACTTGTTGGATAACTGCATCCATTCCTTTGTCGGCTTTAAACATATGTTCCTGGAAAGGTTCTACGAGGTAGGATAAGATGTGACAATGTCAACCCTCATGGACGTTATCCAATGAGAAAAAGAGCTGACGAGGAACTACATTGAGCGGTTTCGTCAAACTGCGATGAAATTGCCCTCCGGTAACCCAGACTCTTCTTTAATTGAGATCTGCCAAAAGAGGCTGCTCCCCACAATCAGCCTCTGGATGGGCAAAGATCAATTTAAAGACTGGAAGGCCTTCATCATCAGTGCCACTAGCGCAGAAGCAAAATTGAAGAAGGCTCGCCAACTGGGGCTGCATATCTCGGATGGAGAGGATAAGAGCAAACGTCCTAATACGAACAACAACAACAACGATAAGTTCTTTAAAAAAAATTATGACTAAACAATATCTTCCAACTATCTCTCAGATTGTGAGTTATGTACCCTCTGGTACAGCCGAACTTACACTTTGACCCTAAATCTCCCAGATTGTTGAGTTATGTACCCTCAGGTACCGCTGAATTTACTCTCTGACCGCTCCGAGTGGATTCATATTGCATCTCCTGGGCAACAAGTCATGTATGATCATACCTCTGAACTTTCATCCCAAATGCTTTTTTCCACCGGAATCTCCTTCAAATCTATTACCCGCACCACCAGTACGCAGAAGGGTGATAGGTCCACAAAACATCCAAATCTATTACTCGTACCGCCAGTGTGCAGAAGAGTAATAGGTCCACAAAAGTTATCCTAATCTGTTACCCACACCACCAGTACGCAAAAGGATAATAGGTCAATAAAAGTTATCCTAATCTATTACTCGCACCATAGGTGTACCAAAGATTAGTAGGTCCGTAAAATATCATTCGAATCTATTTGCTCATATTTCCATATACACAAAAGGGCAATAGGTCCACAAAATTCTCCAACGGGAAAAACAACCTTGTCCATATTACCTCTGAGTTGTTTTCCCATCCATCACAAAGAAACACCCAATACATAGAACTTCTACATTGATAACACCTCTAAGTTGTTCTGTGTATCCCCATTTGGCCTACTCCTACCATGTCCTCACTACCTCTGAGTAGGAAGGCTTTGTCTTGACCCATATTTACCACGTCCTTATTACCTCTGAGTAAATATGTTGGTTTTCTCTCCACTTATTATCAGTACTCGCATCGCCAGTACACAAAAAGGGTAATAAGTCCATAAAAATTATCCTAATCTATTACTCGCACCACCGGTGTACCAATGAGTAGTAGATCCACAAAAAATCATTCGAATCTATTACTCACACTACCAGTGCACAAAAAGGGTAATAGGTCCACAAAATTCTCCAACGGAAAAAACAACCACGTCCAAATTACCTCTGAGTTATTTTTTCGTCCATTACAAACAAACCACCCAATACATAGAACTTCCACGTTGATAGCACATCTGAGTTGTTCTGTGTATCCTCATTAGGCCCACTCCTACTACGTCCTTATTACCTCTGAGTAGGAAGGCTCTACTTTAGACCCATATTTACCATGTCCTCATTACCTCTGAGTAAATATGTTGGTTTTCTCTCCACTTATTATCCGTACTCGCACTGCCAGTACATAAAAAAGATAATTGGTCCATAAATGTCCACTGTTGACCACAAATTCTGTATTAGGTCCTCTAGTACATGCACCCCTTTTTTTCACAATCATATGTTTCTGGAACCCAGTTGTTCCGTGGCATTCATTACCCGTTACGTAGAACTTCCACGTCCGTATTACGTTTGAGTCGTTCTATGTATCCCCAACTGAGTCTACTCCCACCACGTCCTCATTACCATCAACCCCATATTTACCATATTCTCACCACCTCTGAGTAAATATGATGGTTCCCTCTCTCAATTTATTATCTATACCTAAAACCAAGGTATGCCATGGATGATAAGTCCACACAAAATCCCCATCGGATGTACCCAAACCTATCACATCCGTGCTACCTCTGATAGGATTGCCACACCAAAACAACTCTACTTTCCATGCTTCTTATTCAAAGTATTCCAAATTTGTAATTTGAAAACTTTGAAGGGGGTCTTGTAGAAGCATAGAAAATATTGCTTTTAGTCCCACATCGGAAAGGAGAAGAAGAAAGGGCTCACTCCATTCTATAAATAGAGCTCCCTTGCCTCCTTTGAAAAGGGCGCCAACTTCTCTTCCCTCCTTCCAACTTGGACTCTTCCTACTACGCACCTTCGGGTACTAAGTCGAAGAAGTCTAGGGCAGTACGGGCTCGTCGAGCTTAGTCAACTGTCCCAACCTCTGACCATTAGAGCATCCCGCTAACTGTTAAGCGGGCCTCTGATGGAAATTTGTACAGAACCGCCCGTGTCCAGCCTCCGGCGGCAAACGAACATGGTGGTTCTCCAACTTGGACTCTTTCTACTACGCACCTTCGGGTGCTAAGTCGAAGAAGTCTAGGGAAGTATGGGCTCGTCGAGCTCTTTCAGCTGTCCCAACCTCTGACCATCAGAGCATCCCGCTAACTGTTAAGCGGGCCTCTGATGGAAAGTTGAACAGAACCGCCCGTGTCCAGCCCCCGACGACAAACGGACAGGGTGGTTCTCAAGAGTCTCGCAACAAAGATCGAGGGTAAGTGCTTTTACTAGCCCCGCATCAGGAAACAAACAGGATACCTACGCACTCGTGTGCTCGGGATACCCAGGCCCACAAAGAGAGTGCAAAGGTTGATCGAGATGTCCTTGACTTGCGAGATGTGATCCTTCACAAGCGCAAGGAAAGAAGGGGATTCTCTATGCGGCTCGAAATCAACATGGAGTCTCAGGCGGCTTAAAATCCAGAAAGCTCCATGCGGCCCATGAGGATTTTTTATGCGGCTCAAAAAATCCAGAGAAGCTTCTTACAGCTCAAAACCCAGAAAGCTTCATGCGGCCCAAAAGAAAAGGAGGACCCTTATGAGGCTCAAAATCAGCCTAAGCAGTTGGCCATAATTACTCTGACATAAAGGCGACAACTCTGACAGAGATGATGACTTTGACATAAAGACAAGACGTGACATGCTCCTAAAAAGACGAGAAAATTAACTTGATATCTGGCACAGTTCAGAAAGTTCCAAAGACAATTCTTTATGTGGATCGCCTATGCGACCTTCATGCGGATCAGTCATGAGGCCACTCTCATGCGGCTCGGTCATGAGGCCACTCTCATGCGGCTCGGTCATGATGCCACTCTCATGCGGCTCGATCAAGAGACCACTCTCATGCGGCTCGGTCATGAGACCACTCTCATGCGGCTCGGTTATGAGACAACCTTCATGCGGCCCGATCATGAGACACTCTTCACGCGGCTCGGCTATGGAACAGTCCTTCATGCGGCTCAGTAAGGATGTATCATTCATGCGGCTCGCCACAGAGTAGCAGTTTAGACACGTGGCAGAAATTGACCAAGTCTTGACAGTTCAGATTTAGTGCAATAAACAGATCATGATCAATTTTAACCAATTCCCAGCTGTCCAGTTCTTGAGGCACAGTTACAAGGATGTGGCCCAAAATTAGCCACTTGGCTGTACACCCCGTTACTCATAAATTCCTATAAATAGCAAGGTGCTATTCCCTTGCATAGACAGAGATACACACAGAGAGATATACACACACCCAGGCAGAGAGAGAGCATTTCTTCACCGGAGCCGAGGTTGCGTTCGATCGTCCAAGGAGTAAGGCAGAGTTGATAGCACTTTCCCGAGCCTCTACCATCACACCCCAGAATCAAAACTAAACAATTGTACTTAGATTGTTTTTTCTAGGTTTTGTTCCTAGGCTCTCTTTTGTACAAGCAAGTTTGTAATTGTGAGTTAAAGTTCAGTCCTCCTATAAAACTGTTATGTTCTACGACAATCAATGACAAACACAATTCTCCGTGTAAATTAAATCAATAATATCATTCTCTGTTTACTTTAACGGAGAATGGCATTCTCAGTGTTAAAACACATGAGAATGCTATTCTCTGTGTTAATTTAAAAGAAGAATGCTATTCTTCGTATAATTTGAAACAGAGAATTCTATTCTCCTTGTTAAATTAAATGTAGTATGACATTACAAGAGTTAAAACGAAAGAGAATTCTATTCTGCGTGTTTTTACAAACGGAGAATAGCATTCTTCGTTTCCAATTACATGGAGAATAGCATTTCCAGTGTTAAAACAATTAAGGATTCTATTTGTCGTTTAATTCTAAACGGAGAATGGTATTCTCCGTGTAACTTGAAACAGAGGATAACATTTCCAGTGTTAAAATACATTAGAATGTTCATTCTCCATTTTATTTTAAACGGAGAATGACATTCTCCGTGTCATTCTCTCGAGAATGATATTCTCTGTGTTGTCTTACACGGAGAATGTCATTCCCAGTATTAAAATGATTGAGAATGCTATTCTTCGTTTAGTTTGAAATAGAGAATGACATTCTCTGTGTTAATTTACACGGAGAATGTCATTTCCAGTGTTAAAACCCATAATAATGGCCATTCTTCAACCTAATTTTTTTTGTTTTATAGAAAAAAATCTGTCAGGAATAAGGAATCAAGACTTTTTCGTTCTACCTTCAAGCCATTGCTAAATCTTATGGAGGTGGTCGATGAAGTTGTTGGCCGTTTACCTGAGCCAATTATTGATTCCTTGAAGAATACCAGTTTCTAGAATTTTGTCGAGATTTTCTACCAAAAAAGAGTCCATGTCTCCGAATTGGCCAAGGTAACGGAAGGGCTTGAAAATTTAATTCCAAGTTACACAGAAGAAGAAGATGGCGTCGGATGATTTGAATTGAGCACCACTGTTAAAATCGTGCCAAACGTCGATGATATAGCAGTTACCTTCGGTCTACGGCTGAATGAAGAAAGCAACAATGATGTTATTTACAGAAGATTGATAAAGGAAAAACAACCGCAGCCCACACCACCAGCATCATTGAGCCTGTGTAGAGATTACTTCACAAGATTGTTGGCTAATTCTAAGGAAAAATACTCAGAAGTCACGAATAAGGAAGTGAGAGACAAGTTCTTTGAATTGTTACGACGGCTTCGTGGTCGAGATAACGCAGTTAATCCAGATGATTTGGCCAAGCTAATAATCTTCCACTTGTGCCAAACAGTATTCTTCACAAAGTCTGGCAGTTCAAATTTGTCGTACAGATTCTTGGCCCTGGTAGACAGTGTAGACGTCATCAACAGTATATGCTGGCCAAGGTTAATCCTGGCATTTGTAATGGATAGCATAAAGAGGATTAGAAGCAAAACTGAACGGAGGAATTACTCAATGGCTTACTCTAAATTGGAAGGTTACATAATATGCTTCCTCTATTGGTTTACAGAACATAGTACATTTGTGAAAAGGAAGTTCGACCCAATTTCTGATTACCCAAGATTTTTTACATGGAATGGGTACGAAATCTCAAACTTCCTCAAGGCCGAATATCACAACAAGTTGAGATCGAAGATGATATTCGAAGATCTGGTTATACCTGTTGGGGAAGAAGAAGGGCACAAAGAAGATGAGCCACCTATAGAAGAAGTTGAAAAAGAGGAAGATGAAGAACACAAGAAGCAGGTGGGGATAATTTTGATGAACAACGGATACCAGTACAACATGATGAATTGGGCACTGTGATGGATGACTCAGCACAGGAATTGGAGGATTTGAGAAGACATCATTCTGATATTCTTGTGCAGAATGAAGAACTCAAAGAAAAGTTAAAAGAGATGGAGGCATAAGGAGCACAGTTACGTGCAGCCAACCTTGAGAACGAGAAACTCAAAAAAAAAGCTGAAAGAGCTCGAGGCACAAGAAGCGCAACAACGTGCAGTCAACATTGTGATGGAGGGCTCTGTGCATGAACTGGAGGATTTGAGAAAGCAGAATTATGTTCTTATTGCAGATAATGCACGGCTCATCGACAATGTTACAGAGCTACATGCACAAGATAAAATCTTTTCTATTTCAAATTTCTAATTTGTAATCTTCCAGGAGAATGGCCATTCTCCGTATATTATAACACGGAGAATGGCCATTCTTCATGTATTATAACACAGAGAATGGCATTCTCCGTGTTATTTGAAAAGGATAATTGCTATTCTCTATCATTTCGATACTGGAAAGGTTATTCTTCGTGTAATTCCAAACGGAAAATGCTATTCTCCGTGTTATATTACACAGAGAATGTCATTCTCCGTGTTTGATTCATATCACATATTTTATTGTTGTTTGTTTTATTTCAGTACAAACGACCGAGCAACTCAGAGAAACAAATAAAAGGCTCGTTAATGAGAAAAGGGAGCTTCAAAATAAAGTTGAATCGTTGAATATTGAAGCCATTGAAAAGGATGCAAAAATTGATGATCTCCAAGCCATTGTTGTAGCATTGCAGCATGAGAAGATTCAAGCAGCTACTGAACTTACTGCTCCCAAAGAAGCTAAAAGAAAAGGAGGATCGGAGGAAAAGAGGTTCAGAAAACCATCAGCGCCATTAGCCGTTGAAGATGTTACTCCCTTGGAAATGAATACAGTTAGAGAGGCTAATAAAAAGCGAAAGATTAATGTCACTCCGAAATCCAGAGAAGACGCCAAAATGGCTGAATTAAAGAGGAGCCGTGTCATACTAAGGAAATGTGATGAACTCTTACTTTGGAGAGATACGGATGAAGAGCTGAAGAAGCAATACATTAACATCGTAATTCCCAAAAACAAGTGTCCAGAGTATGTATTCTGAACCCTTATGTAATGAGAATCTCTACTAATTTAATCTAAACTAAATTTATGTGCAGAGATATTGTATACTTATTTTTACCGAAAGAGGGTGAAAATGAAGTTACAATCCAGTTGTCGGCAATAGACCTGCAAGACATACTCAACTATGAAGACATGGAGGCTGGCATACTGAACCTAATAATAAGGAAGCTGAGAGAAATTCAAGGCATTAAAAGAAGGTATGCCCCGTCAAGTTCAAAGGACGTGCCATTGAACCAGAAGCAAAAGCTGGCACCCCAAACATTGAAACATAAGTGGTCTGCATTCTTGATGCCCAACACATTGGTAAGAATCTAAACAGAAAAATCCATATTCATGTGTATACCGATGAAAAATGACAGAAAAAATTACTCATGATATTGTGTTTTATTTTTTAAAAACAGAACATCGTTGAACGTGCCATTGAACTAGAAGCAAAAGCCGGCGCCCTTGAAACTTATAAAACAGATGTAGAAGGCTTCGTCAAGGGTTTAGAGGAAGACATAGAGTTGCTATTCATCCCACTCTTTAATGTATCCATCAGACACTATACTCTGGTCACATTCAACTTTATCTTCTACGACTGGACACCCTACAACTCCTTGAAGGAAATCACGTACGAAAAGGGCAAGGTGGATACAGAATTAATGAAGAAGACCTTAGAGCCTATCGTCAGAAGAAAAGTTGATATGATGAGGGAGAGATGCCCGGCGAAGATGGAGTATGAGAGCACAGTGCTGAATTGTTCTCCAAATTACCCACAATAACAGGCACCCAACTGCCTCTTGTACATGGCAAATTATATAATGAGCTTGATGAGTACTCCCTTCAAAATACCGAATGGAAATGACGATGACACTCACCAGAAGATTACAATAATGAGGTTGGTATGGGCTAAGAAGTTGCTTTCAAGCGAATATGTAATATGAACCTAGCAATGACATTATAAAACAACAATGTAATTATGTAATTGGACAAGGAACTTTTGTCTTTTATAAGCTCTGTCTTTTATAATAAAATTATTTTTGAATTACATTTACATTGTCAAAACCACGAAAAGTTTGACTTTTATTTACATATGAAAGTCTGAACTACTACATAAAATCCAACTACCAAGAAAAAGTTGAATTAGACGGAGAATAACATTCTCCGGGTCATTTGAAACAGAGAATGCTATTCTCCGTGTTGAATTAGACGGAGAATACCATTTCCAGTCTTAAAACGATTGAAAAATGCTATTCTCCATTTAATTTGAAACGGAGAATGACATTCTCTGTGTTAAGTTACACGGAATGTCATTCCCAGTGTTAAACGGAGTTCCTTGAGGCACAAAACCAGAAGCAAAGGAATTCCTTGAGAGCAAAGGACCTTGCAAAGAAATTTCTTGAGACAGAGGACCTTGCAAAGGAATTTACTTTATCGTGCATCGTCAGAGCAATGGAACTCGTTGAGGCAAAGAAATTCTTTGAGGTAAATCACTTCATCGTGCATCGTCAGAGCATAGGAACCGTTGGATGACTCCTTGAGGCAAATTACTTCATTGTGCATCATCGGTGTTCTTGTGGCTCTTTCAGCATAACAAAAACTAGGCCGCAACGATCCAGGACCCAATAACCAACATCATGGCACACAGTCGATGAAGTACACGAACACAGAAACTCGGCACATCTCAGTCTTCTGATGAAGTGCACGAATACGGAACACCGTGCATCGTCAAAGCAAATTACTTCATCGTCAACGTGCCAAGAAGGAGCTTGAGATAGGATCTACTTGAGGCAAGGAACTCCTTGAGGCAAAGGAATACCGTGCATAGTCAGAGCGAATCAACATGCGGGTGCTTCGACAGAGTGTGGGTTGGCAATCAACCCAAATCCTGCAGCTCTTCCAGAAACCAACATCATAGTACACAGTCGATGAAGTGCACGAATACAGACAGTCCACTAGGTACATCTTAGTCTTCTGAAGGACTTCACCACCAAAGCTTCTTCGAACGATGAGATCGACAACCAAGAGGAAAGCGTCTTGCCAATGCGGGGGATCGGTAGAGTCCATGTCCACAAGAAAAGCTGAGTGAGACGACAACAAACTCTCCCTATACTACTGCCATTTATAGGCAAGGAACAACTCGAACTCATGCGCCAAGTGGCAAGTCACTTCCAATTCAATTCAATTAATTTGCATTAATACCAATGCATCTGCCCCTTCTCAAGTAAAGCTAAGTAAGACTAGAACAAACTCTCCCAACTACTGCCATTTATAGGCAAGGAACAACTCGAACTCATGTGCCAAGTGGCAGTCACTTCGAATTCAATTCAATTAATTTGCATTAATACTAATGCATCTGCCCTTTCTCAAGTGAAGCTAAGTAAGACTAGAACAAACTCTCCTAACTACTTCCATTTATATGTCATTAATACCAATAAATCTGCCCCTTCGAATTCTGCCAAGTCAACACCATTTTTTGAGTACTGATGCGCCCAATTGACAGAGAATTATAAAAAAAGTTGATTATTAGAGTATCTCCAACCCTATTGTGAGCATCTGCCCCTTCAAAATAACTTTTATATATATTGGAACTAGAAGAAATGAAAAAGTTGTATTGGAAGTTGAAAACAAAAGAGAATGCTATTCTCCGTGTTTTTATAAACGGAGAATAGCATTCTCCGTTTTGAATTACACGACGAATAGCATTCCCAGTGTTAAAATGATTGAGGATTCTATTCTCTGTTTTATTTGGAACGGAGAATGGCATTTTTCATGTATTTGAAACGGAGAATAACTTTTCCGTTTAAATTAAAACGATTGAGGATTCTATTCACCGTTTATTTCGAAATGGAGAATGGCATTCTCCGTGTAACTTGAAACGGAGAATAACATTCCCAGTGTTAAATCACATTAGAATTGTTCATTCTTCGTTTTAATTTAAACGTAGAATAACATTCTCCGTGTCTTTTGAAACGGAGAATGCTATTCTCCGTGTTGAACTACACGGAGAATACCATTCCCAGTATTAAAATGATTGAGAATGTTATTCTCCGTTTAATTTCAAACGGAGAATAACAATGAGCTTGATGAGTACTCCCTTCGGAATACCGAGAGGAAATGACGATGACACTCACCAGAAGATTACAATGATGAGGTTGGTATGGGCTAAGAATTTGCTTTCAAGCGAATATGTAACACCGCCAACCTAGCAATGACATTGTAAAACAACAATATAATTATGTAATTGGGCAAGGAACTTCTGTCTTTTATAACGTCTGCTCTGCTCTGTATTTTATAATAAAATCATTTTTGAATTATATTTACATTGTCAAAATCACGAAAAGTTTGACTTTTATTTACATATAAAAGTCTGAACTACTATATAAAATCCTACTAACAGGAAAAAAGTTGAATGTGAGCTGCATACAGGCATTGTTAGAGCAAATCACTTCATCGTGCATCGTCAGAGCAAAGGAACTCCTTGAGGCAAATGAATTCCTTGAGGCAAATCACTTCATCGTGCATCGTCAGAGCAAAGAAATTCTGTGAGGCAAAAGAATTCCTTGAGAGCAATGGAATTCCTTGAGAGCAAGGGAATTCCTTGAGGCAAAAGAATTCCTTGAGGTACAGGACCAGAAGCAAAGAAATTTCTTGAGAGCAAAGGACCTTGCAAAGGAATTCCTTGAGGTAGAGGACCTTGCAAAGGAATTTACTTCATCATGCATCGTCAGAGAAATGGAACTCGTTGAGGCAAAGGAAATTTTTGAGGCAAATCACTTTATCGTGCACGTCAGAGCATAGGAACCGTTGGATGACTCCTTGAGAAAAATTACTTTATGGTGCATCGTCAGAGCAAAGGAACTCACTGAGGCAAAGGAGTTCCTGTGGCTCTTCCAGCATTACAAAAACTGGAATACGATCAAGGAATCAAAGGAACTCCTTGAGTGCCAAGGAATTCCTTGAGACAAAGGAACTACTTGAGGCAAAGGAACACCATGCATAGTCAAAGCGAATCAACGTGCGGGCGCTTCGACAGAGTGTGGGTTGGCAATCATCCCAAACCCTGGGGCTCTTCTAGTAACTAACATCATGGAACACAGTCGATGAAGTGCCCGAACATGGACAGTCTACTAGGCACATCTCAGTCTTCTGAAGGACTTCACCACCAAAGCTTCTTCGAACGAGGAGATCGACAACCAAGAGGAAAGCGTCTTGCCAAGGCGGGGGATCAGTAGAGTCCATCTCTATAAGAAAAGCTAAGTGAGACAAGAACAAACTCTCCCTACACTACTGCTATTTATAGGCAAGGAACAACTCGAACTCATGCGCCAAGTGGAAGTCACTTTAAATTCAATTTAAGTAATTTGTATTAATAGCATTGCATCTGCCCCTTCTCAAGTAAAGCTAAGTAAGACTAGAACAAACTCTCCCAACTACTGCCATTTTTATCAGAAGTTGAAAACGAAAGAGAATGCTATTCTCCGTGTTTTTATAAACGGAGAATAGCATTCTCCGTTTTGAATTACAAGGAGAATAACATTCCCAGTGTTAAAACGATTGAGGATTCTATTCTCCGTTGAATTCGGAACGGAGAATGACATTCTACTTGTAATTTGAAACGGATAATAACATTCCCGTTTAAATTAAAACGATTGAGGATTCTATTCTCCGTTTAGTTTGGAATGGAGAATGGCATTCTCCGTGTCATTTGAAATGGAGAATAACATTCCTAAACACATTAGAATGTTCATTCTCTATTTTAATTTAAACGGAGAATGACGTTCTCCGTGTCATTTGAAACAGAGAATGACATTCTCCGTGTCACGGAGAATGCCATTCCCAGTATTAAAACGATTGGGAATACTATTATCCGTGTACTGATACGCCCAATTGACGAAGAATTATAAAAAAGTTGATTATTAGAGCATCTCCAACCTTATTGTGAGCATCTGGCCCTTCAAAATGACTTTTGCATTGACAGTAACTGTATTAGAGAACATATTTTTATCTCATTGTCTTGTGTGAATGACATCTTGCCACATGGGAAAGACATTGTCTTAAGTCAACGAAATTTTATTTGATTCTACTTGCTCTTTGTCGATATTTAGCTTTCGTACTTTACAATTACGAAAATTGTGACCCAATTTTTTACAAACTCTACAAATTCTAGGCTTCGGGATAGTCTGACTAACTTTAGGCTGGCTTGATTTCCTTTGAGAAGGCCATCCTTTTGTTGCTACTGGATTTGGCTCTTTAAAAGATTCATGCACTCCATGAACTGCATTAGCTACCATTTGTTCTTCTTCACCAATATTGGTCACCATTTTTTTCAACTCTATCAGAACAGACGACATCAACTCCGTTCCCTTCTCTTGAATTTTGCTTGATTTTTTACAATAATACGTAAATAGATTAACTTGTTCATTATTACCAGCATACCTTCTGCTCTCAATACTGTCCGGGTAGATAAATCTTCTTTCTGCGCCAGGTCTGGAGAGATAACTCTCTTTGCAATCCTTGAGCCAACGGGTTTTAATCAAGTTTTTTGGAATATCTCTAATTTACAATCTCTTCAATGCTGAAAAAATATGCCTACAAGGAATTCCTTTGGTCTCAACTACAAGCAGTCACATTTTATGATGTTGTCGGCCCGATCAAATGTAACCTTCCGGTGGACACTGTTTGGCGACATATACTTTTGGATAGTGCAAACTTCTGCCTCTCTTACGATGTGAAGGTGGAGAACAGTATATTTATCAGAACGTGTGATTTTCTTTCTTATCTCTAGAAACACCGTTTTAGTATAAATTATGGCAAATTTATCTTCTATTTCGGCTATGCTAGTTTGCTTCACAGCTGGTGTTGAGAGTTTATCAGTGACATGCTTACTTATCTGGCCGTAATGTAAGGCTGCCAAACCGTGGTCACAATTTTGAAGGGCCTTCTATAGTGGCAGCTTCTCATTCAAAAATCTTTTGAGAAATACGTTCATAAATTCACATCTATTTGTTGTAGTAGAACCACCAAAATAATTTTCACGTAGAAATGTGTCCGCAAATCGCTCCCTCATTCTGTACAATACAGTAGTCCACTCATTGTTCTCTATATTATAATCCCTTAGCATCTGCTGCCAACGGTTTTCAAATTCTTCGACCGAATAGTACATGTTTAGAAAACATGGACAGTAACTAAAGTTTTAATATTATAACAACAACATACTTCAAAGTAAAGTAGCAAGTGTGCGATATACCTTTTAATCATCAGACTCAATTTATTTGCAAAACCCTCTCAGTGTACATATTTGGCTGCATTATTCAGGATATGCCATGAGTACGTTCGATGAACTACTCTGGCATTAAATCCTCAATTGCTTTATTTATGGATCTGTAACCATCCGTGAGAAGTCACTAGTAATTTGCCATTCATACACTCTTGGAATTTTTCTAAAACCCAAAAATATGTCTCTGCAGTCTCATTATGGATCATTGCAAACCCAAACACATAAGTCATTGCATGATTGTTTGTACCCACTAGAACCACCAACGACATTTGACTTCTATTTGTTTTATATATAGAATCAAATGCTAGTGAATATCCAAATAATTCGTAACCGAATCGACATACACCGTCAGCCCAAAAGAGATGGGTCAATCTGGAATCTTCGTCTACCTTGTACGCATAGAAGAAATCTGGGTCAATTCCCTCCTTAGATTGAAGAAATGTAAGTGTTGTCGTAGCATCAACATCGTCTAGTGCTATACTATCTTGAGCTAGAGCGTTGTATAAATCCTTTTTCGTCCATCCAACCTTATCCCAGCCACCTTTCTGGTAGAAAATTAAATTCCATATCTCTCCAGTCCCCATCCCTGATTGCTTCATAACCTTAGCTTGTTTTAACTCTGCGGGTGATATCTTACGATGGAATCTCAAAAAAACTATTTCATACTCATTCTCCAGGCTATTATTGTGAAGCACATAAAATTTTTTGACGACCCACAATTTTGTAGAATTGGTGTACCTAATACGAAAAATTGCTTTACAACCACTTCTTCTTTCACTTCTTGGCTCATGAACCCTGTTAGGAGCTTCATTATATTTATTCTGTCTGAATCCTGCATTCAAACAACACCAACTACGGACCATCACCATCCCAGATTTGTTTTTCTTTACTTCGTTCTTTCTAATTCTGAAACCAAATGCTTTTGAATATATCTGGTAGAATGTCTCTGCTTCTTCAATAGAGTTGAACTGTAAGCCAACAATATCTTCTTCTAAGAGTTGTTTTGGAGCTTTGTTAATGTTGGCAGACTGCGATATTTTTTTTCATCGTCGCTGCATCAAAATCTAACAGAGATTCACCGTCGTCCCTAAGAACAGAATAAAACAAGATAAATATGAGAAATAAATGTAAAAATATAATGCATTTCTTAAATCCATTAGAAAAGGGTGATGTGAAATAACATTTTGTTGTTTGCGTTGATGTCGTCGTTATCATTATGATGCATTCTTTCGTTGTTTTCTTCATCTTGTTCTTTACTGTCTCCTAAGTTAACAGCTTCTAAACTTTGCTCATCATCCAAATCATCTGACAACTGCTCTTGAAAGGAAGCTTTCTTCATCGACTAAATCTTTCACACGACGATTAGTTTCTCCATGTGACATCGCCACTGAAGAAAATAGAGTGTGTTAAAAATTAACAGAAGAAACGAAGGATAAGAAACAATACAAGAAGAAAGAGTAATGCTATTAGTACCTCCAAATTGTCCTTCTAACATATAGCCCTCCTTGTGTGGCATCTGATGTGGCATGTTAAATAATATTGTGTGTCATCTGACATGACTGATGACATGGCAAATTTTAACCCAAAAAGTTAACTACCCAATTTTGTCCATATTAATATTAATGTTAATATTAATATTAATGTTAATATTAATATTATTGTTAATGTTAACAATAATATTAATTTTAATGTTAATGTTAATGTTAACATTAATTTTAATGTTAATTTTTATTTTTATTTTTAAAAAAATTTGCCACGTCAGCTGCTAGATCAACATATCACGTCAGCTGCCACGTAAGAAAGAACAGTTTGAAAGTACAATTTGGAGGTACAAATAGCATTATTCAGAAAGAAACAACTTCCAGTAAGGCAACAACATAACATTTTCGTCTTCGTTGTACCTCCGCTACGTGGCCCTCTTTTGATGGCTCATGAAAATCTTGAGTAATTCTAGAAGCAAGCATAATTTTAAGGAAACAACTTCCAACAACACAACTTTCTCGTCTTCTGGGTACATTTATTATTAAATTGTGTAGCTAATAACGCATGAGGAAGTATGCAGCAGCGTTCTCCATGTGGCCCTCTTCTGTAGGATAACGCATGCAGCAGCATTTAATGCTACGCAACCCTATTGTCTTGTTGTGTGTTGTGTATCCTATGTGGCATGAGGCACAAGAAAAAATCTTGTATAGGTGGCAAGATTATATTCACAAATGACAATAAAAGTTTAAAATGTCATCTCCAATGAAAAAGTATTGAGAAGACAATACAAAGTAATTTTTTACAACTTTCAAGACAACTTTTACTCTTCTAATGATATGGTATTAGTGTTTATTATTAAATTGTGTAGGATAACGCATGCAGCAACATTTAATGCTATGAGATCTGTTGTATAATTATTTCTAATGATGTGGTATTAGTGAACACAACCTGTGAGAGAGAACCCGAGAGAGAGAGAGAGAGTGAGAGAGAGAGAGTGAGAGAGAGAGAGAGAGAGATGGGATAAAGAGAAAGGATTGATCTCGACTAGATTTTAAACTTAAAATTCAATTTTTGATTTTCATTACTAATAACTAGTTCGCACGTACGAGTTTAGACGAACACTAACCGAGCCCGAGCAACGTGACATCAGCTAGGTTTCTAATACCGTGGCATTCCTGTTAATTTAAAATTTACAATATTATTGAAACTAATATTAATACTAAAATTTAAAATAGTTTTTGATTTAACATTTACTTCAAACTAGTTAAAGTTAAAATAGTATTCTTTTTTATTTAAAATATATAATATTATTGGAACTACAATTAATATAAAATTTGCTTGTCCCATAGTTTAAATCGTATTTCACTGCTTGTTGCTTAAGTCTTTGCACCAAAAGAACTTGATTGTCCAAGTCGAACGCGTGCACAACACGTTCCCTCGATGCAAGGCTTGACGTAGCCCTTGCTTGTCAAGTCGTTGCACGAACACGTTAGAAAAGAGTTTTGTTCGGCTATCGAAGTTATAGCAAGCACCGTCCCCTATTGTCTGCGAACCTAATTTGCGATCGCACAAGGCATAGTCATAAGGTAATCCGAGATAGCCGTTCCATACATTGCACACATTAAGTAAAGGAAACTTTGAGATAGCCATTCCACACATTGTACACATCCCTCAAACAATTGAGAGTCTTCAAAAGTGGAGTTACGGGACCAGTCTTAGATGCACGGCCGAAGCTTCAAAATCACGAGCGTCGTCGAGCTAGTTAGCTATCTATTATGTGATCTTTCTAACCATCCTAATCAATTAGCATGTCAACATATTTTGAGGCAAGCATATGAATTTGTAAGCATTACACAGCTATAATATTCATCCCGTGTCACATGCATTTGTTAAGCAGTGAAAGGGTGTGAAGGCTACTGGCAATGTCAAGCCATCACGGACTATAGCTGGGTTAGACGGTGACCCTTTTGCGGCAGGTAGCGAGCCCTGTGCAAAAGTTCCTGAATAATCCACACAGATGTAAGGCTGGCGCTTACTATACTCGTTTCTCCCGGGCCGAATCGGTCCCTTGGCCTAGGAATAGATTGGTTGAAGGAGCAATACGCAAGAATAGACTGCCATATTGGCAGAATTATTTTTGGTATTCCCGGTGAGGTAGAGTTTTTATTTTTTGGTGAGGCAGAGTTTTCACCATCGACTTATTTCCAGGGACGACACCAGTATCGGAAAGAGTCTACAGGATGGCACCTTTAGAGTTGGAAATCTTGTACAAGATGATTGAAGAACTCAGAACCAAGGGATTCATTCGTGCTAGTGGATCGCCTTGGGGAGCACCGATGCTTCTTGTGAAGAAGAAGGTGATGGAACTGGGGATTCCCAGGACCCTTCCTTTGGTGTGCGTATTGATCGATAGAAAGTTAAACAGATCAAATACGTGTTCTAACCCTTCATAAGCAGAAACCAGGGTTCACGAATTATACCTGCGACAGAAAGGAGACAAGTAATTCCTGGAAATCTTGAGCGGACGACCCCAAGATCTTCTGTACGTATTCCTTCCTCGAGTTGGATGTCGTGTGGGCGACGATCTCCCAACCTCTTTTTCTCCTTGGCAGCACTCTCTTTCTCTCCTTACGTGAATCACGAATTTAGAAAAAATTTCAGATTTCTAATCATTAATCTGGCGGCCAGAGAATAGAGGATATATATAGGCTACGGCAGGGACCATGAGGAGAAATTAGGGTTAGGCCTCCTAACGGATCTGGATATCCCGTGTTCAGCCCGAACACACAATCCAGGCCCATTAACAATAGCTCGGTCCACTAATGAGCTATTGTTGCACTACCTCCCTAATCCCAAATTATGTTTGTGGGCTCCTTTTATTATATGCTCGTTTGGCTTCTCATGTTAAGATATCGTATGTCCGTCGATCAAATTAAGTTACTGACAACTATATTGATTCGACATCTTTTATCCTTAAGTAGTACCGCTCAACTTTATTTGTCATGTCGGATATAATCCACCTGCAGGGTTTACATGACAATCCTTATGAGCTCCTTAAGAGGACATCATCAACCCGATATACCGGGACATGGATTCCATTTATAATCAACAGCCCATCATATATACAATGTTATTACTCAATTCATAGAGATTATTAATCCATAATGAATCTCACTCTTTTATGAGTCAAAGTAATGCACATTGCATATACATGTCCGTTATTATATCCGGATTAAGAGTACAAGCATCCATAATAACAGAGGTGTTTGTTCTCTTATGTAGTCAGTACAAAGAGAACAACCTCAAGTGGTCCTGTTCAATACACACAAAGTATACTAGTGTAAACCTATAGTCAAGATAGACTAATACCAGATTACAGTACAACCTTTCCAATAGATTGTCCAAGTCCATCTAGGTTGTGAACTATTTATATACTCCATAGGAAACTAATAATATGATCTTCTGTGTGACACCACACACCATATTATCTACAATATATAATATCAGACATTTGCAGTAACACTTGCAACAAATACAATATGCAAACATTTGCCCATATGATTCTCATTCAAAATTTAAAGAAATAAGGTTACTACAAAAGTGATACTTTTAGTATATAACCCTAACAGAAGGATGGTACGTTAAGATTATGTGTTGATTATCATACGTTGAACTCTGTAACAATCAAGAACAGGTATCCTCTACCAAGGATAGATGACTTATTTGATCAGCTCAAGGGAGCGGCTATATTTTCGAAGATTGACATACGGTCAGGGTACCATCAGATCAGAGTCAGAGAGCAAGACATCCCGAAGACATCATTCAGATCGAGGTAAGGACATTGGGAGTTCCTTGTTATGCCATTTGGAGCGACCAATATGCCAACCATATTTATTGACCTCATGAATCGTATCTTCATGCCCTATTTGGATCAGTTCGTGATAGTGTTCATAGACGATATCTTAGTCTATAGCAAGAGTGAGGCAGAGCATGAGCAGTATCTTCGTGTAGTTCTGTAGATACTCAGGGAACACCAGTTGTACGCGAAGTTCAGTATGTACGAGTTTTGGTTGGATCGTATCTCGTACTTAGGTCACATCATTACCAGAGGTGGAGTGGAAGTGGACCCCCAGAAGATAGTGGACATAAAGACATGGCCAGTACCTAGCACCGTCGCAGAAGTTCAAAGTTTTCTTTGATTCTACACTATTATGACAAGCATTCATTTACTTCATATATTGATTTTAAAGTAGAGGGACGAGACGAAGGAGGTCAACCTCTCGCCTTAGACTTGCTTCATGTGAGCGACTGGTTGGCTGTGCTGACATCGCCTACGCGATCACCTGTAACCGCATAAGCAACTGATTAGAATACTGTGTAATTCAAGGAATTTCGTTATGAATGCGAAGCTCGAACACGCAAGTCATAAAAACCCATTGGAAACATTCACAAAAAATGCATTCATGAAAACCAAAGCCAAATCCAAATCAAGTGCGGCATGAATATCAGAGCAACGAGAGGTCTCTCCCGACTTAGCCGCAGAGCCAATCCTTGAGGCACAACCCACTGAATATAGGACTTGGTTCCAAAGAAGCCATTCCATAACGTGGAATGGATCTTAATTCAACCGTTCCCGTTCGATCGACTCGGCTGATTCTGACCTATCGGTCCCGACCGAATCGGTAGCGACATTGTTCCTCACACGGTACCCCGTAGACGAAAACTGGAGACGATATAGGGATGGAGCACTACAACAATCTCAAAGCTTGTTATATAAAGTATGACTTCGGCGATGGAAACGCAGTAAACATGTCGGGACTGTAGGTCAGCGCAGGTTTAGACGTGTGAAGATGGGCGATGGAAACACTGCATCATGTACCGAGTTTGTGCTATAACTTGGTTTCGGTAGGGAGGCTGGCAGATGATTGCTATCGCAGTTTGTTTGGGGACAAAGATTGGATGCTTGCGAAGGGTTCCCAACAGTTGACTCATCCAAATCAATGGGGACTCCTATGGCAACAACGACAAAACTTGATAATTGTGAAGACGGTATCTCAGTCGACATTCGTAAGTATCGAGGTATGATCGAAAGCTTACTCTATTTAACTGCAAGCCAATCCGATATTATGTTTAGTGTTTTTATTTGTACACGATACCAAGCAAACCCGATATTATGTTTAGTGTTTGTACTTGTACTTCCATTAAATGTGATAATACTAGCTCTATAAATCTCACGATAAATCCGATTTATCACTCACGCACGAAATACATTGAGATTAGACACTATTTTCTTGGTGACCATCAACATTGATAATACTAGCTCTATAAATCTCACTTCCATTATTGAAACTAATATTAAAATTTAAATTAGTTTTTGATTTAACATTTAAACTTAGATTTAAAATTAGTTAAAGTTAAAATTCTATTCTTTTCATTTACAATTTATAATATTATTGGAACTAGAATTAATATTAAATCTATAGTGGCATTTCTGTTAGTTTAAAATTTATAATATAATTGAAACTAATATTAATACAGCGGCATTACTGTTATTTCCCAATAGATTCGTGCCTTGTTTGGTCATACCCCTCCACGAGAGGGTTATACCACCGAAAGGAGCGGGTTAAATAGCCTTTTCCAAAGAAAAGAATCCATCCGACTAGAGAGAAACAAAGGAGAGAAGAAGAAGAACAGTCGCAATGGAGGGAAGCAAGAGCAAGATCAGCTACAGCGGATGGGCCGTCATCCCTACGAAGATTCTCTCGATGATACTGGTATTGTCGGAGATGCCGGCGGACGAAGAAATGTGAAACATGGCCCTAGATTATCGTTCGTGGTGGAAGGCATTCAACGGTCCCTTAGACTATTGGTCCAACGTCGACTTGGAACAGTGGTGCCGGAGGACCCAACAAACTGCTGAGAAGAGTTTGACCGTAAAGAAGCTCGTGGCTCGCAGTGGGGTATATCTACAGTCCTTCTCCGCGTACAAGCTCGACGAAGCAGCCTTCCCTTTTGCATGCTTAAGGCATGTGCAAAATTTTTTTTGGTCTTATTCTAAAACTTTATTTTTTCTATTACAAAATTTTACGTATACTTTTGTTAATTTCTATTGATGTTTTTCTATTTTTATAATATAGTGGGAAATTTCTATGGGTGTTGCGCATTCTGAAGTGCGAAGTGAGTGATGAAGCTTTCGTGAGACATTTGGAGTTTCTTCCGGTGTTGGAAGAACTCGACATTAGCTACTGCCTCTATATCACGTCGATTGGAATATTTTCTGCCGGAAAGTATTACCACCGTATGGTCAAGCTGAGGAGGAACATGCCCCCTCCAGATTTCATGCTCAGGAACAGATTCATGCAGAATACAGAGAACGAGACGAAAGGAAAGGCCGTGGCTGATTCGATGCCGCGTTTCGAGCACCTACAGATGGGATTCGATACGTTCAATGGAGACACGCTATGATCTATCATATCCAACTGCAAGGGTCTTTGCGTGCTCGACATACGTGGGTGCTTCAACGTGCACTTCGACGACGACCTCTGGAAAATTTATGATTTAATACAGACGTTTAAACGACCATTTGATGATATAATCCAAGGGGAACCTGATACGAGATGTATAGTGATTTAGATATCATCAACCATTCTTAGGGTGAATGGTTCTTCTGATATTAGCATGCATGTATGCATTTCTTTCTATTTTTCACTAGTCTACATATACGTACTTTGTACGTATATTAATTAGAATATTATAAAGTCAGTTGTCATCTTTTCGTCTTTTTCAGGTGACTATTTATATGTCAAGAGATTCGAAGTGCAATTTTTTTTTAAATTTTTTTCTATTGAGACTAATAACCTTTAGAAAATGGTAATGACATAAAAATTTATTACCATTGGAACATAATGTTATATGAAAAAATGAAACTTGTATGCAAACTTTATTCCTTTGACTCTCAAAAATAAATGACATGCAAGTTGACATAATAACATCATGTTTATAAATAATCAAGGGTATTTTAGGAATTCAAAAGTTTCACCACCAAGTTTTCTTATTATATACTCCCTCCGTCCCAAAAATATAGTCTCACTTTCTTTTTTTTGTTTGACCCATATTATAGCCCATTTATTTATATATAATAGATATTTGTGGAGTTATTTACAATTTTAGCCTTATTTAAACTGCAATTATATCAAGATAAACTCTACAAGTCTCTATGCATTTAAGAGTTGCGTTTTGAAAAATACTTGAGCTTTAATGACGGATACTGAAACGACACTTAAGTTTAGTCCCTCTGGATATTGATTCAAATCAATAAGAAGGTTTTGTGGTTGTGGCTCATAAGAATTGGTGGGAGATTGATTTTAATAAATAAGAAGATGTTGAGAAGGATTATCCATTTTTAGGGTTGTGATTACCTTAATTGCAGGTTTGTTATTTATAGAAGAAAATAGCTCCAACCTGAAAATTTTTGCTATAGAAGTAAAATTCAAACTAAAATCTGAAATTATTTGCCAAAATATTGACTCCAAAGTTTAATTTACATTGTAGAATGTGATGGCATTAAATAAACCCAATTAGAGATTTAATGGCATTCATTAACCCAATTAGAGACCACAATAAGTACAATATGTTCCATGCAAAATTCAAAACTTATATAAGGGACAAATTGCAGAGATTTTGTGTTGTTGGACATATTAATGAGTTTTCTTAATCTCGGTGAAAATAGAAATATGACTATATTTTTAGGACGGAGGGAGTAGTATAATAGATATAAAAACGTATAATATGAATTTTATCCAATTATAGTTAAATACGCTTCTAACTCATTTGGTTAAGGTGCAAGGTATTTTTTTTGAGTTCGATTCTCCATTTTGACAAAATTTTTCTTTTGTCAACAATTTTTTACATGATTATTTTTTTAAAATAAAATGGACTGTGATATAATGACGCCTAAGATGGCTCATTTTTGAGCCATTTTGAAACCTTATTATATAGTGGAAGATATGATATCAGTATCTTAACATTAATACAACATCTCAGTGTAATCATATCCAAGAGATTTCGATATTTCCCAACACAGATTTTACCTTCTTTAAGATGAGTTTTGGCAGTGCAAATTCCACTCAAATTAGTGGTATCAGTGCCATTCATAATAATTAATGGTGATCGATACAAAAATATTGGTTTCTTTTTCACAACCCTTTAAAATCTATCTATACAGCCAAACAGCTAAACTATTCATCTTCACCTGCCTTCAAAACCAATTTATGTAGATTTAAAACAAAACTAAACAGCCAAACTATTTAAAATTCACAACCCTACAAAACAGTCTCAAATGTACCATTCTTCGTCCTAAATGTACCATTCTCCGTCCTAAATGTACCATTATCCATATTAAAGGAACGGAGAATGGCCATTACTCGTCCTAAATTGTTTCATACTAAGTTAAAAGCATATGATAGCACCCAAAAAATGTTAACAATAGAAAAATTCTACAGAACCCAAACACCAGACTCGAACCTAGGCCTTCCATATAAAAGCCAAACAGCACAACCAACTAAGCTTAGAATAAGAAGTCACTGGAGGTCATTGAATATCCCCAACTTTCAATAAGGAAAAAGAAATTGAATATCCCCAACTTCTAATAAGGAATAAGAAGAGTCAGTTAGGAACATGTATATATAAACATAGGGGTCCCCATTCATCTGAGTAGGTTACACATTTAACATGGCTCCAAAAAGATCATCTGGTTAGGAACTATGGCCAGAGTTTTCTTCCAGTCGTCGTCGAGCCTCTCCGTATGGAGCACCCTCTGCGCCGCCTCCGGCCCATGACTGGCTGGCAGCGGCTGCGAGCTTCTTGACCTCCTGTGGGTTGTCACTGGAGTTCATCGCTCGACCTCTTCATCTGGCACCCAACTTTGACCTGTTGTCGATCACTCTGGAGGAACGGGATTCTCTGGAGAAGAGGGAAGCGTTTCGTCGACTGTGCCATAGGGCTGGTATGTGCACCCTGCAGGACTTTGCGAAGATCCTCTGCGAGGCCAGTGAGGGGTAGACCTCTTATTTTTCTATTTTTTTTGTTTTTTACAGTTTTTTCCTCCTCTTGTATACTTCGCCGGAGAATGTTCTGGTGACGAAGCTGGGATTTAAAGTAATATACTATTTTGTTAACTCAATTTGGTTTCTGCTACAAGCGACTAACTATTTTATCTATTTTTTAATTAACAAATCTTGTTACGTCAAATCCATATATCAGCGACGATATCCCCATTAATGACTTGTTACGTCATAGAATTGATTATGCTGCCAGCGTCAATCTTGCCGTCAAATCCATCTTAAATATGATTACAAAGTAAACTAGAGGACAACTTTGCATGTTTCAATTTTACTCTTTTCAAGTACGTAGTCTTGTTACCAAGTCGTCAAACGTGAAAAATTCGGAATGGCAAAAATACGAGTATAGAACGGCTCAATGCAAACAAAATACGTTCAAAAAATGAATCAAATATTCGAAAAATGGAAATATTGAGATTAGAAACTTCACATTCTTAAATATGTTATCAAATTTTGTTAATTAAACATGTTTCCACCACGTTTGTTCTGCCAATTTTTTTAATAATTTATACGGAACACGTAGATATATACTAGTAATAATAGTAATAAATATAATTTTGGAAAGTAGTTTTTAAAATTAGGGTTAGTGATTTCACATAGATATATACTAGTAATAATAGTAATAAATTTAATTTTGGAAAAAAGTTTTTAAAATTTAATAGTAATAAATTCGACTGTCTTATACTAGTAATAAATTTAATTTAAGACTCAAAACTATTCTAATTTTTTCCACTTTCCAAGGTCATATAAGACGGTCGAATTTTCCTTCTTTTTTCTCAAACCCTCTTCCTTCTCCCAAACCCTCTCCCAAACCCTCTTCTTATCAAAATATCGCCGAAGAAACAACGACCATCTCCGAAGAGGAAAAATCCACAAAGGGATGCGATACAGGCTCGAAGGGCAGAACTTGCAAGGGCGGCAAAAGCTAAGATTATGGTCGCTAGGGCAGAGGCGGAAGTAGAGACGGCGGTAGTGACGATGAAAGCGGAGACGACAGCCAAGCCACCTGCAAAAAAGGCTAAAAAACTCATTGCTCGACAAAGACCAGAAAATCTATCTTCGATACAGAGTCGTCGGAAGACTCAACTTATGAAGATCGAAGGCGTACTCAAGCGAAGGCTAAGGTGGCAACGGATACATAGTCATCAGCGTACTCTGAGGATTTTGAATCCTCATCAGAAGAGGAAAATAAAGAGGAAGAGAAATCATCAAATAAGTCCGAGGATGGAGATGAGGTAAAAATTTTTAAAGACTCTAAATCTAAGAAGATTTACATTAAATATTTCAAAAAAAAGCTGTTATGCCTGAAAGATCAATTAAGATAGATGATATCGAAGACGAAGCTTTCCTGGATATATTAAAATTCTATCAATTAGAAAAACTGAACAAATCCTGTCTTGAGAAAATCTTCCAAATAATCGTAAGAGAATTTTACTCAAATCTTCTGGCTGAAATTAAAAAAAAAAAAGAGGATCAACAACTGGTATTTTTGAGAGGGAAACTGATTAGGGTAAATGCTGCTGTCATCAACAAATTTTATGGATTTGATCCAGTTCCTGAGTTTGATATGAAAGATATTGATAATGTTTCCATGAGGGATGCAATTCATGAGATTACAGGTGTATAAATTGTTGTATGCCTGCGTATCTCAAATACTCAACCCTACTGGACAAGAGTTTTCCATCCATCCCGAGAGAGTAAAATTTCATTATTATATGGGAAAAAAAGGATAGATATAGGTTCCTACATGTTCAGTAGAATGATGCATCTCGTGGAAAAACTAACTGCAAGGACAGCTCTCCCTTTCGAAGGATTTGTATGCTCGATGGCTAGTAAATATTCTGTCCCAAGCTTAGCAGGGGTGTTTATATTAAAAACAAAGGCCCCATGAGAAAACTAACCTTCACTCGAATGTTTGGAAAACTGGTGGCAGCTGCAAGTAAACCATCATCATTTGGAAAACCATCAACTTATGGAATCAAAAATACTAAGGACAGGGTTGATGATCTATACAATTTTGTTTCTGCAAACTTTGAGAATGTCTTCAAAGAGATGAAGACTATATCCGACAACCAAAAATTTATTCTGGATAAGATTAACCAGATAGAGGTTGAATTTGCTGACCAAGAGTAAGATTTTCCTTCCCTCGTGAAGAAGGTAAATGGGGCTTGCCCAAACTCTTATGTAAAAATACACACTGTGCACATTCACACTTTAATACTAGCTATCACTTTGATACTTCTATTTATGTTTCTGGATGTCATTTCTACATAAACAGTGAGTCCATACTGACTATAATTTTTCTTATTCCGTCCCTCAAGGTGTAGGTGAAGGATATTTTGAGAAAAAAGAAGAAGAAGAAAAAAAAGAAACAAGAAGAAGAAGATGGAGATGGCTATGAAGATTCATCTTTTGAGTTTTGAAGCTTTTATTTCAATTTGGAAATAATATTTGAATTGTAATATGGTTCTGAATATTTATTGCTCTTGGCAGTCAAACTAAATTTTGTGTTTGAAATATTGTAAGACTAAACTTTTCACTTGTACTAAGTGCATAGTTCATAATTTGTTTGGAAAATGTAATATGGTCTTGAATTTAGAGTAGGTCTGATATTTATTTGGATTATTGTATTGTGAATTATGCAGGTTCTATGTTGAATTATTAACGTAGATTGTACAGATTACTGTAATGTGGATTATGCAGTTTATTGGACTTGCAATGAAGTATACTTAATTTGATTATGATTTTTTGGTTAAAGCGTTTATTTGATTGGCAGTTGACCTTCACAGATGATATTAATATTTTAGTGTATTCTTTTGATTTGCAGATGCCCTTCACAGATTTCATGAGTCCTGGGTGCATTCCTAGGGTTTACAGATGGCCTCATTATGGATACATTCCTGGGATCACTAAAATTTTATTTGATTGTAATATGTTTTGCTTTCTGAAAAAAATCATTACATCGATGCAATCAGTATGAATTCGATACCAGTGCAATACATAATGTAATCCTGCCTGTTCATCCCTTGTTATTGTTGAAGCAAAATTGTAATCCTACATGTTCATCCCTTGTTATTGCTGAAGCAAAATTGTAATCCTGCTTATTCATCCTTTGTTATTGCCATCAGTACATCGATGCCATCAGTATGAATTCGATGCCAGTGTAATACATAATATAATGTAAGAAAAATTCTCTTGGATAGTAGGTTAATTATATTCAAACACTCGCAAAAATTTTTGTACAGCCATACAGTGGAAGCCTGATAAAATTATATTCAAATTTTCTTGAACATGATTTAATATTAAATAAATATACTTTGGTAAATGATATTAAAAATACTGTAAATATTTGGTGAAAAAATATGAGATGCTTGAACATTTCCAGTCCTAAATGTATCATACTTTGTTAAAAGCACATAGAGTGTCCATTCTCCGTGTTAAAAGAACGGAGAAGGACCATTCTCCGTTTTAAAAGAACGAAGAATGGCCATTCTCCATTTTAAAAGCAAAGAGAATGGCCATTCTCCATGTTAAAGGAATGAAAGCAAAGTGAATGGTCATTCTCCGTACAAAAAAATATTCTCTTTGAAAATATTATCATTAGAAAAGTAAAAAATATTTCGTCCGATCAATACAGATTTTTTTAAAAATATGTTAGCCGATGATCCGCCCGACCTCAGAAGCATGTTTTCTCAGTTCACCACTGCCACCATGACATGTAGCTTTATTAACAAAATATTAAATTGTTAGATGAAAAATAAAATTTCTGACAATGGCATGGAAAGTAAAATTAGAGCGGCGTCGCTGCTACTTCTCCTTGTTCGAGGAGGTCTCGACGACGTCCGATGTGAACCAGACCGATTCTTCTCGACACAGCTGGCACTCCTCGTTGTTCTAGGAGGGCTCGACGACGTTCGACGTGATTCAGACCAATTCTTATTTCCTTCTTCATCTCTGTTTCTCTTTCCACCTCCACCACCACCACCAACACCACCACCACCACCACGGCCTGTAACCAAAAAAATTTACAGAATTTATACGTTGATGCACAAAATATTAAATTAGATGGACGAAAGAGAGAGTAAATATAAGTTAATTTAGGGTATTCGTTGAAAAAATTAAAGTGAAGAATGACCTACAAAAGCAAGTTACCAACAGGTTAAAAGTCTAAATCAGTATTAAATAATGTTTCTACTCTATTATTCAATCCGAACCATTGGATCAACATCCAACGGTCCTAATTTCGGATGTATTGATACATCCTTTTCCAGGGGATGTATTGTAGAACTATCCTTCTGCTTAAAGGCTTCGAACTGATTACAAGATAAGGCTGTTTGATTCCTAATCATTCATATTGGAAATGGGACTTCCTTCCACTCTACAGGATAAGGCTGTTTGATTTCCAATTTCTGTAGACCATCCTTCTGCTTAAAGGATTCGAACTGATTACGTAGAAGCTTCATTACCTCAATAGGATCTCCTAATGCCCGAGGAGCAGTAGATTGATTTGATGTATTAGAAGGTGGAACCACATGATAAGTACCACCCCAATACTAGACTGACTTGGAGTAGCCTGAGCTGGCATGGAAGCATTGAGAGGGGATTGTACCCTTAGGCTAGTATTAACAGGTGCAGATGCTGCTATATATTCTTGGATTGGAATTGGATTCACAACTGGTCGAACAGTGTATTAAGCTACGATTACAGCACACATACTTGTAACTATTTCAGCCATGGTTTGCTAGTTAACCTCTAAAGCAGCGATCCACTGCTCCTAATTACCGGAGGTGGAAGCATCTTGTTTCTTATTAGTGACATAGGCAGTCACTTCTCTGGCCACTGGAGATGAACTAGTGGAAAAGATAGTCCGATCAGAGCTCTCGCTATCGGCATCAAAATCATGTAAGGAACTACCCCCAAGATGAGGAGTAGGAAGATTCCTTTGACCGATTGAGTCTTGGTCAAAAATAAGATTCCTTTGACCGATTGAGTCTTGGTCGTAATAAGATTTCTTTGACTGATGACATATCCTAGACAAGGAGTAGAAAGATTCCTTTGATCGAGTAGGTCTCGGCCTCTTGACCTTGTATTTTGGTGGACTCCTTCACCGGAGTCACGGATTCGATCAAGGTATTGCTAACTAGGATTGCGGGATACGTTACATCTTGGACATTTTCCACCCAGTTCTTTGGGACGTCATGTTGACCGAAACATACATCAATTCATCTTCGTCCACCATAATGAGTTCAAGAGTACGAGTGTAGTTCAAACGGTCAAAGACAGACCATTTAGCTGATTGACAACAATATTTGATTACTACTTCATGGTGATTACGACAATGATGTTCCTAATGTGGTGTTATAGGTAGACGAGATGGTTCTACAATATTTAACTTTTGTATAAGAAGTTCACGGAGGTCAGTTACAATAATAGGATAAGGAAAAGTTGAAGGTACATATTCTTTGATTATATTAGGAACATGGTTCTGGTTATTGAGACGTCTTATTCCCTGTGCGTACAGAGAAGTACTGAGTTCATTAGCATAGGTGAGAGGATTCTTAATCTGAGAAGCCTTCACTTTGCGCAATTTAGTAGGTGGTGCAGATTGTGCTTGGTAGATTTGATGAAGTTTGTTCTGTTCTGCGCTAGTTAAGGTAAGTGCGCATGTCAGAGTTATGCGGCAACTAGTTGTTTGTCTGAGATACCCTCAGTTTTTCTTGATTTGATCTTGATATACACAATATAGGAAGATCCTATCTCTAGCTTGATTGGCGCTAGCCAGCTTGATAAAAAGTAGGCAAGATGCCCTGTTGTACTACACATACTGTTCCAGTTTGTTTTATGCAACACAAATAGGCAGTAGAAAGTGGGCTTCGAGTAGAGTATAATTTCTTAGTATCGATTTGATTCGCTCTGCCAAGAGAAATAGAGTTCCTACTCTGAAGTATTCTTGTATTGTTTGACATAGAGGCACAACTAGATGCACTTTACACCGAGTCCAGGACTGGTGAAAGATAAGGAAAGGCCATAGGACACTTCCTTTTGTTCTGTGCAGGGGCAGAGATAGGTAATTTCTCTACCAAGGTCAGAACTGGAAGCAGAGAGGATTGGCCACAGGGTGCTTCTCTTTGTTCTGCATAGGGGCAGTGATAGGTAACTTCTCCACCAAGTTCAAAACTGGGAAGGAGTAAAGATTGGCCACAAGGCGCTTCCCTTTGTTTGGCACCGAGATAATGTTTAGCACATTTTGGAAGAGATGAGAGATAGCCATATGGCGTTGTCCCTTGATTGGTGCCAAGGCAGCGGTTAGCGCATTCTCTACCAAGTTTAGAACTGGTAGGGAGACCACAAAGTTCTTCTCCTTGTTTTGCGCAGGAGCTATGATTGGCGCACTGGAGGACTTTGGAGTCCAGATGGCACGAGTCCTCCTGTCTTTAGAGACAGCAGCACTACATGAGCGCTTGGCGCCCCTGCGCCAATCATGGCTTCGTAGGCAGTTTGGTCGACTTTCACGACCAAAGTCTTTTGTGTTGTGCCAACCAACACAACATCACATTGAGTTGTCACTTTCTCGTCAGAGGAGAAAGTCGTTCCCAGAAGAGTCATCATTTTATTTGTAAAAACAAAAGTTTGATTAAAAACTAAGCAAGGTACAATAGTACAATTGATTTCTAGGGAAGTATAACTACAGGAATCTGATCAGAAGACGATCACTTTATCCCTTGGACGATATGATGTCGAAAAAGAAAGCCTTTGGAGAGTGCAGCAGCAAGTGCTCAAGAGATTATGATCATTAGTGATGCTTGTGAAGTGATTTAGAACTCTATTTATAGAGTTTAGAGATAACTGTAAAGTAGTTATCCGGATTGGCGCACACTGTAATTGGCACACCATTCATCCAATTGCACGAACGGTTGGTTTAACTGCTTTAGAAATGTGGCATTCTATGAAAGACATGTGTTTGGTCATAGACAGTGTCACGTACACATTCTTTGAGATTAGTGGCATATGCGCCATGTCATACAACTGCTTCTGGATGATTTGATTGAATGACGCCTAGTCACAAATAGCACTTGGCATTATTTGATGATTAGCGCCCTCTGCTTTATTTAAATCTGTAAAATAATCACTACCTCGTGCCAAATGATAAATAGCACGAGGCAGCTATCAATCATGATCACCAAATCTGACACAATCTTCTCGAGCGTTGCGCTCGGGATTCGAAAAGATTTTCTTCGACTGACGTGTTTGTCAGTCATTATGACTGGCACCTGGGCTTCTCGAAGAAGCTTGCCACGTGGCATCACGAGCCATTCTTCTGAGTGTCATTTGATTCTGAGCGCCATTTGCTTTCTGAGCGTCATTTGCTTTCTGAGCGCCATTTGATTCTGAACGCCATTTGTCCAGCGATATCTGTTCTTTGTAGCACTTTTTAGCTTCTAAAGTGTGTTTTGAAATACCACTTTCGACGTGTAAATGCTAGGGGGTAATACGGCTCATCACACGTGAGGTATGCGACTACTATCTTTCTATATTAGACCAGTATGGGATGGTTCCAGATTTTAGAAATGTTTACATTCTACGAGGCCAGGCAGAAAAAAAATAAGTGATACGAGTAGTAAGTGCTGATGTAGAGGCCAGACAAGTATGACACATGTGTCGCATAAGAGTGAATCCATAACATACCAATCTGTGTCTCCATAAAAGTAAGTGATGCTAGTAGTAAGTCCTGATGTAGAGGCCAGACAAGTATGACGCACGTGTCACATAAGAGTGAATCTATAAAATATCAATCCGTGTCTCCATCGTGTCAAGAATCAAGTAGTACAGTATTATAGACCATAAGCATAGGAATTATCCATTGATAAAAACTATCAGATAATGTACTCGCATGAGGTCCTGAGCTGTAAACACAATCAGTATTTGAACTGGAGTCCAAGTGACCTATATGTGAATTTTTATGTCAATGAGTGATTTTGAATCATAAAAATTCTTGACTGGCTCTATTTTAGGTTTCCAGGTCAATTCAACGTCATTAGGTTGAAACTAGGTCAATTCCTAATCGGGTTCATTCTAGGTAGGTAGTATTGGTTAACTAATACCCACTTGGTTTAACCTATCTCTATATACCTATATGCAAAACACCTATAGACATACATATATATATATTTATATTTATATATATATATAAAGATATATTATTTTATATATTATATTATATATATATAATATAATATAATATAATATATAATTTTTTTCGAGATGCTTTAGGTTTTCTGCGGAGGCTCCCCGAGGGTGTTCCCCGCTTAGTCTTCCCTGCCCTTCCAGCAGAGTCGCCGCCCCAAGGCGTTTCCCTCCCTCTCCCCTCCCATCCTCCTCCCGTGCGTCCGCTTCATGGCTTGGCCCCTCGGGCCCCTCTGTGGGTGGTGCCTTGGCCGCCAAATCTATTGGCCCTCCGAGCGCTGTCGCCTGACCCACCTCCGGCCGCCCCTCCGTCCTCTCCCTCCACGAAACTTCTGGTTTCCGGATCTCTCGCCCTCGGACATCATCCTCTTCTTGCTGGCCCGGAACTGGTAGGCTCTATCTTGAGTGCAGCGGATCCAGTCAGACCAGATGTCTCAGGCTCGGCCGCCTTTGGTCACCCCCGGTGCTGGTAGGCTCTGTCCCTAGTGTAGCAGATCTCGCCGGTCCTTTTGTCCGGAGGGCAGCGGGTGCTCTACCCCAGGTGTATGTCTTGTCCCCCGTGGGGGCTGCGACAGATGTCTCTTCGTTTCCCCCACTGGCTCTTTCTTCCAGGCAGGCTGATGTTCAAATTTCAAATGCCCCCTTCAGTATTCTTCGTTCCCGGAGCACCCTAATTTAGGGGGCCTGGTCCAACTATTTGGTACAAGTCCTCTCAAGCCTATTAGGTGGCCCGCTCTTGGAAGCGATGCCCCCTACTGGTGCTCATCCCGATATTGTTGGCCCTGCGTGCTCCGAATTTGGTGCGCACCTTCATCAGCTGAGTGGCGCGAACGGGATTGCGCCGTACTTGGTTGGTGCATGTTCTCACTCTGTGCTAGCAGGGTCCGCGCATCACAGTGCGCATGCCCCCCTTTTTTGACGAAGCTCATGTTTCTTTCTCAGCCTCCCTTACCCCCCTCACGGTAACGCAACTTTCGCCCAGTTAGGCACTTCCAACTGACCATTTGGTACTGGCGCCAGTTCTTCCAGTTCGGGCCCACTATGGCGCTTACCCTTCGGAGCCTCACTCCAAGTCTGTTACGAATGACGATCCCTCGCTTCATGCCTCGATAGTGGCCCTCTCTCCCGCTGCCCTGCTCTCTGAAACTACTTCAGTATCGCATTCAACACTTTCTTTACTAGCACGACCCCTAGCCTGCCCCCTCCCGGGAGTGATGCTCCTGATCCTACTACGATCGGCACGCTCGTGCCACATTTTGGCTTTGTTCTCCCCACAACACCATCTTTTAACCAGCCATCATTGGCGCCCCTACCTAACAACCCCTCCCGGCACAGCTTATGTTGATAAACTCAGGCTGGATCGTACAGCCAACAACTTCTCACTTATATCAGAAGTTGTGCTGCCAGATATCAATCTCCCTGAAATGTCCGACACTCATGAGATCACTGTGCCTTTCTTCCCCAATGAAATCTCATCCTTGTCCGCCACTTTCCTGCGCACTTTTGTTCTTAAATTCTCCAGCGGTTGCCCGAAGCAGACGCGGGTACAGGAAGTCATATCCAGCTGGGGCCTCACAACGGGGGATAGGGTCGCGCCTATGAATCCTAAACGCATGTTCCTTCACCTCTCCTCGGAAAAAGATCACAAGATTTTTTGATGTAGAGGCACCGACAGAATAGACTTGTACGTCATAAAAATTGTCAAATGGTCTCCGGACTGCAATACTAAAAAAAATTCAGCGATCGTCTCGACGTGGGTCACCCTTCCGAATCTCCTCCTTATTTGTTTCGCCCCAACGGCGATGAAAAGGATTGCCAATTCCATTAGGACGCTCGTGGCCATGGCAGAGGAAACACGAAACTCTCCAAGGAAAATTATGCCAAAATCTGCATGGAACTTGATATTTTGAAGGATCTTCCCAACCATATCTAAATCCTTCTCGGCAATACGACCCACTCCCAACAGATTATATATAACAACAATATCATATACTGTAAACATTGTCATTTGCGTGGCCACACCACCGAATATCATTTTTGTGTGCACCCAGAACTTAAGAAGAAAGCAATTCGTAAGAACGCCCCCTCAAACGAATAGGAAATCCCAGCAACCACACCAATCCCCCCTCCTACCTTTACCGAAATCCCACTGCCGGTTTGAATGTAGTGCTGGAAACCCCTACTTTCAAGAACAAACGTCCCCAGGAAGAGCCATCGAACCCTTCAATCCCTAGCAATCAACCTTACCAACAAATTTGACATTCTCACCTTCCCCCTCCCGAAAGACTCTTAGGAGATGTTTATCTCCAATGCTCACATACCGAAAGAGATTGCTGAGCATACCGATGCTATTGGAGGACAGGCATACAAATCTGTTGTTCCTCCCACACCAGAGATCCTTTCGGCATCAACAGGCGAAGCGGATCTCAATCTTCCCGATACGAAAGTACCTTCTACATCCTAGATCGATGCTGACATTCGTGCTGAAGCTCTGGCTAACATAGGTCAAGCACCGGTGGCAAAGCTGTTGTTCCTCCCACACCAGAGAACCTTTCTGCATCAACAGGCGAAGCGGATCACATTCTTCCCGACACGAAAGCACCTTCTACATCCTAGATCGATGCTGACATCCGTGCTGAAGCTCTGGCTAACATAGGTCAAGCACTGGTGGCCAGGCTATAACAGGCCATCAACGCTAGCTTCCATAGTACGAACAGTCACTTTGGAGCACTGGCTGAAATAGTTGGTGAGGTCTACTTGCACCCATCAGAGGACGTAGCTATACACATCAATGACAGAACCTCTAAGGCGTACGGAAAAGAAGTAGCCACCACTAAAAAATCAAAAAAAAAATAAGCTAAAGAGACAATCGCCATGATCATCAGGTCAGCCGTAAAACTATCCAAAACCCCCTCCAAAGTAACTTAAATGCTTAACATTCTTTCTTGGAATGTTAGGGGACTCGCGAATAAACCCACATTGAGAAGATTAAAAAGCCTCAAAAAAATTCATAGAATTGACATCTTAGTGGTCATAAAACCTAAAATCCCTCAGAAGAAAATCAAGTCCATTCAGATGAAATTTGGCTTTCCATCTGTCATTGCGGGGAGCCACGACATCTGGATTCTCTTTGCGGCCGATGTGAAGCTCGGCAACATACACGACTCGAGGCAGGCACTCTCATGTTGGGTGGAACACCCTATGCTCTATTCCCGTTCGCTCATGTCCGTCGTTTTCGGTAGCTGCAACATCCCGGACCGCAAACATTTATGGGATGACCTGATGGACACCCATCAAAACCATATCAACCTCACATAGCTCTGTGTTGGTGACTTCAATGCTACTACAAGCCAGACAGAGAAGTTGGGTAGTCGACCCCCGCCACCGTCGACTATGAACGACTTTAACAACTTCATATTCGGTGCTCATCTGACTCCTCTCCAGTTTTTAGGCAGTGCCTTCACTTAGTGTAACATACAGGAACTCTCCAATTTTTAGGCAGTACCTTTACTTGGTGTAACATGCAGGAAGGAACTAGACGGTAACATTCTCGCCTTGACCATGCCCTCATCAACGCTCAGTGGTCAGATTTGGAGATTATTTCCAGTCTTTCGTACCTCAATATGATTGAATCGAATCACGCCCCTCTCCTAATAGAAATTAGCAATAAAACTAACCACATCAAGAAACATTTTCATTTCCTCGACCTCTGGATCCATCGCCCACAGTTCAGGAACATCGTCGCTACCGCGTGGAGTGGCATTAACACCCTATACCCTCTCGTTCGTGTGGCAGATAAACTCAAAGCTACTAGAAAAGCTCTGACTGCTTGAAGTAAGGAAGCTTTTAGCTACATCTTTCAGGTTATTCGTACTGCTGAAGACGACGTTACCCGTACTGAGATTCTGTTTGCTAACAACATATCCCCCATGAGCCATGCCTCCCTCAACCTTACCAGAGTGCTGCTGAAGTTCAGACTTAAAGTAGAGACGGAATTCTGGAAACAGAAAGCTCAGCTGACATGGGACACTAAGGGCGACAGATAGCAGCTCTACTTCCACCAGATAACGGACGAGGGCGGGCACATTATTAAAGACCAACGGGTCTTTAGTGACTCATTTCTATTCCTAGCTGTTCACCAAAGAAATCATCACTAGGGATGAAGAATTCTTCGCAGCGATCCCTTGCTTGTTCGAGGACAACGATAACACCCAACTGCAGATCCTTCCTTCCAATCTAGAAGTAAAAGACGTTGTTTGGACGCTGAACGACCACAGTGCTCCTAGTCCTAACGAATTTACTGGCATCTTTTTTAGAGCTTGCTGGGACATCATCAAGTCGAATATCCACGAGGCGGCCACTGCCTTTTTCCAAGGATCCAGGTACCCCAGATCGATAACTTGCGTTAACCTGATTTTGATTCCCAAGCTGGAGAACCGGGTGACCTTCAAAGACTTTCATCCTCTGAGTCTGTATACCTTCACCAACAAAATAATCTATAAGATAATCGCCAACCGTATGACAGGGCTTCTCCCCAAGATCATCTCTGAAGAGCAGAGCGGCTTTGTTCATGGCAGGAACATTTTAAACAATATCATGCTGGCCCAGGAGATGATCACGTGCATAAAATTTCCAACTAGGGGTGGCAACATTGCCATCAAGCTGGACATGAAAGAGACTTATGACAGGCTCGACTGGCAATTCATGATATGGGTGTTTAGGGCTTTCAAATTTTTTGTAGACCTGGATTGACTTCGTATGGAGATCTATTAGCAATTCGTGGTTCTCCACCATTGTTAACGGTCAAGATGAGGGTTTCTTCAAATCTAGTCGTGGAATGAGACAAGGAGATCCTTTATCTTCCACCATCTTCATAATAGCAGCCAAAGCGCTAAGTAACAATTTGAACAAAATGGTTGGCACCTTCCGATTCCAGCATTTTCACACCAGAAGCGATTTCCCTATAATCACCCACCTAGCCTACACCGGCGACATTCTTATTTTCTCATCCGGTGACCCAGGTCAGTAGAAGTGGTCCACAAAATGCTGTAGAGATACACCAGTTGCTCAGTCCAGCGTGTCAACCCCAACAAGAGTGTTATCTACGTTCACCACAAGGCTAACAGAGAACATTCCTCCACCCTCCAAAATCATTTCCTTTTCTGTCGCTTATCCTCCATTCTCTTACTTTGGGTGCCCGATAGTATACGGCAGATCTAATATGAAATTTTTTGAAGGGCTGGTGGACAAAATAAGAAGAAAAATTATGGGATGGCACAACGCGACCATGTCACCTGACGGGAAGATGATTCTGATCCAGCATATGCTTTCGTCCATCCTCATTTACACCTTTGCCGCCTACTCTCCCCCTAAGAAGGTCCTCACATCCATCGAAAACCTTTTCGTCAACTTCTTCTGGGGGCACAGCGGTGGAAGGGATAAGCATCACTGGGCTTCTTGGGACTCCATGGCTAGACCCACTGCTGAGGGAGGCCTTGGTTTCAGCAGGCTATTACACATTGTTGATGCTTGCTCCATAAAATTATGGTGAAAGCTACATGTGAGTAGTAATATCTGGTCTCGATTCATGAAGGCCAGATACTTTAAGCATTCCCATCCATCGGCCGCAGAATTCAATAGAAAATCCTCTATGTCTTGGCACCGAATCCTGAAAAAAATGTGCCTCGCCAAGCCTTTGATCCGTCTTCAACTGTGCTCGGGAGATTTGTCCATCTTCTATGAAGGTTGGACTGGGGATGACCTTCTTCCTCGTATTTCGGCTGCCCCGGCTAATAGCTTGATTAAAGAATTATGGAATTACACGGGTGATTGGAATTGGGATTGAGTCCGAGATTGGATTGGGGTCGTTACGATTGAAGAGTTAGCCGAAGATGGGTTGAAGGTCAACACGGATCCTGGCTCTTTCAAGTGGTCCCTCACGGGAAATAGTTTTTTTCACTCTGGCATCAACGAGAAGGGCGGTTCGTGGCACTGGAGCACCATCCCCCATCATTGGGCCTTTATAGTAATACTGCATTCCTAAAAAATAGTCTGCCAGCTTTGGAGAGCGCTCCACAAGAAGCTCCCTACCGACGACAGTCTCAACACCATCGGTTTCAGTTGAGCTTTAGCATATCACTACTGCTCAGACCGACAATTAGAAACTATTGAACATGTTATGTATTCGGCAGTCCTGGCTGCACAGGTATGGACTGCATTCTTCTATCACTGCAGTCAGGGTCGGGTTGTTGGGGCTTCAACGATCTCCTAGCCATCTGGGGAAGCGTATCGCACGACCACTAGATTGTTGCAGTCGCCATCACGTGGATTATATGGAAGAATCTCAACAAATTCAGAAACGAGGAACAACAATATACAGTCAGTCAGCTGGTACATGAAACTTTCAGACAAATTTTCAAAATCAGCATATATTGCATGCACGTTCGGACGGATTCTAGCATTCCTTGATCCGCTGACCTGGTTGGGAACGGGGCCCGGGTGTGAATAATCCGGCCTCGTTTAGTTTTCGTCTTTCTTTTTGTGATTACTTGTATATATATATGTATATATATATATATATATATATATATATATAAAGATTTCGGCATTTGCATCTTACTTATCAATAAAGCGGAGGGTTTGCTCAAATATATATATATATATATATATATATATATATATATATATATATATATATATATATATATATATATATATATATATATATATCAACAAAAATCTCGAACTTTATTGAAGAAATAGGCACAAAATGACGATGCCTATACAATTCAGCATGCTAATGCGACAATAGGACAGAAATCGAAAGGTACGAGAAGCGCACACAAAAGAAAGGGAAGGACGACCTAAGCCAGGGCCTCCCAGAACGTGTGGGAGACGTGGCAGCAGCGCCTCCTAACTTTGAAGCATTATCGGACGACCTTTCTGAACAACTGAGGCGGGGGGATTAGGCACCCTTCATATCTGAATATGTTCATATTTTTCCAAAGAAACCAAACACTAGCGGCTGCTACGATCTGATGTCCGTAGGAGCGGCTCCAAAAGTCCAGGAGATCATAGAAGCCCTAGTCGGTTGAACTATACTAAGTCTGTTGTGAAGCTTGGACCATATTGTTTGCAAAAATAAAAGTTTTATTAGAAATTGAGAAAAGAGAGTACAAGAGTACAATAAATTCTGGGAAAGTACAACTGTAGGAATCTGATCAGAAGACGATCACTTTATCTCTTGGACTATGTGAACTTGAAGACTGTAGCCTCTTGAGAATACAACAGCAATTTTATAAGAGTTCTTGATCTCTGTGCGTATGTATGTGATGATTTCACAATGATTAGAAACTCCATTTATAGAGTTCAAGAAATAACTGTTTTAGCAGTTATTCCGATGTGTGCGAGGCTGAATTGCGCCACATTGGATTACGCCAACCTCCTGTTGTGCCAACTTTCATTCAGTTGTTAAGTCGTGTACTAACTGTATTTAGACGCGTGGTAATATGTGATTGAGATGCGCATGGTCGTATACAGGATAGTAGACACGTCTTGAGAGATTAGTAGCATGTGCGCCACGTTATCCTGCTTTAGAATGTAAGTTGTCTCAACTTCATCTGGTTGCGCGAGCTTTGGTCAACTGCGCCTGATTGAGTCGTGCCTAGACACGTGACAGCTTTTGAGCAGAAGTTATTCAGATTGCGCCTAGGCGCAACTAAAGATTTTGTCTAGATTGTGCCTAGGCACAACTTATGAAGCGTACAGGACAGCTATCTACCAACTCCCCTCGAGCAGCAAAATTCATGGGATTCGAAGAAATTTCCCTCATTCACTATGGTATCAATTGTCAGGTAATGATGGCCATTAAGTGTCAGACGCCACGTAGAATTTGGTTCAACAAGAGTGGGCGCAGTCTGATATGTGGCACAACCTGTTCAGTGGCGCAATCGGTTCTCTGAGCTTCGTATCAGTAGTGCAACCTAATTTTTAGGGTGCAACTTGATCACTGATTAGTATGTTCAGGGCAAACTTGACTTTTAGGCCCAACAAGACCCCCTTCAAATGTTTCAAAACTTACAAACGTTTCAAAGTTTTGAAATACTTTGAATTTATAAAATTTTTGACCGAGTCAAGTTGCGCCAGTCAACAACCGGTCAATTAAATCTCTTTTTCGAAAACAAAAAACTTCTTCTTCGTCTTCTCGATTTTTATTGATGATTTTTAGTTTTCAATGGAGAATACGAAGAGTCAATTTGTTGATATATATGTAGTAGTAGATCTTTGCGCTTTATTCTTCACTTCTATTCTTCAATGGCCCCCCAACAAGAAAAAGGTGGAGACAAATGCTGATACTACAATCAAGTCCCCTGAACCGGGACAGGATGTTGCGCCTGCAACTTATCTGTTGGAGGCTGACCCATCACTGAGAGCGGCGAACTTTTTAGATTGCTTTGGTCTAGACTCGACAGTCTTCAATCACTTGAATGGTGGGCCATCCTCCGAAGGGCGTGGTAATACGGAGGGGTTCCTTAATCTAATGCGTTGCTCGAGGATCCGCAATATGCAAGAATTGGATGCCGCCCTTCGTCAGCCTGATGAAGGCAAGAACAAGAAATAATATTTGGGCATGCCAAAAAAAATTCTATTCTCTTTTCTTGTGTCATTGTCTGTAGGGGTCCACCTATCTTTACGCAAATAAAATCTAAAATTTTTGATATGTTGTGTGGCTGTGACTTCGAATGTCGCACGTGGAAACATTCTTTTGGCTAATTCTTTGTTTACTGTTTCTTTTAAGAGACACATGGCAGTCGTCACACAGTTTTAGACGCCCATTTTTAGCTCTTTCTAGAAATAGACTCCTAGAATGACGCGCCCATTTTTATCTTTCCTTCTTTAAAAATGACAACCAGAAACAAAAGTGTCATTCATACTTTTTCAAAACAAATGGCCTCTCACAAGGTCTTACTATTCATTGGTTCACTTGTGCCACTTCATCCTAATGTTATTCGTTTGCATGATGTGCCTTCAAAAATTGGTAAGTCTCGAAGAAGAATCAATGGTATGAATATTCTTCTCTTGTACCACTTTTGAAGATAAGTATTGATCTGCATATTGTAGACACTATTGATATGCGCTAACTATTTCTGAGAATAGGCGCGCACTGTGATCCAGTACTTAGTCTCGATCATAGGCGCGTATTGTTGACATGCGCCAGTGTGATCAACTTGTACTTTAGAGATATGTGCCTATTAATCGGCGAGTATTTTTGATGTGCGCCTGTTGATCAGCACACTTTGTTAGGATACGCCGGTTTGATCAGCGCATAGTATTGATATGCGCCTGTTGATAGGCGCAGTCTGCTGATATACGCCTGTTGATAAGCACACACTGCTAAAAATGTGCCTGTTGATAGGCACACACTGCTGATAGATTCTGCTAACTTTTCTTGTTTTGTTAATATTTGAAGGGATTCGGCTAGCAAGCTTCTTCAGTACTGGCATTGGTGATTTGAATGTTATTGTCACTTTTCGTTCCAAGAATACATATTTTAAATACATGTACTGCTTATATGCATTTATCTAATATTTATCATGTATTGTTCTGTATTTAAATTCCTTTAATTTTATGTTAATTAATTTCCTGCAATTTTTCTTTAAGTATTTTATTCTATTTTGCTTTTGGGTTCGGCCTGAGTTGGATTTATTTTCGGCCGGTGGATGGTTCAACAAACCCCCACCTACCACCACCCTCATTTGAAGCCCTATTTCCATTCTCTTTTCATTACTTCTTCACCATTACTCTCCTTCTTCATCCTCCATAGCTCTCCCCACCTCCCCAGCCGCATAGGCAAGTGCCAAGTTGCTTCTTGATGGATCTCCATTTTTATTATTTCATTATCTTCCTCTCAAGATTTTTAGATACATTAGTACTTAGCATTTTCAATTTCCATAGCTAAATTCATGCAGATCTAAGTTTATTGTATTTTTAGATTTTTAGGTTTTGATCTAGTAACTTTATTATTTTTTGAGTTTTGATGGTTCCATGTTGTAGAGAATTTTGTTCTACCCCATTTTGACCTATGGAAGTTCAGATTTGGGCTTGGAATAAAGGATTTAGGGAGCTTGGAAGCAATAGTTTCCCTGGTTCTGTTCTCCGAAAATTCGGAGAAGAAGAACAGTTTCGGCCGTATGAAGATTTTGGCCGCATGAGATCCTGGGTGCATGACTGTACTTGATCGTATGATTTTTCATGTGGCAAGCCCTCTTGGCCGTATATGCATTTTTAGCCGCATGAACTTTATTCCAGCCGCATAAGGCATTAAACTTATCCAGCCGCATAAGGACCCGAGTCCTATTTGAGCCGCATAGGCGTATGTCTTCTTAGTCGCATAGGCGCATATCTTTTTGGCCGCATAGGCGCATGTCTTCTTAGCCGCATAGGCGCATGTCTTCTCAGCCGCATAGGCGTAAGTCATTCTTAGCCGCATGGGCTTATCCGCTTCCAGCCGCATGAGACTCTATAGCCCGAGCTGCATGAGACTTTATTCTTTTTGAGCCGCATAAGGCTTGTGATTCTGAGCCGCATAGACTCAGTTCACCCGCAGCCGCATAGGCTCGTGCTATCCCAGCCGCATAAGATTTTACTGTTCCCGTCGCATGAGTTTGAATCCCAGCCGCATGGACTTAGGTTCCTTTGCCGCATATGCATAGTTTACTCAGTCGCATAAACCAATGATTCCCCGGCCGCATGAACTTTAGTCCATAATACCTTTTGGCTGATCCTGTCCCGAGTTGACATTAATTAGCATTGATTGTTATCTTGGCAGTAATTAACATTGATTGTTATCTTGATTTATAATTGATCATGCATTCCTAATTGGAACTAAGAGACTGGCTAGTCGTCTTATTGAATTGAATGAATGAGACACGTTCATATGAACTATTGTAATCGACTGGCTGATCCCGAATATTGGCATACAGACACATGCAGGGCTACAGTTTATTTATTTATTTATTTATTTATCTTACAAAAATAGCATAGGTACTTTATGGTCAAGGCATGATTATTCCGTGGTTAGTTTTGATTGTTGCATTACACTATGTAAGACCTACAACCTAACCGTACGGGTATCGCTGTAGAATTGGGCATACCGTACTATGTACAGAAGGTACTCATTCTGAATGACCATGATCCACGACATAGAATTTCACTTAACATAGAGGCTATTAAGTTAAATAAAATAATGATTGCATGGAGAGAATAGATTCCCGAGTTCTTACATGGCAGCCCTCTTCGGGACTATTAGTGCCCGACAGGCCAGCTGGTTCCCACAGATACTACAAATCTGCCACACGGGCAGGGAGCGGTATCTGCTTATATTATTTATTGTATATTATATATTGATGACGGGCGTCCCGCTGGGACTCGTCTAATTCATGATTGGCGCAATTGATTGACTGGATAGACTAGCCTTGCTTGCACATAGTAAGAACCGAGGAATCCTTATTGCATAATTCCAGGATAACTTGGGACTCACAATAGTAAGCCGTAGTAGCTGCATGGCCGTTTAATCGATTTGTTTGTATATCGTACCTACTCTGTTACCTAACTGAGATGATCAGAATGTCAGGACATGACAGGCCAACTTCTGTCCTTGTTTGGTTGGAAAGTTGGTTCGAAGTGTCGTGATGTTATGTGAATTCCAATAGCAAGCAAAGATCTATATATCATATTCTCTCATTACTGGTTTTAATTCCTCACATCGTGCTTCCTTGCGGTACTTGCTATTAGAGGTCTAACCTCTCTGGTTTTGCATGGCCAGATTTAGAGCCGGTCCCCGAGGACTCAACTTACTTCCACCTCCAAGATGGTCAATACTAGAGGAATGATCGCAGGAGGACTCGAGTGGGTTTCTTACTTCCCCGTTCATTTTGTTACTTACTTTATACTTTGCCGTTTGGCACCGACATGTTAGTCGGACTGTCTTGTACTTACCTTTGCATAATTGTAACTAAGTCAGACTGTAGCTGATAATAATTGTGTATACTTGCTACATCATCTGGCTATATTTTGTAAAGTCAGATATCAAGAATATTTTGACTAAGCATTTGGGACGCCTTACTGCTTTATCTTACATGTTCACTATTACTGTTTCTTGTTTGAATGATAAAGACAATAGATGTGAAGTGACCATAGCGAGACTTTCATGTAGTATGCACCCCCTTGTCTTTTAGACAGCATTGATCGTATTATACGATATTCATCTACCCGTAATACGTAGCTGGCTGAGTCATTTCCCCGCTCTCCAGTATTCTGGTTCTGGGGCGTGATAGTTACAGAGGGCATTCTTCTGACACTCACATCATACAGCTCATGTTATTCTGACACTCAAATCAGATAGCTCAGGACTCTTCATGTTTAAGAAGGGTCTTCCTCCGATGGTAGGAAGAGCCTATACACATGAGATTTGGATGGTGGAGACGCAGAACTAGGAATTGTATCACAAGGGTGATTTCGTTCCTAGTTCCCCTGGCGGGTCATCTTCTCTCCACCAGTTGTATTGACAGCAGCTCATCTTTGGGCTGCTGCACTCTGGGTTTCTTCTCTCGTCTTTCTGAGGGAGAAGACCAGAGTTGATTCCATTGTCTGGCTCGTTGCTTCAGGTCGAGACGACAATGAATTACCACCAACAAATAAAAAGATCCAAAGATGTAATAGACCTTCATTATCAATGGGAAGATCCAAAGATGTAATAGACCTTCATTAGAATGAAAATCAGAGATGTAATAGATTTTCATCAAGATGTATCTATACTTTTTAAAGAAGGAATAAAGAAATGATTGTCTTATTATCCTCCTTTTTATAATTCAATTTTGATATGCTGACATAGATAACAGAATGCGGAGAGAATGCGAATGTGGCAAGTTGTTTGACGTGGCTATTTGGAATTCAGAGACATGGATTCTTATTATGATAAATGAATGAGTAATCAGTCACTTCGATTTTTAAGGGAGAGACATTGAATGAATGAATGGTCGTTCAAACTATCGAAGAAAAGAATAAATGAGTGAATAGTCATGTCAGTTTCAGAGAAGGGACAATGAATGGTCAGTTATAAATGAATGAACAGTTATAAATGAACGAACAGTTGTGCTTCTTTCCAAAAGTTGCATCAGTTCTCGAGGCTGATTATCTATTTATTTTGCCTATAAATAGAACAAAACTTTTGTAGATATTGACAATCTCTTTTTCTTCTGTACGAAAATATCTTCCAAAGATTTACTTGCTCTGGAGATCGAAGAAGAAACCGAGACGCCCCCTACTGAGCCTCCCATGCCTTCTCGAAAAGAAAGGGGCGAAGGCTCAACTATTCCTCCTGCACCAGGACAGGATTTGATCTCCAAGTTAGTAGAACCTGGAAAGACTGCCGAAGAAGAGGCATTGAGGATGGCTGTTTGTAAGTTTTTTGTGAGTTTAGGCAAAGAGGCATTTGAACAATTGGCAAATTATGTATTTAATCATGAAGGATCGGGGCCCCCTCCCCGTCCTTAATAACATGTAATTCCATTTTGCCTTCGAATAAAATACACTTTTATATACATCATGTCTTTGGAATATTTTGCTTTTATACATAATATTTTTTGAGAAATTTGCCATTGATAGGCATCATAGCAACTCTGCCCTCCATATCTGTTAGTTGATAGGCTTGATTGGAGAATACTTTATTTACCACATACGGTCCTTCCCACTTTGTCTTGAACTTGCCTTTGCTCATATGTGTCATAGTCATAGGACGTCTGACTGTAAGAACCAACTCGCCTTCTTGAAATGTCCACACTCTGACTTTGCGATTGAAAGCTTTTGAGATCTTGGCATGATAATGTTCAATATGCTGTTGAGCTTGTAACCTTTTCTCGTCGAGTGCCTCCAACTCTTGAAGCCGAAGACGATCATTGTTTTCTATAGTAAGTTCGTAAGCAATAGCAATCCTCAATGATAGAATTTGAATTTTCAGGGGTAGGACAGCTTCACATCCATATACTAGAGAAAAAGGTGTGCAACCTGTAGGATTGCGGACAGTAGTATGATATGCCCATAAACATTCTCCAAGTTTATCACTCCAATTACGTTTGTTGAAAGAGAAAAACTTTTTAAGGAGTTTGATAATGGTCTTATTGAATGCTTCAGCTAAGCCGTTAGCTGCAGGATTATAGGCCGTTGAGGCAACATTATTGATTCAGTTGTCATCACAGAACCTATTAAACTTTTGGCTGATGAATTGCGGTCCATTATCATGGATGGTTCGGCGGGGGACACCAAACCTGTATATCACATGATGTTTGATGAAGTTGATGACACAACTAGTTTTTACTTCAGCCAAAGGTATAGCTTCTGCCTACTTGGAGAAATAATCAGTTATAGCTAAGATGAACCGATGTCCTTTAGATGAAGGAGAATTGATAGGGCTAATTATATCCATTCTCCAAGCTCCAAAAGGCCATGATTTGCAGTCAGATGAAGAAATTCTGATGGTTGGTGAATGAAATCTGCATGATTTTGACATGCACGGCATTTTCTTGCATGGTCAATAGCATCTGATACCATATAGGGCCGGTAGTAACCCATACGTCGGATACGATCCTGTAATTTAGGACCTGGCTGATGTTCTCTACAAACGCCATCATGAGCTTCACGAAATATCTGCTTTGCTTCGTTACCAACGAGACATCTTAAAAGCAATCCATCAAAAGTTTTTTGATAGAGTATTTTAGTAGTATAATTATAATAGAATCAAAGTGATCGACGACGGATACTTGTAGCTTCTTTAGGATCTTCAGGCAAGATATCATGTACTGCAAAATCAATGAAAGGTGCTCTCCAGTCCTCGCTAATATCATTGACCTCAGTTAGGTTGCTGAATTCAATGTTGTGGTTGTTTTCAACACAAAATAGTTCTCTATTAGAGATAACAACCATCTGTTGTCTTTTGACTGGAACTGCCAATACCGTAGCTAGGTTAGCTAAGGCATCAGCTTCTGTATTGCATGCCCGATGTACATGTTTGATGAAGAATCCTTTGAACAAATAAGCTATCCTGGTTGCTGCTCCATAGTATAGTACTAAATCTTGATGTCAGACTTCATATATGCCTCTAACCTGATTAACAATCAGCTTAGAGTCGCCATATACTTCGAGATATTCAACACCCAGTTGTTTAGCCAATTGGAATCCAATGAGCAAGGCATTGTATTTTGCCACATTGTTAGAGCATGATTCGTCTAAAGAATAGGCCCTTTAAATAGTTAATCCATCGGGTAAAACAAAAACAATTCCCACTCCAGCCACAACGGTACCTTCAGGTCTAATTCTAGAAGCTCCATCAAAGAACAACCTCTAGATAGGAAATTCTTCTGAGATCATATTTGATTCTAATGTTTCGTCCGAAATATCATCATAGAGTTTAGATGTCTCAGGGACAGGATGAGCTGCTAAGAAGTCGACAAGTGATTGGCCTTTCACAGACATTTGAGGAACATAAACCATATCATATTGTACTAATAATATGGCCCATATGGCAAGCCTAGAATTGAGTGTACTTGGCTTCTTCATTAAGACTCGAAAAGGATTGACTCGGGATATGACATAAATAGTTTGGCCTATGATGTAATGTCTTGTCTTCTGAACAACAAACAATAAGGCTAAACATTCCTTCTCTACCGGATTATAACGATGTTCAGCTCCAATCATTGTTCAACTAAGGTAATAGATGGCTTATTCATGGCCTTCCTTGTTCTTTTGAGCCAGCAAAGCTCCCAACGAATGATCCATTGCCCCAACATACATTAAGAAAGGTATTTCTGAGATCGGTGGTACAAGAACCGGTGGATTCATTAAATACCACTTTATGTCGTCAAATGCTCGTTGACATTCTTTCGTCCAAACGAAAGATACACCTTTCTTCATTAATTGAGTAAATGGTCTGCAACGTCCAGATAAATTCGAAATGAACTGCTTGATGTACGCAAGTCGACCTTGGAATCCTCGCAGCTCTTTTAGGTTGCGTGGAGGACGCATCTCTTGAATGGTTTGATCTTTTCGGGATCAACGTGTATACCTTAGAGGTAATGACGAAGCCGAGAAACTTACCACTAGAGACACCCAAAAAAGACTTGGTGGGGTTCATTTTGAGTTGATGCTGGCGTTAGATTGAAGATAGTTCTTAAATCTTGAATATGATCTTCTTTGAGACGACTTTTAACAGCAATATCGTCAATATAGCATTCGACAGCCTTTCACAGATGATCGCAAAAAATAGTACTCATAGCCTGCTGGTAAGATGCACCTGCGTTCTTAAGACCAAACGGCATGACCGTATAACAGTACACTCCCCGAGGAGTACGAAATGAAGTATGTTTCTCATCTTCAGGATTCATCCGGATTTGATTATATCCAGAAAACCCATCCATGAAAGAAATTCGTTCGAATCCACATGTATTGTCGATCATGACATCAGTAGTTGGGAGAGGGAACTCGTCTTTAGGGCAAGCATCATTGAGATCACAAAAATCTATGCAAACTCGAACCTTTACAGTCTTCTTCAGGACTGGTACAACATTGGCTATCCAGTCAGGATGTTGTTCTTTTCTGATAAAACCGCAAGCTATAAGCTTTTTTACTTCATCATCAATTGCATCCATCATTTCAGGCTTGAATCATCGTTGTTGTTGTTTAACGGACTTGGCATTCGGCAAAATGTTAAGCTTGTGAGTTGCAATTTGAGGATCTAATCCTGGCATATCTTTGTAACTTCAGGCGAAAACATTAATATATTCACGAATAAGATAAATTAATTCTTGTTTATCATCCTCGGGGAGATTTTTGCTAATAAAGATTGGTCGTGATACACCCTCTTCTCCAATATCGATTTGGACAAGTTGATCTTCAGTAGGTGGTTCTCGTTGTTCGAAACAAAGCTCCCACTGATTGTCCATCTTTTGTGACCAAGGATCCACTTCAGGAGCTTCTTCAATGTCATCTTCATCTTCTTTCGAGAATTCGGTGGACACCATGTTAGAAGATATTGTTATCCGATGAACATGACCAATGCTGGTATCAGAATCCCACGAGATAGAATCAGAAGAATTAGATCATTCTTCTTCATCAGATTCAGAAGGTTCTAGAGTCAGAAGAGGTGAAGTATAACCTAAGCTCCGCTTCAATTTACTGTGGTATTGTTGTGATTTTTCTTTTGGAACAACAATACGAAGGGGAGTACGCCTTCCTTTACCATTATTGAGGCCTGTTCTGAAATCATAGCCCATTTTACGGATGATGGCTTTGGATTGTGGACTATAGCAGCGTATTTGTAGCCTTCCTGTATCATCTCTATTATCATTATAGAGCATGATTTTTGGTTCCTCTCTTTTGTTGAAGAATATAGGCTTTTCATCTTTCTTTCGAGATGGTACTAAGAAGTACGACTCTTGTATTGAATCCAATGATACCATATTTCGCAGAGATACGACTTCTATTGTAAGTGGTTTAAAGTTATCTAGCATATCCAAATAATACTGAGTATAGTAAAAGACATCAGTATACTGCAAAGGAGATGCTTTATTGATTTTTACACCATCATTTACAACAGGGACTTAAGCCTTAGCAGACTTAGTCAGATTGATGACAAGAGGAGGAGAAGAAGAACGAGAAGGATGAGGGAGATTCTTGCGACGAAGATCGATTATAAGCGGCTCAGAAGAGGTGAGCTCTCTTTGTTCTTGACTACACCCTTGGGCTGCTTCTCATGGAAAGGAAGATAGATAGTCGGTGGTTTAGAAGACTGAGGACATAAGGTACGTCCTTTGACGGGAATCACCAGAGTATCATTTGGCACACTCTTCTGTTCGTCATTCGTGTTCATTGCTAGTACTACCTTCATGAATTCTTCCTTATACATGCGAGAATCGTTGCAGTATGCTTCAACCCCTTTGAAAGGATTCAGATCTGCAACCTCTTTTTGGACTTCTCTATTACCATCCACATATTTGAAATATTGGTGGAGCGTAGAGGGTATAATATTGTGTTTTTGGAGGAATGGCCTTCCCAACAAAGCGTTGTATGAGCCATGATTGTCAGTAACATAGAAAGTTACCTTTGTACGAAGATTGCCAATTTAAAGTTTTAGGCGTATCTTCCCCAAAGGTTCACTTCTTCCTTGATTAAACCCCAGGATGGTAGCGTTAGTCGTAGAAAGGTTATGCACTAGGATCTTCAAATCATCTAGTAAAGACTTCGGCATAATGCTAAGTGCGGACCCTGGGTCAATCAGAATGCGATTGACTTTCATGGTGTCCACATACCCCATAAAATAGAGAGGACGATTATGGTGATTGTCTTCTAACAACATGTCATCTTGTGTAAAAGTGATATCGGGCATTAATTCAAATACATTATGACAATGTTCACAGCTTACTGGCTCCTTTTCAGGTTTGTTGAGAAGAGTAAGACAAGCGTCAGCCTGCATTAAGGCTTCACTTAACGTCTTTCGAATCTCTTTTGAGAGACGTAAGAGTTCAAAGATTGACAATCTTGTTGGAGTATTGGCCAATTGAGCCAATATATAAAAATTGTAAGGCTTTTCAAGTCTAAGAGATGAGGACTTCTTTAGTGCTTTGTCAAAGCGAACAGGTTGCTTCCCCTTGTCTGCTGATGTTGGTTTAGGAGGAGATGGTTCGACCACCGGCAAGGATGTGGATGGTGTATTCTCAACAGAAGAAGATGATGAAGGAGGAACATCAGAAGATGGAACAGGATTCTCTTAATTTTCGGGATATTCCCGAAGATAGGGTTTCCCTGATCTAGTGCCCATTAGAATTTCTTCTTCTGTTACTGGTTCAAAGGATACCATATTCCAGTTCTTGGATTTAGATCTGGAATGCTTCTTTTGCTTAGAAGAGGAAGGTGTTTCAAATTCTGCTACCAGATCTGGGTGAATCCACATAGTCTCTCCTCTGTCAGTTGGCAGCGGAACAAGACCTTCATTTTGAGGAGGTGGGAGATTCACAATCTCAAGAGTAGTCCTTGGAATGGGGACAACACCATCTTTCACAGGTTGTGGTAGAAAATCATCGAATTGTAGAGAAACCACATTAGCAGTCACCGTTTTCTCGTCCTGTTGTAGAGTAATTGCTCCAGAGTTGACCAACACTTGGATTTTACCCTTGAGCATATAACATGCTCTGGTTGGATGCCCTATAAATCTGTGATAAACACAGTATTTAGGGTGATCAGTTTTACCCACTTCTTCTGGTCGTTTTGCTTCTGGAAGCTGAAGCTTATTGCTTTTGATCAAGCAATCGAAGATGCTTAAAGTATCATCTTCATCAAAAGAATAATCTTCTTTTGGACGATTTACCTTCTGTGGTGGTGCTGATGGAGTGGATGCCGTCTAAGTGACGTTGATAGCCAAAGACTCCTTGCCTTTAAGATTGATGGCCAATATTTCTTTACTCTTGCGGTTATTCTGGCGTTTACTTTCCCCGAGTGTAGAATGTTCATCTCGGTTAGGATGAGTCATTTGGACTCCTAATTGCTTGAACTTTTTGGCACTGACCTCGGCTGCTTTGGTATTGACAATGACAGAAGGCCAATCCTGGAATTGTGTAGATCCTGTCCATATACTGATAATATAAAGCAAGTTTGAATTGCCAGTGTCTATTGTTACAGCAGATGGAGTTCCTAAATGCATTTTGAGTGCCTCTCGGCTGAATCTTTCAATAAAACTCTCTATGGATTCATTATACCTCTGTTTAATCTTAATGAGGGCAGACATCGTCATGTCGTTGACTCCTTCGTAGAATCGTTCTAAAAATATTTGCTTGAAACCAGCAAAAAATATGATGCAGCCATCAGACAGGCTACGATATCAGTCGTATGCTACACCAGCTAAACAACCGACGAACACTCTGGTAAGGAGAGCATCATTTGGCTGATCAGTCTTTACCTCAAAATAATTTATGTACTGACTTGGAGAAGTGCTACCATCAAACTACATGATGGTTGGGAGCTTATATTTAGGAGAAAATGGAACCTCCTTCCATTCTGTAGGATATGGTTGCTTTATGCCCAATCTTTCTAGGCCATCCTTCTGCTTGAAGGCCTCAAACTGAGTGCGTAAGAGTTTTATAGCCTCATTAGCATTACCTGATGTTTGGGAATTGGTAGGCTGGTTAGAAGTGTAGGAGGGAGAACAGTATGATAATTACCACCCCCAGCACCAGACTGACTGGGATCAGCTTGAATTGGCACAGAGGCAACTTGAGGAGGAGGTACCCCAGACTAGCAGGTATGGAAGATGCTATGAGCTCAGGATTTGTAGCAGGGTTTATAATTGGGGGCACTGTATGTTGAGCCACGATTATAGTATGCATGCTTGCGACCATCTCTGCCATGGTCTTCACTTTGTCCTCCAATGCAACAATTCGTTGCTCTTGACTGGTTGAAGTAGAGGCATCTTGATCTTCCGTAATATTATATGCCGTCACTTCTCTTGCTGCTGTTGATGAGATAGTTTGTTCAAAACTTTCACTATCTGCATCAAACTCTAAGAAAGAGTCTTCTACTACATGAGCGATGGGGAGATCTTCTTGATTAAAGACACCTTGGTTCAAATATCGATTCCTCGATCTAGTGTATTGAAAGACACCTTCATTGGATGCATAGATCCGATCTTGGACGTTTCCCACCCCCAGCGCCTTGAGAAGTCATGTTGATAGAAACATATAATAGCTCATCTTCGTCTTCTATTATATGTTCAGTTGTTGAAGCATAGTTCAGACGATCAAAGACAGATCGTCGAGCCGATTGGCAACAACAGTTGATGATGACTTCATGAAGGCAGTGGCGATCTGAAGCGCAATTTGGAGGTGAGGGAGACATTCCTGTAATTTCCCGTCTTTGTGTAAGACGTTACCGTAGATTAGTTACAACTACAGGACGAGAAGAAGTTGGAGGAACATATTCCTTAATGATGTTAGAAACTTGTCTCCTATTCTTCAGATTTTTAGTTCCCTGAGTGTACAAAGATGTACTCAACTCATTAGCATAGGTGGTTGGGTCTTTCTTTTCAAACTTTGGCTTTTGGTATAGATTGGCCTTTGGCATAGGGTTCTTACGTTTCGCCAAAGTTGATATTGGTTGACGCCTATTGAGATAAGCACGTAAATCTGAAAATTCTGCTCCAGGTGTCTCTGTTTGTGATACCCTTAATTTTCCTTTCTTAGATCTTAAAATTTGCAAGGTAGGAAGGTCTTGACCAGACCCCATAGGGGTAGATAAGATACATCTTTGGTCAGTATTCTTTCCAATATCAGAGATCTGAAGACCTCTGTTTAAAGGAATAGAATCTGATAGATCTTCCTCTGAGTCATAAACCAAGGATGTTTGAGAAAAGACCAAAGGGTGCTTTCCTTTATTTTGTAGAGGGTCAGCTAAGAAGCATTTTCCTTTGTTCTATTGTGAGACCATTTTAGGCACAAATTGTGCCAATTGAGGAAGTGTCAAAGGACTCTTCCCTTTGTTCTGTCTAGTGTTGGCACTAGAACATTGAGTCTCCAAGTTCAGAACATGATAATTAGAAGAGGGAATAGCCAAAAGACTAGTTCCCTTTAGTTGTGCCAGAGTAGCAGACTGCGCCTGAGGTGCTGATTGCTTGGGCTGCCCCATAGTCCTACGGGCTGCTGATGGTGCCTTGGCAGCAACATGGGTAGACTGTACCTCAACAATGGCTTGAACAGGCTGTGCCTTGGCAGAAAAGAGAGTTGTAGACTGCGCGTGGGCAGCAGGATGAATAGGTTGCGCACGGGCAATAGAAGCAAGCTGTGCCTGAGTCGCCGAGACAGATTGTGTCTTGACCACTGAACACTCAGGTTGTAGCTTGGCAACAGTGACCATGGGAGATTTAGGAGCCCACACAGTCCTGTTCTTGGCAATAGCCACTGTACGCTTGTTGCTCTTGGTGCCAATCGTATCTTCATAGGCTGTGTGGTTGACTTGAACAACCAGAGTCTTCTACATCTTGCCGATCGATGCAGTATCACATTGAGTTGTCACCTTCTCGTCAGAGGATAAAGTCGTCCCCAGCAGAGTTGTCATTTTGTTTGCAAAAATAAAACTTGTATTACAAACTGAGAAAAGAGAGTATAAGAGTACAATAAATTCTGGGGAAGTACAACTGTAGGAATCTGATCAGAAGACGATCACTTTATCTCTTAGACTATGTGAACTTAAAGACTGTAGCCTCTGGAGAATGCAGCAGCAATTTTACAAGAGTTCTTGATCTCTGTGCGTATGTATGTGATGATTTCACAATGATTAGAAACTCTATTTATAAAGTTCAAGAAATAACTGTTTTAGCAGTTATTTTGATGAGCACGAGGCTGGATTGCGCCATATTAGGTTGCGCCAACCTCCTGTTGTGCTAACTTTCATTCAGTTTTTAAGTCGTATACTAACTGTATTTAGATGCGTGGCATCATGTGATTGGGATGCGCGTGGTCGTGTACAGGATAGTAGACACGTCTTGAGAGATTAGTGGCATGTGCGCCACGTCATCCTGCTTTAGAATGTAAGTTGTCTCAACTTTATCTGGTTGCGCGAGCTTCGGTCAACTGTGCCTGATTGAGCCGCACCTAGACACGTGGCAGCTTTTGAGCAGAAGTCATTCAGATTGTGCCTAGGCACAACTAAAGATTTTGTATGGATTGTGCCTAGACGCAACTTACGAAGCGTACATGGCAGCTGACTACCAACTCCCCTCGAGCAGCATAATTCACGAGATTCGAAGAGATTTTCCTAGTTCACTGTGGTGTCAGTTGTCAGGTAATGATGGCCATTAAATGCCAGATGCCACGTAGATTTTGGTGCAACAAGACTGGGCACAGTCAGATATGTGGCGCAACCTATTTAGCGGCACAATCTGTTCTCTGAGCTTCACATCAGTGGCTCAACCTAATTTTTGGGGCACAACTTGATCACTGATTAGTATGTTCAGGGCAAAACTTGATTTTTAGGCCCTACACATATGCCTGCAGCCAGTTCCCCCGAAAGAAGGACATGCTCTGCAGATTTTGGCTTTTGCTCTTCGCAGCAGTGGCATCTAGAAGCGAGGCTGAATCCCATAGATCCAATGATGTCGTCCGTCAAATTTTTTTGGCGAAGAGTGTGCCAGATGAGGATCGACTATTTGATGGGAATGTATGCCTGCCAAAACTTGGCATAAATGATATTCGGTACCCCGTTGCCTATGGCCACAATTCAGAAGGAAGCCAAAGTGAATGATCCACTAGGGTTGGTAGACCATCTCCAAGTGTCGGTCGTGTCGACAATTCGCAGATTAGCATCACGAAGACAGGTAGTCGCTGGCTGGCCAAGCCAATCTCTGACCGTCCTCCAATTCTATCCGGAACTGCCCTTCCATAGGTCTCTAATTATGTACCCCTGTGGAGTTAGAATATTGGGTTGTATGATATCTGCTTCTAACCACCACTCCAAACAGGCCGGAGAGCGACCGTCGCCCAACTGGAGGCGGATAAGATGTTCAGCAGTGATACGACCCTAAATTATGTGTCGCCACGATGATGAGGATCTGTTGTTAGTACTCGCCTCCGACAGATGGAAGAATCTGGAGTACCTAGCTCTCATGAACTTCGTCCATAAGGAGGTCTCGATGCGCAACTTCCACCACAACTTAATGGAGCAGGCGTCCACGATATGGACTAGTCAATAAAAGCCCATTCCACCTTCTTTAGTCGGTTTGGCCATCGTCTCCCAATCGGCCCAGTGATGTTTGTCCTTGTCGGCGCTATGTCCCCAGAAGAACTTGGCGAAGAAGGATTCGAGAGAGTGGAGCACCTTCATGGAAGGGGAGCAAACGGCCAGGGTGTACATCGGAATGGACGATAGAACGTGTTTGATGAGGATCGTTTTGTCTCCCGGTGATAAGGTCGTGTTGTGCCATCCTGCGATGAGTTTGCGGATCTTGTCAACGAGGTGCTCGTATATGCCTGAGTTGGCCTTACCGTACACCAGCGGACACCCAAGGTAAAGGAAGGGTGTTTCATTTAACAAAATTGCCAAACAAAAGGGTTGGATTTTGAAAATAAAACGAGAAAAAGTACAAGAAGTACAAATTTGTTTCTGGGAAAGTATTGCTATGGAAGTCTGATTCGTAAATGATCACTTTGTTCCTTGGACCATATGATGATGATGAAGATCACTGCTTGAAGTAGAACAACTTGGAAGAACTAAGTAACCAGAAAGGTATCGACGCACTTGGGCACTGATGGCGAGGCCGAATGCTTTCCTGCTTTGCTTCACTCTGTTCTGGAAGAAAAATTGAAGAAGAATGCTCTGGAGAATCAAAATCTCGAAGTCCTGATCTCTGTATTCTCTCCTATTCTCTCTCTGTCCCTTGTGTTTGAGAAAAATGAGTCTATTTATAGACTGGGGCTTCTGTGCGTAAAAGAGCATCAAAGTCTGTCTTTACGCTAACAACTGCCACCCATGATCAGAGTCATCCTTTGCATATATTGACACACGTCCCATCATTTCAGTAAGAATAGGATACATGTACACACGTTCTTCGAAATATGTGGCATGAAGGCCATGTAGGCAAACCACGTTCTAAACTGGCCAGAAAGAATAGGGCGTAAAAACAGCTCCAACATCCTCTGAGCGTAAAATAGTGAGATGAGTGTAAAATAGCTCTGTCATAGGTTCCCTGCGTAAAGTAGTTATTGAATAACCTTGAGCGTAAAATGGCTCAAATAGACTTTACGCACACATTGTTTTATGAGCGTAAGAACTCATGTAGAACTCCGTACGTAAAAGAAACCATTCAATGAGCGTAAAGTAGCTCGATCTCCATAAACGACAACAATGGTCTTTGTATAAGACAAATCCCATTAAATTCCGTGGTAAATGCCATCATTAATATCTTCATGTCAGAGTTTGCATTAAATGTGAGATTTGACAGTTTTGTCCAGCGTAAAAGAGGCTGCTCTGTCCTTGGCGTAAAAACACAGGTGTAGACCCAAGCGTAAAACGATCAGGCTGTTTAGGCGTAAATTGATTAGCCTGGTCTTGGGCGTAAAAGAGATTACCCGCTCTGCTTAGTGTAAAAATCGATCACTTATGAATGGGACGACTCTTTCTTTGAAACATTTTTTACGCTCCTACAAGACCCCCTTCAAAGTTTTCAAATATCTCCAACATTTGAAACACTTTGAACAGAAGCGTAAAAGTTGAGATTTGACCTGCCAGCGTAAACTTTGGGATACGCAACAGCCATCCGCGTAAAAGCGGGGATGTCCAACAGTCGGCGTAATTTCCAACAGTGTCGGTCAACACTTAATTGTCATAATGAATTTCTTTTTTCGAAACTCTTGAATGCCTTTTCGCTTCCCCAAGTTTTACATTTATAATGAGCAGTTTCCAAAGAGGAATATGGAGAGTTGATTTAACCATATAAATGATGAGAAATTCTTCACTCTTGTCGTTCATCTCCATAGTAACATGGCGCCCAAGAAGGAGACTAGCAATGAAGAGGCTTCGGGCTCAAGGATTGACTTTGAGCGAGCACGCAATTTTGTAGCGTGCTTCGGATTAACACCAGCAGTCTTCAGCCGCATTGATGGTGGTCCCCCGACTGCATATAAGGGCTCAGGAGATGCAGAAGCATTTTTGAATCTGATGCGTCGCTCCGGGATTCACAACATGCGTGAGTTAGGTGCCTCTCTTCGTCAGTCTAATGAGGGAGAGGGAAAATGAAATTCCATGTATTGTGACTCTCTTATATGTAGGAATGGACCCCTTTATAAATAAAATCTTAATGTTAATCTCATCTGTTAGTAGATAGAACTGTTCAACACTTTATTTTGGTTGTTCATTCCCAAGAAACAAACCAACACGTGGCATCTAATCTTGTGGTTACGAGAGCCTTTAAATAGGATCTTCCCCCGAAATAGACTCATCCCAACAGTTCTTCAGTCTTTATAAATAGCCGAGAATGTTTCATATATTCTCGTATTCATTTCTCTGAAGATAATTTTCTGTGATGTTGTTCTCCAACAAATGACAATGACGGAGCTTTCCCACGGTGTTCTTTTGTACGTCCAGTCTTCAAATGTGGATTCAACCACTATTATAGACAAACTCTTCAACTTAAATGGTAAGTCTGATTGTAAGCAAATATCTGTCTTCGAGTTTTTTTTTTGCTGAAAACATATATTCATGAGCGTAAAAACTTGCTGAAGCATTGGCGTAAAATCCTTGCCGAAGTATTGGCGTAAAAGATTAGCTAAATCACTGGTGTAAAAACCTTGTTTTAATCACTGGCGTAAAAGCCTTGCTGAATCACCGGCGTAAAAGCCTTGCTGAAGCACTGGCATAAAAGCCTTGCTGAAGAAATGGTGTAAAAGCCTCGTCATATCACTGGCGTAAAAGCCTTTGTGAAGCGCCGGCGTAAAAGCCTTGTCATCTGTTTTTAGTCAACGTTCAATACGCATCTGATGATACTTCGTTGTTTTCTGCAGAAGCTTGGCTGAACAGCTTTTCCAGAACCGGCATTGGTGACTTTGACGTTGTGAAGCACGTTCTTCTGACATCAACATCAGAGAGCTCATGCGCTTTTGACTCGCAAATCAGACAACTCAAAACTCTTCGTAGGATAGAAGGGTCTTCCTCTGTTGGTAGAAAGAGCCTTTATACACGGAGAGTTGGATGGTGGAGTCAACTCTACCCCGAGAAATCGGGTAGTAGAGTTCCTTTCACGGCAGAACTAGGAATCGTATCCCAATGCTGGATACATTCCTATCTCCTTTGAGGTGCCGCCACTAATCCACCAATTGTATTGGCAGCAACGCGCCTTCGAGCTGCCATACTCTGGGGTTCTCCTCTCGTCTGAGAGATAAGACCAGAGTTTGATTCGTGCTGTTTCGATTGCCACTGGGGCTTAGACAGTCAGGAACTGCTACCAACAACGAACCCGTCAAAGAAGATCAAAGAAGGAATAGATCTCTATTAGGTTATTGTTGGTGTATAGAATGAAAATCCAAGAATGTAAAAGATTTCCATTGTAACTTGTAAGAAAGTCTAAGAAATGTAATAGACTTTTTGATGATATAGGAATGAAAATGATGATTCTTCTATGATCAATGATTTGTATCTATCTGGATGTAATAAGGACATGATAGATAAATAAAATCCTATTTTCTGTTTCAGAGTATATAATACTATCAGAGGTAGTATGGACATAATAGTATATATGAACTCAAAAGAAAATTAGATTAATATCTATACAGAGGTCAAATAGAAGTGATAGATAGGAAAAGAAAGCAGATTTAATATTTATTCAGAGGTCATGGAAACATGATAAATAGCGAATCCCACTTTCTAATCAATAAAAATAGAAGATATAAAACCCCTTTTCCTGGAAATAAGAAGTCAGCTTAACCAAACCTTGGTAGCTGGGGATTAGGAAGACGGATGTTGTGAGCGTAAATGTCAAGGCGGTGGATGAATCAGCGTGTTTCTTGGGAACAGAAAGGACGATTCAAATTCCATAATTAAATGGATGAACCTGGTAACATGAATGGACGAGCCTTTTCAGAAAAAGGTCGTTAGTAATCATCCTCCATAAATAGGTGAGAATTGCTTGTAACCTTTCATTCTTATTTCTTCTCCTCTGTTGGAAATGTCTTCCGAGAATGCCCAACGAAAGAATGAAGTCCTCCAGAAAGTCGAGGGCATCATTGAGACGTTCCCTGTCACGTCTCCTGCATCAGGCTCATCAGACTCGATCGAAATAGGTGAAAGTTCTTCTGCGCCCAAGCTGCCCGAAGACATTTTTACTTTTTTAGTAGAGCCAGGGAAAACTCCTGAAGAAGATGCGTCGAGGATGGCTGCCTGCAAATTTTTCATGTGTTCAGGAAACGACGCCTTCTATGCCTTGGCCGACTATGTATTCTATAAGGAAGAGAGTGGCCCTCGTCCTTAGTCTTTTATTTTGAACAAAAATAATAATAAAAGAAGTTTTATTTTTGTTCTGTCTTCTCTTTTTATACATAATATTTTTTAAGAAATTTGCCATTGATCGGTAGCATGAGTAGATCTCCATTGGGTTTCGACAACCGATAGGCGCCATTGGAAAACACGGACTCAATTACAAAAGGGCCTTCCCATTTTGCTTGGAATTTCCCTTTACTTTTATGAGTCATTACCATCGGTCTCCGAACAGCTAATACGAGCTCGCCCACTTTGAATACTCTCTCCTTAACTTTACGATTGAAAGTTCGAGATATACGGGCTTGGTACAGTTCAATGTGTTGTTGTGCTTGAAGACGTTTCTCATCCAATCCTTCAAGCTCTTGGAGTCGTAAGCGATCATTATTCTCTGTAGTTAGCTCATTAGCAATGGCTATTCGTAGAGAAGGGATCTGGATTTCCAATGGGAGAACAGCTTCGCATCCATAAACCAATGAGAATGGTGTAAAACCAGTAGGAGTCCGGACTGTTGTTCGATAAGCCCATAAACATTCTCCAAGTTTCTCATTCCAATCACGTTTATTAGAAGAGACAAACTTTTTGAGAAGTTTGATGATCGTCTTATTGAAAGCTTCAGCTAAACCATTAGCAGCTGGATTATAAGCCGTAGAAGCCAAATTCTGAATTCGATTCTTATTACAGAATCGATAAAATGCTTGACTGGCAAATTGTGGACCATTATAATGAATTATCCTTCGAGGAATCCCGAAACGATAAATGACATGGTGCTTGATGAAACTGATCACATTAGATGTTTTCACTTCCGCAAGGGGGACTGCTTCTGCCCACTTCGAAAAGTAATCGATTATAGCTAGTATAAACCGATGTCCTTTGACAGAAAGAGGGTTAATAGGGCCAATAACATCCATACCCCAAGCTTCGAAGGGCCAAGAGACTGCTGTAGGATGTAGAAATTCATACGGTTGATGAATAAAATCAGCATGAATCTGACATGCTTTACATCTCCTGGCATAGTCTACAGCATCTGCTATCATAGAAGGCCAATAATATCCTATTCTCCGAATGCGGTCTTGCAACTTTAGACCCGGTTGATGAGCACCACAGACACCATCATGAGCCTCACGCAGTATTTGTTTGGCTTCACTTTCTGAGAGACAGCGCAGTAAGAGTCCGTCATATGAACGACGATATAACATATGTAAAGACGAATCATAATAGAATCAAAATGATCGTCTCTTAATTGATGCAGCTAGGATCTTCAGGCAAAATTCTATGAACTGCATAATCAATGAATGGAGTTCTCCAATCTTTCTGTTAGAAACTTGACTCTGTAGTATAACTTTGTTCAATATGTAGATTATTTTTCACACAGAACAAGTCACGGCCCAACAAAGTAATTATACTTTGCCTTCTGATTGGGACAGCCAAGTCTGCAGCTAACCTGGCAAGAGCATCAGCCTCCACATTCTGAGAACGTGGTACAAATTCAATGAAGAATCCTTTGAATGATAGGACCAACTCAACTACCACTTGATGATAGGGGATGAGATCAGGATTACTAACTTCGTAAGTCCCTCTAACTTGATTAATGATCAATTGAGAATCTCCATAAGCCTCTAAGAATTCAATATCCAATTGCTTTGCTACTTGGAGACCAATCAATAGAGCATTATATTCTGCTACATTGTTAGAGCATGGCTCATTAAGAGAATAGGCACGGTATATGACCATTTTGTCAGGAGAAACCAAGACAATTCCTACCCCAGAGACAATATTGCCTTTAGGTCCTACTCGTGATGCTCCATCAAAATATAATCGCCATATATCATTCTTCAAAGTCATGTTACAATCCACTACTTCGTCTGGAATGTCTTCATATAACTTCGAAGTTTCAGGTATAGGATGAGCAGCTAAGAAATCAGCTAACGCTTGGCCCTTCACTGATTTTTGAGGCACATAAATCATGTCATAAAGAGTGAGCAACATCGCCCAGGTAGCTAACCTGGAATTAAGAATGCTCGGTTCCCTCATCAATACCCGAATGGGATTTATTCTGGAGATGACATGAATAGTCTGTCCGGTGACATAATGTCTTGTCTTTTGGACGGCAAGAACCAAAGCTAGACATTCCTTTTCTACAGGAGTATATCTGCGTTCAGCTCCGACCATCATTCTGTTCAGATAATATATTGCTTGTTCATGACCCATATCACTTTTTTGTGCCAGAAGAGCGCCAAGTAAATGATCTAAAGCTCGAACATATAGCAAAAATGGTCTTCCTACCACCGGAGGTACCAGAACAGGTGGGTTTGTAAGTTATTACTTAATATCATTGAAGGCTTTTTGACACGCTTCATCCTAGATAAAAGATACTCCTTTCTTTAATAGACGGGAGAAAGGTTGACATCTCCCAGAAAGATTAGATATAAATCTTTTGATATAAGCAATACGGCCCTGAAAGCCACAGAGTTCTTTCAGATTACGAGGAGGACGCATTTCAAGAATTGCTTTAACCTTGTCAGGATCAACATGGATACCTTGAGAGGTAATGCCAAATCCTAGAAACTTGCCACTGGAAACCCCTAAGAAAGACTTAGTAGGGTTCATTTTCAATTGATGCTGACGTATCAATTCAAATACTGTTCTCAAGTCCTGAATGTGATTACCCTTTGATCGACTTTTAACAGCGATGTCATCTACATAGCATTCAACTATCTTCTGTAGATGTTCTTAAAAGATATTGCTCATAGCCCGTTGATATGTGGCACCAGCATTTTTAAGACCAAACGGCATAACTGTATAGCAGTAGACCCCAAGAGGTGTACGAAAAGCGGTGTGCTTCTCATCTTCTGGATGCATCTTGATTTGATTATATCCTGAGAATCCGTCCATGAAAGACATGCGTTCAAAACCACATGTATTGTCTATCATGATATCAGTAATTAGAAGTGGAAATTCATCTTTTGGATAAGACGTATTAAGATCTCGGTAATCTATACAAACTCGGACTTTTCTGTTCTTCTTCATAACAGAAACAATATTGGCCACCCAATCTGGGTGTTCTTCTTCACGAACAAAGCCACACGTAATCAGCTTTTTGACTTCTGCCTCAATTGCATCCATCATATCTGGTCTAAAGCGTCGTTGCTGTTGTTTTACAGGCTTGACATTAGGCAAAATATTGAGTTTATGGGTAGCAACTGTAGGATCTAGCCCTGGCATATCTTCATAAATCCATGCAAAGATGTCAATATAATCTTTTATAAGTTTTATTAGCTCTTCCTTTTCATCTTTAGAAAGATTCTTACTGATGAATATTGGTTTGGACGTAACTCCATCTCCAACATCAATCTGGATAACCTCATCTTCTGTAGGTGGTTGTCGTTGTTCAAAATGAAGTTCCCATTGAGTATCCATCTGTTGAGCCCAAGGATCATTTTCAAATGGCTCTGATTCATCAACGGCTTGAACCATATTGACTGAGAGTACTTGTCCAGATTCATAATATGAGGAATGAGAAATATCGGATTCGGTGAATAGAATTTCTTCTGGTTCTATGTTGTCTTTATATTGATGACTTTGATTATCAGAAGATAAAGTCATTCTTTCAATAAACTTGACAGCCATATACTCGAACAGGAAATCTTCATTGATATCAAAAAGTACAGAATGATCAATATTTACATCATTTACAGTCTGATTGCTACGCTTCGGATTAATCAACAATGGACCATCATCCGTCTTCTGCGTAGACTTGCCAAGATTGACAATCAATGGTAGTTTTGGATCATTCGTGCAAGAAGTACGTCCTTTGACCTTAATCATAAAAGGTTGAACTTGGCTCTTAACAGGAATATTTATTGATTCCTTAGATGAAGTTTGAGTTCGTCCTTTAACCTTGATCATCAAAGGTTGATCATTGACAGGTTGGGATTGGATTCATCCCCTGACTACGATCTTCAAAGGTTACTCCTCTGGCGGATATTCATTAATAGAGTGATCCTCAGAGGGTGATTGATCTTCAGCCATGTCTGATATATCTTTCACATGCTCTTGTTTATAAAGCCTTGAATCAGAGAAGTAGGCTTCAACACCTTTGAATGGATTAATATCAGCAAACTCAGTTTTCACAACTCCTTGGGAGTCCACATATTTGAAATACTGGTGAAGAGTTGAAGGCACAATATTGTGCTCATGAATCCACGGTCGTCCAAGAAGAATATTGTAGGATACGTCCGAATTGATAACATAGAAAGTTACCATAGTTCGAAGATCACCAATCTGGATCTGCAGACGAATCTTCCCCAGTGGTTTGCTCTTATCAGAGTTAAAACCAACTATCGTAGTACTAGTGTAAGTCATCTCACTAGTAGGAATCCTCAGGGGTCTTAGCATACTCTGAAGAATTATACGAATTGAAGACCCAGGATCGATGTAAATCCTGTCGATTTCAGTGGATCCGATATATCCAGTATAACACAGAGGCCTATCATGCTTGTTGTATTTCAATAGTATATCCTCTTGTATAAAGGTGATGTTGGGAATTGCTTCCATCACACTATGGCATTGCGGACATGACACTGGTATATTATCAGGAGTCTTGAGTTGTGCCAAGCATGAATCTGCTTGAAGTAAAGCCTCGCTCAAAGTCTCTCTGCTTTCTCTGGAAAGGTGAAGTAGTTCAAATATAGAAAGTCTAGCCGGAGTATTGGCTAATTGAGCTAGAATGTTAAATTTGTAAGGCTTCATCACCACCCCCTGATTGGAAGCAGGCTTTAATGGGATATCAAAGCGTACTGCCTTCTGTTTCCCCTTTTAAACCACAGAAGGTTTAGCAGGAACAGGAGAAGGTTGAACTGGTAGAGTCTCCACTACATCTTCTGCTTCTTTGGAGGATCCCTCATAGTCTTTATGGTACTCTTTTCCAGATCTTGTACCAGTAAAAATTTCTTTTTCAGACTCAGGAGAAGAGAGTACCATATTACAGGATTTAGTCTTTCTTCCCCTAGTCTTTTTCTTGTGGGGGTTGTTATGAGGCATTTCAGAACCCAATCCAGCAGTGGAATTCTGATTTTGAATTTGTAAAGTAAGACGTATTCCTTTATCATAATTCAAACCTTCTGCCTTTTGAAAGTTGTAACCCATCTTCTTTATGAGATGAACAGATTGCTGACTATACAAGTGAGTGGGCAACGGACTTTTGACAGGTGTTTCAACAAAAGAAGAGGAAGAAGCAGGACCTTCTGTAACCTCAGGAGAATGAAGAATAAATGTCTCTGTAGTTACAAAAGGAGGAGGATTCGGGATATGAGAAAAAATCCCTGTCGGAGCTTTTTTATAAGCAGCAAAGACTTGTTGTGCCCGATATAAAGGAACACTATTCATGGCTAGCCACTGCTGATGAGTAAGCTTGAGCTTGGTAGGAGGGGCTAGACTTGGAGGACAAATGTTTAGTCCTTTCAGTCTATCTTCTAGAGGAAGGCCATCCCATAGATGATCCAAGTCATCAGGATTTGGAATAACATGAGAAATCATGTTGCAGGTTTTGACTTTCTTACCTTTCTTAGATTTTAAAGTTTTACCTTTATTTTCCAACTCAGGTATTAAGTCGAGATATACCCACATGATTTCACCATTCTTCAATGTGAGCGGCAGTAATCCTGTATTTTCTTCCCTGGCGGGCGGGATATTCACAATCTTCATAGTCGCCTTAGGAATTAGGATAATTCCATCTGGGACTTGCTGTGGAGGAAAATCTCCAAACTGAAGAGAGACCATGTTGGTTGTTACCGTATGGTCATCATTGGTTAAAGCGATAGCGCCACCATTTATCAGGTCTTGGATCTTCTTTTTCAAGACATAGCAAGCACTGGTAGGATGATTAATGTATCTATGATAGATACAATATTAGGGATTGTTAGTCAGATTTACCTCATTAGGCCTTTTTGGCTCTGGAATCTGAAGTTTGCCACTTTTCACCAGACATTGAAATATCCCTGGGATATCACTTTCGTCAAAAGAGTATTCTTCCTTTGACCTGGAGGATTTCTGATTACTTGGCGTCGTTTTGTTCTTGGAAAGATTGACCATAAGAGTATCTTTTCCTTTCATATTATGATTGCCAGGATTATTACCAGAATTATATTTCTTTCCTTTATCTTCTGAAGCGAAAATCATCCCGTATTCCCGAGCCAACCTACCATTGCTCTCGGCAAAAACTGCTGCTATGATAAATGAAGCCCAATCTGAGAATTGGGAACCTGTGAAGACAGCAATAGATGGTCGCAGATTCATCTTGCATGTATCAATCAACGCTGAATCTGGCATACCCGGAGGCATCTTGAGAGTAGCCTGTCTGAAACGTTCAATGAACGTTCGAGTATCTTCTTTCTCCTTTTGTTTGATTTCTATTAAGGAGGACATGTTCATGTCCATACCTCCTTCATAGAAGCGGAAAAGAAACATTGCCTTGAATTCGTCAAAAGACGAAATAGAGTTATCAGGTAAGCTACGATACCAGTCATAAGCTGAATCCGTCAAGCACCCAATGAACACTCGAATGAGGAGAGCATCATTTTACTGCAAGTGTACAGTCATAATATCAAAGTAATTGATATATTGACTGGAAGATGCTTTTCCATCGAATAAAACCATGGATTGTGGCTTGAACTTCGAAGGGAAGGGTACATCATTCCAATGGGGAGGATAAGGTTGCTTAATCCCTAATCTCTGGAGCTGATCTTTGTGCTTCAACACCTCAAACTGTGCTTTGAGTTCACGCACTGCTTGAATGGCTTCACTGGTTTGAGGAAGCACATTTGATTGAATAGTCGTTGGATGTACCGTAACCCCCACTGGAGGTGGTACATCTTCTGGAATGATGGGGTCTGAAGATGTAGAATTTTGATTAACAACAGGTTCTTGAATATTCGAAGGTATATCAGCCCCTTGACTATCTTGAGTTTGTGCCATTGCTGGTGCCGGAGTTCTTACTGTGGGTTGAGCAGTTTGCTGATTCAAAATTATCTGATGCATGCTTTGCACCATATTGAGCATGTCTTTCAATGATTGTTCAACGGCAGTGAGACGCTGTTCCGTATTAGCAAATAACGTCTCTAGTTCATCTCCAAGAGCGTAGGATTCAACCTCTCTTGAAGATATAGAGGGATTAGTATAGAAGTATGAATCCACACTATTGGTATCAGACTCAAAAGATTGAGTACCCCCAGCTTCTGAATCAGAAATCTGCAATTGTCTTTGTCTTCTTGATCGAGTATTCTGATATACTCCTTCAAAGGAATGAAGAAGTCTGTTGAACTGTTGTTGACCTGGAGTTTGGGACATGTTCTGTCTCGGTCGTCGTCCTCTGTTAGTATGAGATGCCATGTTGACTGATGCATATGACAACTCATCTTCTTGGTCTTCAGCTTGATGTTGAAGTGAAAAACTCAGTCGATCAAAAACTGACTGTTTTAAAGCTGAACAACAACAATTGATCACAACCTGATGATATCCACAATGATGTTTTTCTTGGGGGAGCATCACCGGAGACTGTGAATTCTTACGCTTTTGTATTATCAATTCACGTAAGTCAGAAGGAACAGATGGAGTATTCTTCTTTATCACATTTGGGGTGGAAAAACGTTTAATCCCCTGTGTATAAAGAAGATTACTGGCTTCATTCGCAGAACCAAACTGTACATTTTTACGCGTTTGGAGTTGTGTGCGTAAACCTTGAGATTTAGCACGAAGGACCCCATTTTCATGGCGTGTGATTTGCAAGTTTGGTACTTTACGTAAAGCAGTATAAGAAGGTTGTTGGTGTAGGACAGAAGTTTTACCAACATTACTTTTACGCTGTATGCGTTTAGGTATATTCACATTAGATGTGTAAACATCATTGTGAATTTTATCTACACTGTCACAGACAGGAGACTTACCTTTACGCGTAAAACGTAAAAACTGATTATCTACCACATCACAGACGGGAGATTTTGTTTTATGCGAGGAGCGTAATTTGTGTGAGTCTACCATGTCACCGACGGGAGATGGGTTCTTACACTGAGAAATATTAGAATCTGCCACATTACAAATGGGAGACTCATTCTTATTCTTTGAGCGTAAAATTTGGTTCTTACCCACTAAGCATAAAACTTGATTCTTACGCAGTGGGCGTAAAACCAGATTATCTTCTCCATTACAAACGGGAGATAAATCATCACACTTTGAGTGCAACTCTGAAGTAAGGACTGCCTCGTTACGAACGGGAGCCCCTACGACAGGAGTGGAAAGAATTTCCTTTTCACCAGAAGTCACAGAGAGATCAGAAACCACTTTAGATTTGGGAATCCAAACTTTTTGTGCTTTGCGAGTATTTGAACATTGGAGTGGCGAGAACCACCCCCAGTTCGGAGCATTTCTTCATAGGCAGTTTGGTCGAAGTGTGCAACCAGAGTCTTCTTAGTCGAACCGACCGAAACATCATCATATTAAGCAATCACCTCCTCGTCAGATGAGAAGGTAGTCCCCAGCAGAGTCGCCATTTTATTTCACTTAACAAAATTGCCAAACAAAAGGATTGGATTTTAAAAATAAAACGAGAAAAAGTACAAGAAGTACAAATTTGATTCTGGGAAAGTATTGCTATGGAAGTCTAATTCGTAAATGATCACTTTGTTTCTTGGACCATATGATTATGATGAAGATCACTGCTTGAAGTAGAACAACTTGGAAGAACTAAGTCACCAGAAAGCTATCGACGCACTTGGGCACTGATGGCGAGGCCGAATGCTTTCCCGCTTTGCTTCACTCTGTTCTGGAAGAAAAATTGAAGAAGAATGCTCTGGAGAATCAAAATCTCGAAGTCCTGATCTCTGTATTCTCTCATGTTCTCCCTCTGTCCCTTGTGTTTGAGAAAAATGAGTCTATTTATAGACTGGGGCTTCTGTGCGTAAAAGAGCATCAAAGTCTGTCTTTACGCTAACAACTGCCACCCATGATCAGAGTCATCCTTTGCATATGTTGACACGCGTCCCATCATTTCAGTAAGAATAGGATACATGTACACACGTTCTTCAAAATATGTGGCATGAAGGCCATGTAGGCAATCCACATTCTAAACTGGCCAGAAAGAATAGGGCGTAAAAACAGCTCCAACATCCTCTGAGCGTAAAACAGTGAGATGAGCGTAAAATAGCTCTGTCATAGGTTCCCTGCGTAAAGTGGTTATTGAATAACCTTGAGCATAAAATGGCTCAAATAGACTTTACGCACACATTGTTTTATGAGCGTAAGAACTCATGTAAAACTCCGTGCGTAAAAGAAACCATTCAATGAGCGTAAAGTAGCTCGATCTCCATAAACGATAACAATGGTCTTTGTATAAGACAAATCCCATTGAATTCTGTAGTAAATGCCATCATTAATATCTTCATGTCAGAGTTTGCATTAAATGTGAGATTTGACAGTTTTGTCTAGCGTAAAAGAGGCTGCTCTGTCCTTGGCTTAAAAACACAGGTGTAGACCCGAGCGTAAAACGATCAGGCTGCTTAGGCATAAATTGATTAGCCTGGTCTTGGGCGTAAAAGAGATTACCCGCTCTGCTTGGTGTAAAAACCGATCACTTATGAATGGGACGACTCTTTTATTGAAACACTTTTTAAGCTTCTACAAAGGGTGGGTAGGCCGTGCTGAAGGAGGTCATGTTGGCGAGCAGAGTTGAGCTGGTTCTGTCAGCTTTATAATGGGTGTAGATGATGCTCTTGTTGTTGTTGACTCGCTGTCCTCAGCAGGTGGTGTATCTGGCCATCGAACACAAGACGACCTCGATCGATCCGCTGTCTCTAGAGAAGAAGATAAGGATATCGTCAGCGTAAGCCAGGTGAGTGATAAGTGGGCAGCTGACGGTGGTGTGGAAGTGGTTGAAGCCGGACATTCTGGGCATATTGTTAAGGCTTCTGCTGAGGGCTTCGACCGTAATGATGAAAATAGTAGGAGAAAGCGGGTCCCCCTGTCTAACCCCGCGAGTGGAACGAAAGAATCTCGTAGCCTGTCAATTGATGACGGTAGAGAACCACGCATTATTGCTAGATCTGAAGACGATGTCAATCCATGGTTCAGAGAAGCCAAAGTCCCTGAATACCCAGATCATGAATTGCCAGTCCAGACGGTCGTACACTTTTTCTATGTCTAGTTTGATGGCTACGTTCCATCCCCTCGATGAAAACTTCATGTACGTGATCATCTCTTGTGCAAGGAGGATGTTGTCTGTAATATTACGGCCTTTAACAAATCCGCTTTGCTCTTCGGGAATGATATTTGGGAGGAGATCGGACATCCGATTGGCGACGATCTTGGATATGATCTTGTTGGTGAAGGTGCAGAGGATGATCAGCCAGAAGTCTTTAAAGGTTTTTGGATTATCTTTCTTGGGGATAAGGATAATGTTGGCGCAGGAAATCGAATTGGGATATCTGGCCCCTTGGAGAAAGGCTTTAGTGGCTTCGACTAGGTCAGATTTAATGGTGTCCTAGCAAGCTCCGAAAAAGATCTTGTTGAAATCGTACGGTCCTGGGGCACTGTTCTCATTAATGGACAGACTGCAGCTTTGACCTCCTCCTCCGAAGTGGTTGCCGGCAGGGTCTCGTTGTCGTTTTCGCTAATAAGGTAAGGGATAACCGATAAAAGCGTCTCGTCTTTAACGACCTGCTCTTTGGTGAAGAGGTTGGAGTAGAAGTTCACAGCCGTGGCTTGAATGCCGGCCTGGTCGTCCACCAGGTTGCCGTTGTCATCGAGAATCTGGTGTAATTTTAATTTGTTCCTGCGTCCTTTGACGCACGCATGAAAGAACTTGGAATTCTGGTCACCGTCGGTATCCCATGTCAATTTGGCTTTTTGCCTCCAGAATTCGTTTTACACTCTCAGCCTGGATTGAAGAAGAGCTCTAGCGAGGTTGAGGGAGGCGCGGCCCTCCGGGGAGCTGTTAATGGAAAATGATGACTCCGCACGGGTGACGTCATCCTCGGCTTCCCTGATAGCCTGGAAAATGTTGCCGTAGGCCTCTTTGCTCTAAGACGAGAGAGCCTTACGAGTGGCTTTAAGCTTAGCTGCCATCCGGGCCATTGGGTCAAGGGCCGAGACGGAATTCCAAGCAGAAACAATGATATTCTGAAATTGGGGGTGATGGCGCCAAAAGTCGAGGAAGCGGAATGCTTTCTTATTGCTGATCTGGAGCAGAAGAGGGGAGTGACCCGATTCGGTGGAGTTTAGGTGAGAGAGGTTAGTGATCAAGCCTATGTCGGACCAGCATTCATTGATCATCGCCCGATCTAAGCGGGAGTACTGGCGCCGATGACCCTCCTGCATGTTGCACCAGGTGAACGCATTTCCGTGGAAGGGGATTGGGGTGAGGTTCCCGTGAAAGGTAAAGTTGTTGAAATCATCCATTTCTGGCTGGGGTGGAGGGCGCCCACCGGATTTCACTTCTCTGCAAGACACCGTGTTGAAATCTCCGATGCAAAGCCACGGAAGCCCTTGGGAATGGACCATCAGAAGGTCTGCCTAAAGCAATCTGCGCTAGGGGATGTCGCAGCTGCCATGGACAGCGGAGAGGGCGGAGCGGGACTTAAGGTTCGGGTGTTCAACCCAACAAGTAAGTGCCTGAGGCGAGTCATAAATAATGCCAAATTTGAAGTCTTGGGCAATTAATATCAGATGTCATTGCCTCCTACGATGGCATGCGGGAATCCTAACTTGAGTTGAATAGCTTTTATTCTGCTTGTGGGGATTTTTGGTTCGATAATTATTAAGAGGTCTATACGATAGGTCTTCTTGAGGCTGAGAATTCTGTTCATCGTCCGTTTGTTGTTGAGCCCTCTCACATTCCAGGAGATGATGTTAAGCATCAGATGAGAAAATGGGATGGGGAGATTGTGCTTCGTGGCGGACCTTGTAGTCCTTGCCGTCATCAGCTTTTGATTATTTTTGTTCTTCTTGGAAGAGGTTTTTTTGGTGAGTATGCAGGTATGCTCGTTGCTTCCGGTATCTTTGTATGTCTGACCTTGATCGCTGCTTCCATCGACGTCAGCATCAGTGATAGGTGAGTCGTTGTCTTGTTCTTCTAGGGAGCAAAAGGGGTTGCCCCGGTCCAGAAAACCTGCTTCCTTGGCTTGCCAAAGTCTGTCGGTTAAAGTGTGGTTGAAAGGGCTTTGAGCGTCCTTTGGGTGAGTGGGAGGATATCGAGGTGGCTCTGAGACAGCCCGGGGGATGGTTAGATCGGATGTGGGGCGGTCAGCGTCGTTAGATCGGTGTTCCTCAAACTGCTCAGAGCTACTCACCGACGAGTCCTTTCTAGGATGTAGAGAACGGATGTCAGGTGGTTGTGTAGATTGGGAGGCCTCGTGCGGGAGTGGTATGGTGATCTCAGGTGGGTTGGGGGGTTGGGTGATGAGGGCGTTATCCGCGTTTGGGTGGTGTGAGAGGCCGCTGGTCTTGGGGGAATCTTGTAGGTCGATGGTGGTGGAAGGGGGCTCGCTGGAGTCATTGTGGACGTCATCGGAAGGGGAGCCTGAGAGGAGTTCGAACGAATTGTGGAGGGCGAGGGTGGAGGGAGTGAAAAGGACGATAGCGTAGCTGGTCGTGGCGGTCGTATGAGGGTGGGGGCGAGTCTGGCCTTCAATATGAGGGAAGGGGTCAGGATTTTATTTATGGATGATAATGGCGGGGTCCCTTTAAGCAGTTTTAGCGCGTGGGGTACGCGGGGTTGTTTTCTTTAGTTCAGGGTAAGCACAGAAGCAGTACTGAATTAGGTGTCCGCTCATCTGGCAGTGTTTACAAAAGATGATATTGTTGTTGTATACCAGCGGTTGGCTATGAGTTTAATCCCCGAGCTCGATCTCTATGTGCTTGGGGGGGGTCGTTTGCGAGGTCTAACTCCATACATATCTTCGCGTAGTTGTACTTGGAGAGGTTGCACGTTTCTTCTGCGATGGCTACCAGGGTCCCAAAGGAGCTGGCAATCTGTTTGAGTGCATCTGCGGGGAAGCAAAGCAGGGGGAGGTTGGGTAGGGTGATCCATGTTGAAATGATTGTCGAGTCAATTTTTGGGTTGAATTCGGGGGACCATTTGACTACTTTAGCAATCTGCGTGCCCATTCTAGCTGTGTCCTTGGCCCGGACTAGCGCATAGTCCGAGTCGGATGAGAGGTGTAGGAGCATATGCTTGGGGTCGAGCGGAGCGACCCGGTAGACTACGGAGAGGCCCCACTTGGAAACCGCTTCCGTGGCTAAGGCGATCTTCGAGCATCCAAAACAAAATTTGAGCACGAAAGACTTGGAGAAGGAGGAGGATAGGGAAGAGATCTCCGACGCAGCGAAGGGGACCCGGATGGGATCGCCGTCGAATGTACGCGAGAACTCTAAGTCCGGATGCTGGATCTCCGCCGTGTCTAATGGAAATAGCCTCCCCCAATCTGGCCTTAACGCCTCGGCGTAAGAGCAGACGCCGGGTGGGGCCTCGGAGCTTGGGTGGGGGAAAGATGAATGTCAACGGGAGGTGACTTCTAGGATCGCAACGGGAAGGGATTAAGGGGCGACGTTTGGAGCGTTGCGTGGATATTGGGGAGGGCTCCAGGTTGCGCCAACCCGGGGAAGCTGTGCCGGGTTGTGTTCAGGCTGGGAGTGGCTCCAGGATGTGCCAACCTGGTGGAGGCCCCGGGTTGCGCGATCCTATGATGCGCCAAGAGGATGGGGGGAAGGGCCCAGTATACGCCAAGGGGCTAGGAGAGGAGCTCCTAAGTTGTGCCAAGAGGCTAGGAGGAGTCCCCAATATGTGCCTAGAGGCTAGGGGGAGAATCCTCGGGTTGCGTGTAGAAGCGTGAAAAAGAATAATAATTCATATGCGGCCCAGACTCAACATGCGGCTCAAAAGCTAGAAGAATCTTATGTGGCTCGGAGAGACCCAGACAGCCGCATGCGGCTCAGGGACTTTATGCGGCTCAGGACGATCCACGTGGCCTCAAGCGGCTCAAAATAGATCGATGACAGCTGGCCATAATTATTTCCTGTAGCTGGCCATTTAATGCTCTGACATAAAGTGACAGCTCTGACGGCTCTGACATAATGAGGAGACGTGTCAGGCTCCTCAAAAGACGAGAAAATCTCTGACAGCCGACATAGTCCATAAAGTCCAAAGAAGCTTTTTATACGGACCGCCTAGACCACCCTTATGCTGTTTAGATTTGGGGTTCACCCTTATGCGGCTACCACCCTCATGCGGCTGCCACTCTCATGCGGCTCAGATTATGGGGGCCACCCTTATGCGGTTCAGTTGGAGGCCACCCCTCATGCGGCTGCCACTCTTATACGGCTCGGATTGTGGGGGCCACTCTTATGCGGTTCAGTTGGAGGCCACCCCCCATACGGCTGCCACTCTCATACGGCTCAGATTATGGGGGCCACCCTTATACTGTTCAGTTGGGGTTCACTCTTATGCGACTATCACTCTCATACGGCAGCCACCTTCATGCGGCTCGGTAGTCGGGGCCACACTCATGCGGCTCTGCCAGGACGCCCCGTCTATGCGGCTCGCAGCACAATAGCAGTAGGGACACGTGGCAGGAGATCGACTAAGACTTATTCCCCCGTGTTCATACTACTCTCAGCGTAATGGCGGTTGGGACACGTGGCAGAAGATTGACCAAGACTTATCCCATCGGATTTGATGCTATCAACAAATCATAACAATGCAGATTTGTTACAATCAACATTAACTACCCAGATCAATTTTCAACAAACCATGCAGATTTGTTGCAATAAACATTAACTGCCCAGATTTGTTACAATCAACATTAACAGCCCAGATTAATTTCCAAGAAACAAGATCAAGGCTAATCTTAACCAAATCCCAAACTTCCTACTTTTAAAGGAGCAATTACTGCACACCCTACTGATCACAAAGCCCTATAAATAGAAAGGTACCATTCCCTTGTAAAACCCTGGAAACAGAGAGCGGCGGAGACACAGAGAGAAGTATAGAGAAAAGAGCATCCAGCAATAGCATTTTCTTCATCAGAGCCGAAGCGACGTCCGATCGTCCAAGGAGTAAGACAGATTTGATAGCACTCTCCCGAGCCTCTACCGTCACCCCCCAGAAAAAACAAAACCATTGTACTTTAGATTGCTTTTCCTAGGTTTTGTTCTTAGGCTCTCTTCTGTACAAGCGAGTTTGTAGTTGTGAAGTAAAAGTCCAGTCCTCTCATAAAATTATTCTGTTCTTTTATACTCAATGGCAAACACGATGGCGACTCTGCTGGGGACTAACTTCTCCACGGCTGAGGAGTTGGCGACACAATCGGACACCGCCAAGCTCGGCTCTACCCAACAGATGCTGGTCGTCTGCTTCGACCGGCAGGCGTTTGAAGAAATGCTCTCTGACGGGAACACTGGCCCAGTCCAGAAGCAAGCCCGCACGAAGAAGGCCCGCAGGGAGTGGAGGCCGAAATCATTTGCTCCTTCCCAAGCTTCGGAAGAAATGCTCTCTGCTGCCCAGGACGGCAGAGAAGACTCTCATGCAGCCCCACTTTAGACCATAGAGGACTCTGCTGTCCCCAAGTCCGGCGGAGGAAAATATTACGATGCTGGACTTACAGGGGCAAAGAGGGACTCTATGCGGCCCAAGAAGTAGCCACGAAAGGGCGCCCGTCGTGTGGAAAAAGATCACGCGGCCACAAAAGCCAGCCACATGGGAAAGCTCATGCGGCTACAAAAGTCAGCCGCATGAAGAAGGTTCATGCGGCCACAAATGCCACTTGAATGAGGCCCATGTGGCCACAACTTCCAGCCGCATGCAAACTGTTCCCAACCGTATGGAGAACACTTATGCGGATGCCAGACTCAGCCACAAGCCATCCACCCTGTACGGCTCAGGGTTAGTCTTTGACCACCTTTCAGGTGGTCCTGACCCCAGAGACTCTCAGCAGGATGCGCCAGACTCTGTGACGCACAACTTGGACTCTTCCTACTATGCACTCTCAAGTACTAGAAATTGGAAGTCCAGGACAGTGCGGTCTCGTCGAGCTCAGTCAGCTATCCCAACTTCTAACTTTTAGGGCGTTCCGCTGACTATTACACGGGCCCCTGATGGAAAGTTGTATAAAACTGTCAGTGTCCAACCCCCGGTGGCCAACGGACGGGATAGTTATCAAGAATCTTCCAACAACGATCAGGGGCAAGTACTCTTACTAGCCTCACATCAGGGAGCAGGTGGGATGCCAACACACTCGTGTGCTCGGAATTCTTAGGCCCACAGGACGAATGACTTGCGTGATGTGATTCTTCACAAACACAAAGAAAGAAAAAAAAAAGCTTGGTGTGCAGAGAGTCCTTTCATGGACATCACTGCACTAAAGTCATCGTCAACTGCTGCTGCAGTAAGGCAGCAGCCCAAAAGGACCGACAGCCCATCTTCAAACGACTGCAACATCCAAGACCGGTCTTACCACCAAGCTCACGAGACGAAGCGCTTTATGTCGCCTCCTGCAACTCTTCTCAGAAGGTCCCTACTAGGAAAGTATATAAGAAAATGAATGTGGCGAGCCCAAAGGTTTCAACCGACACAGCCAAGAAGCTCTCATCCAAGCGGTTGTCCACAACCACCATAGGAGGAGTTTATCAAGGCACCCGTTCAAAGACAAAATCTTTAACACTTGGAGATTCATCATCCCCATCCCTGGGGGTAGCTGAAACTGGGGTAGCACCCATCCGAACGTCCACGATAATTCGATGTTCTAAGAAGATGCACCGGAGGAAGCAATTCCCTCCATAGATGCAGTAGACCCAGACGTCCCCGAGGACGCCCACGGGTCCCAAGATGAGGCAGCCTCCTGCGCAGGGGGTAGCACTTCCTCTGAGTCTGAACCAGAGGAGAACATTTCTACATACTCCGACGATTTTTTGGTACAAGGGTATGATTCAGAGGGTACGTCCTCCACCGTTCCTACCATCTATCCTCATGTGAGGACGGTGTTCATGACAAACAAGACCAAGATGGTTCCAGTGATCGCCAACGCATCGACACCCTGGAGGCCATACTTCATACCTTGGTCAAATCTGTGCACGAGATCAAAACGGCCCTACCAACTCTACAAGGAAGGACGCCTGGCCAGACAAGCTTGGGTCCCGTGGCCAATACGGACTCGAACTCAACCCCGGGCGACATCCCTCCTACAATATAGGCTCCTACCGCTGTAGACGAGGCCGAGGAGGCAAGACGAGAGGTCCAGGAGCTCTGGGCCATGTTTTACGCTCGAGAAACCTGCCAGGAGCTTAGGATACGGCAATCGTATCCTGCTGCATGGAAAGATGTTTCCTTTCTACCAAGATATAAACCATTCAACATCATTCCATATGATGGGAAGACATCTGTAAGCAGGTACATCACCTACTTTGAAGTCACAATCGACCATCTGTCTCATGACGATGCCATCCTTACGCGGTTGTTCATTGGGGCATTGGAGAGGGTAGCCTTCGACTGGTACCGCAACTTGCCAGACAACTGCATCCATTCCTTCGCCAACTTCAAAAACATGTTCCTTGAAAGGTTCTACGAGGTAGGACAAGATGTGACAATGTCTACCCTCATGGACGTTGTTCAAGGTAAGAAGGAGCTGACAAAGAACTACATTGAGCGGTTTCGCCAAACTGCGATGAATTGCCCTCTAGCAATCCAGATTCTTCCTTGATTGAAATATGCCAAAAGAGGCTGCTTCCCATAATCAGCCTCTGGATGGGCGAAAGTCAATTTAAGGACAGGAATACTTTCATCATCGGTGCCACTAACAGAGAAGACAAGTTGAAGAAAGCTTGCCAACTGGGATTTGTACATTACGGAGGGGGACGACAAGGGTAGACGCCCTAATGCCAACAGTAATAATGGTGTTAACCCCTCCAACAATCGAGACAACAAGGAAAAATAGGATATGGTAGCCGATACAGCCCCAAAGTCTGAACCGAAGTCGACAGAGAAGCAGTGGCCGCAGATGACTTACTCCTTCGAAGACAGCCATGTCAAGCCCATCCTTGACATGCTCATACAAGAAGACAGGATTCAGCTCCCTCCACCGATACGTGAGCCTTGGCCTGCAGAGATAGAAAACCCAAAGTATTGCCACTACCATCGCTATGTCTACCATGCTACACAAGACTGCTACCAATTGAAGCAGTACATCCAGCACCTAATCGACTCTAAGGTTCTGGCCATTGACTTCAAGGAGGTAACTGTTGCGGCAAATATGGTGTCTGTCCAATTCGGTAGCTTTTCTCCGACGAAGACTCAAGATGGAATGGTACCCGTCCTCCGGGCGAAGGTGGAGGTCGCTAATCTTCTGCTTCCCTGAGACCAGGCTGCTGGGCTGGTACCCCTCACCACATCACGAGCGGAGGTCATGTGGGTCCACCAGGACTTAGTATCTGAAGTAATCTAGCCAGCATCACCCTCTACTAGCAAAAAGAAGGGTGGGAAAGTCAAGTCATGCCGCACAATCTCAGCCGACGTCGAAGAAACCACAGCTGTCGTTACCCGATCCGGTGCACAAACTCAACCCCCACCGGGTAACTCGACTGAAGATCATCAGCCGACTGCTGCTGATGCTCCAGGGCCCCCTCAGCCTCCGACGACCGACAAGCCTAGGCCGAAGGAGACCCGCTTCGACAAACCGCTGCTCCAAAAAGATACGCCTCAAGGACTGGAAAGGCCTTACAACTTTGACACCTTGGCACAATTGGCCAACACACCGGCCAAATTGTTGTTGTATGAGCTCTTGAGGCTCTCCAGAGATGTTCACGTAGCACTGAGTGACGCACTTCAGAACGCTGACACCTATCTGGCCCAAGTTAAGCTCATAGGAGAAAGCTCCGCAGAGGATCCTCAGGACAGTGCTTTTATCTGAGCAATGCCCAACATTGTCTTTATTATGCAGGACATGCTCATTAAGACCACCCTGCACGATCGCCCGCTGTATTATACTAGATACGTCAATGACGTAAAGGTGGATCGGATGCACATAGATCCCGGTTCTTCCATAAACATCATCCCGAAGAGCCTGCTTCACTTCCTGGCCGTCCCTATGCATCGTCTGACACCTACAAGCACCGCCATCAACGGTTTCAATTCAGGCAGAAGCTATCCAGTCGGAAAGATTTGCTTGAAGTGCCAAATCGACGACCTTCAGTCAGAAGTAACCTGCTATGTCATAGAAGCGGACACTTCCTACAATATTCTTCTAGGGCATCCTTGGATACACGACTACATGATCGTGCCTTCCACGTTGCACCAGTGCTTTAAGCACGTCAACAAACACAGCTTTGTAAGAACCGAATTTGCCAACATTGATCCTTTCAGAGGGCTTAAATCCTACTACTCGGACTCCTGCTTATACGAGAAGTCGAAGAGGCACCTTGTCGAAGAAAATACTCAAGCTCAAACTCAGACGGCAACGGGATAAGAAAAACCTCTGACGATCCACCTCCAAGCCCGCAAACCAGGCAGAACTGCACCCCTTACAACCACTTTACGTAAGGATACAATCAATCTCTCTGTACAGGAGGAGCAAATGACTATCTGACTCTCAAGGTCTGGCCAAGCGCCGAGACCCACTATTAAGCCAACGATAATCAGACTGTCAAGAGCCGATCAACGACAATCTGAAGAGACATACTCTCCTGATAAGCCAACGGTCATCCATCTGCCAATGATAAGGCATCAGCCCAATACTGAGTCGAGGACTGTTAGTGAGCCACCAACTCCACGTCCTGCCCCACCAGCGGGACCCTTGGTGATCAATCTCCCAAGATCGTCTTCCCAAGCTCCAATAATGTAGGAGGTTACTGAACTGGAGTTGGAGAGAAACCAATAATTCAGCACCAAGACGGGGACCGCTAGCGCACCGACGACTCCATGTCCGGCCTCATCAACGGAACCCTTGATGATCAGGCTGCCCAGATCATCCTCCCAGGCTTCACTGATACAGGGGTAGCTGAAGAGGAGAAAGAGCTGGCCAAGTATATGGCCGCATACACTGATGTTCCTTCAGTTGACGATGTAATTCCTCCTGAAAAGATTCCTTACTAAAGGGTTATCTTTGAACTACCTTGAGCTTGATAAGCTTCGTGTAATGTATGCGATAGAACACGATATAGGCACTAACTTACACACACAAGTAACCAATGTCTATACCATGAACCAACTTACTTCCGAGGAAGGCGCCTGCTTCATAATCGAAGGAGAGGATCATCCAATCATCTTTGGCCGGAAGAACGATCCACAGCCTTTCAGGCTAGAAAAAGTCGATCTGGAACCCGACAATGGGAGATTGCCCCTTTATCTGTATAGCTCTCGATGTAAGTACCTCATGCAAAAACAGGGGTATGATATGGAGGCTACACTAGGCCTGAACTACGACATCGATCGACGATTACCTTTACAATTGTCAGTCCCGGCTGGGAAGCCACGGGATTACTACAGCAAGACCAGACATGGTCTAGGCTATGTTACTCCTGTGACAACCCCCGAGAGCTCAGATGAAGAATACGAATGGCACTCTCATTCATCCGGTTCACCCACTTCTGATTCATATGTTAGCATTGGGGACATGCTCAGGCTGACTTGGACTGTCAATATGGCATTCGCCGACGCCTACGAAGAAGATGAAAACATTTATGAACTTCTTGAGTTAGAGCCGTGGGTCTAACAGCTAGACGCGCGATGGAAGAAGCGGTTCGAACAAAGAGAGCCTCCTACCGAAGATGAGGTCATACAAGTTGACCTCGGCGATGAGTCCTCTCCAAAATCGATCTTCGTTAGCAAAAGTCTGACAGACGAAGAGCGAGAATCGCTACTGCAACTCGTCAGAGAATATATCGACGTGTTTGCCTGGAGCAATGAAGATATGCCAGGGCTAAACCCCGAGGTTGCACTTCACAAACTCAACATTCGTCCGGACGCAAAGCCAGTCAAGCAGCAGCAACGACGATTCCGTCCAGACATCATGAAATCTATCGAGGCCAAGGTCAACAAATTGATAGCCAGTGGCTTCATTCCCGAGGAACAACATCCAGACTGGTGGCCAACATAGTAACAGTTGTTACATCTAGTTTTCCAAATGAGGGCAATTTTAAAATTTTATAATTATAATCATTTAATAGTAATATTTAAATCATATTGTAATTTTTGGTGATTTTTAATTAATTTAAAACTATTTAAAATGTTGATTGGTGATTTTTATGGTTAAACCCTAGTATTGCTAAGCCTAGAGACTAACCATGACCAAGGGAGCCTAGTCACGTGATTAGAATTTATATTAATAATTTTTAGCCTAAGGATATTTTGGTCATTTTGATAATTTTGTGATTTATAATTTATATTAATTAAATATTGTGCTAGTCTTTTAGTGAAGCCTTAACCTAGAAGTTAACCTAACCTAGATTAGTCATGAGATTAAAATTAGGGTTAGAACATTCCTACTAAGTGCCAAGGTTAGTAATATCTAGATATTATTAGGAAAGATAATTTCTTTTTGAGATATTTGTGAAAAGAAGCCTTGGACCAATAGGAAGCTTGGAAATTGGGTGGAGGAACCTCAACCACTCATCTAAAACCCTAACCCTAATGTTTTCAACAGCCATACAAGCCCCCTCCCTCCTATAAGTATCCCACTTAAGAAATAATTGCCTCCTTTAGAAAACCTAGAAAAAGTACTACTTGTTCTTCCCTAAAACTCTCCCCATTAATCGAAATTGAGCCCAAATTGAGTCAAATCAATTGCATCATCATCCCCAACAGTAGAGGATACTTGTGGATTCTTGCTAGCAAGGTTCGAGGACGATTGAACCGGAGAAAATAGAAGAAGACATCGAATCGAGGCTCTTTACATTGAGATTCTAGCTCTCAATAGGTAAACCTATCTACACCCATTAAAATCATGATTTTTCTTCATAGATGCATTCATTTAGGGTTTCCCTAGGTGTAGCCCAAGTTTGGTAGGAATCCGTGTCCATTTCGTGTCCGTATTGGACACGTATCGGTGTATATAAATATGTGTTCGACGTAATGTCACATAGAAATAAATATTTTTAATTTTAAAAACTAATTACATGATTTTGTAGTCCTTGACATGCTGATCACAAATCATTTGGACTGAGCACGTTTTCGAGCCGTGTTCGTGTCCAAAATGGACACGAATACGCTGTACGACACTGTCGTGCAGTGTCCTGCTGCTCGGGCGTCCTAGCAGACACGATACGATGACTCAGGCCACAAAACTTGACACACACATTGTTCTAATGACTGACGCACGAAGAAATTGGACCTGCACTGATTTTGTACAGTGCTGTGCATACTAGTTTCGAGACACTGATACGCACACTTAACTCGGACATGACACACTTTAGACACGATACAGGCACTTGTATCCCTAGCCCTATACCTACCCTAGGGTTGGACACGAGCACGAGGCTCGAGGGTCTACACGTGAGTCCCTAGATCGTATTGTACCAGTACACGATGCAGCCTATGCACAGTCCTGTTATTGTTTTCGATTTATTTCTTGGACACCTCGTGTCCATGTAAATGGACACAAATACACTCCCTAGACACGTGAACATATGGTTAACACCCCTACATACCTGATTTCTAAATTCTATGGTTTAATTTAGGTTTTCGAATTAAGTTTGGATGATGAACTGTAGGTATGTATTCCCTGATACACTATTGATTCCTGAACTCTAAATCCCTTTTTAACTGATTTTTAATGTCAAAATTGCCATGTTTCACCCATGCACATTGTGTTAGTCACTGCTAAGTTGGTTTTGCAATATTAGATTGGATTAGACATGATTGAAGTTGTGTTCAAATGAGTTTCAGTGGGTTATGTTTTAGTTTCAACTTATTTTTTTGATGATAACTGAACTGTCATGTTCCATTAAGAATAACCTGAGAAATAAACCCAGGCAACTAAAATGAATTGGGTTATATAGAATCTGAGACATCTGATGTTATATTGTTAGTTCAATTGCATGCTTAATGTTAACTGGGATTTCATATGTGAATGGTGTTAAGTGTTTGGTTTAATTTGTTGTTAACTGAGAATCCTGAGTTGTATAGTTCAACTGTCAGTTAACTGAGTTTTAACTTGAAACACAAAACTGAAATAAGAATTCCTGAGTTTATGAAGAAAACCTGAGAATCCTGAGATGGTTTCAGGATTGAAACATGAGATTAGGAATGTTGGGTTTTCAATTCCTGGAAACTATTATTGACATTGTGGTTGCATTTGTATCAGCCCTTGACATGTATATCAGTCATATAGACTACACTGTTAGCCCTTGACATGTGTATCAGTCATAGCATATATCCATTTGATCATTATCCTACATTGTCTATATAGCCTTACACACATATACATTAGCTATAATCACTCTACATTGCACACACATGTTTGACACTAGTACACTTGCATTACCTTACCTTGACACCAATCACATTCCTGAGATTAGGAGTTGGGTTGAATAGTTGGGTTAGCCTATAGGCTTACCTATAGGATACTTGGCTTAAGTTGAGATATGTGGACTGTCATTGATTCCTGAACATTCAACCCAGTTAAAACTGATTTTCTATTTCATAAATTCAATGTTCCATTCACCATTGCACACACTCACACATCCTAGTCTATCCTTCTGTACACATAACACTGTTTCCTATTTTCACATTCATGTACCACATATTCCATAATATACACTAACCTATTTCACATCTCACACATTTCAGTCTCTTCTTTCCCTCTTTTTAAATATGCATATGTATGTACCTATATATACATGAATGTAATACTATGTATCCATATATGTAAGGGATAATTTAGCAAATGCCCCCATTCTAAATGTTGAAATTAGTATATACCCCCACTATTTTATTTATTTAACAAATACTCCTATTTTTGATATAAAATAATAAAAATTTAAGATATACCCCCACTCTTTTACATAGGAGTGGGGGTATTTGCTAAATAAAATAAATAGTGGGGGTATATGCTAATTTCAACATTTAGAATGGGGGCATTTGCTAAATTATCCCTATATGTAATGTAGGTATCTCATGTATGTTAAACTAAATGCTAGATATGCAGAAATATGTACTTAAGGTTGCATTCATATATGTTATGAATATTGTAATAAAGATATGCATATAGGCAATGTAATGCACTATCAAATGCATTTGTATATGCAATGTATGCATGTTGTGTGCCTCAATGCCAGGTAATGTAATATAGAATGATATACAATGTATGCTCAATGATAAGGTAGTACCCAATGTATGCCTCTATATGCATGAATGTATATAATTATATATTGAATCTAATTGGTATATAGCCTAGAGTTAGAGTGACCTATGGGTGGTTGTTTAGACTTGAGTTGACTGACTTAGACCTAGTTTGACCTAGACAGTTGACCGTGTTTGACTTAGAGTTGACTTTGACCTAGATTGACCTAGAAATTATGTAGATTGCATCGTAGACTTTATTTACCTTGTTTTAAACACATTATAATCCATACTGCTCTATTTAGGACATTGTGACTCCGGTGCAGACATCTGATATTATATTACACTTTTCAGAGTAACAGTCGAGTACATTCTCTGATAGTTCTTTCATTTACTTGTCAATTACTGTACTTTAGTTCTAGTTAGTTTTATGTGATTCTTACAACACGTATGGATATTTCTGGATTTATGTATGCGACACACATACCATATTATCTGGCCTCTATTTCTGGAATCACTACCGGCATCACCTTCTGGAACTACTACTGGAATCACCTTCTGGAATCACTACTGGAACCACCTACTGGAATCACTCTAGAATCTTTTGCTGGTATCATTATGTTTGGCTGGACTCATCCCTACTTCTCGTGTCATTTTCTGGATTCACTTGTACTTGTAGACGGGGAAATATTAGAGTAGACATGTGAACGTTCCCAAATACTGGAACCACTCCCTTGGAATTATTCTGGAACGATAGCCATCCCACACTTGGCCGAGTGTGCGGTGTGCCGTATTACCTACAGCCATTTATATATCGATCTCGGTATTTTAAAAACACACTGTTAGAGTACAGGCTGGACTCACCCTGGAACCTTTGATCACATACTGGACTGGACTCACCTCATACTGGACTCATCTTGTACTGGAATCACCTGGTATCAGATTCATGTTATCTGGACTTACATTGGAATTACACTTGTCTACATTTATATTCTGGGCTTATATCATGTTGCTCTAGTTCAGCTAGTGTCTATTTACAATTTTTATTGCTATGGTTCTTCTCTTGTTTTACTTACCTTACTTCCCTTGTATCTTAACTGTTTCTCTATACCATCACCTGTATACAAACTACCATATTCATCAATAAAACTGTCTATAACTGCTTTATAGTTCTCTGTCATTTATTTAGAATTTCTTGATGATTTGTACTCGTTCCTGTCCTGACTTGATCTGTTGAAAATATTACAGATGATTGCCCTGAGGACGTTTGCCCTACTTGCCTTGGAGCAGGAGATGGCTTAGCTACCTATGGCCCCGACACTCAGGATGATCGGAAGATTAGCTAGTAGACTTGGTTTAGTTTTCATGTTTTAGAACTTGAAGTGTAATAACTTGAGATACGAGTTTGTATTTGAGTTTATTTGAGATATTATTATTTAGTAGTTTATAAATGGTTGTTGTTTAGTCTTTAGTTATAACTTCTGTGTTATCTTATCGTTCTTAGACGTGATTGAGATTCATTATATCTATACTTGTCCTCCATTCAGAGTTGAGATTTGACAAGTATATTTTATAATTGCGTAAGTTGTTGATTAGATAGTAACCTAGGACAGTGTTCTACCGCCGACACTGCGGCGTAGGCTGGACGTAACCACTTTTCGTGCCCCTACACAGGGTGCGGGTCGTGACATGTTTTTAGTGGTGGCCCATGCAGGTCCAGTTTATGTAGTTGTATTCGAACTAGAGTATCACTACAGCCTGCGATAGGAACTAAGGAATAGGCTTTAGTTGAGAGAGTACTCAATCACAGTTAGGACTACTTGAGAAGATTCCTGGGATGACCCTTGAGAATCTCGTTATAAACTATCTCAAAATTTGATTCCGACAGTTTCTGTCTACTTCCTTGTTCATCGTTGAATTTGATTCTTGGTATTCATTATTAATTTTCTACCAAGATAACATTATGGGGTAGGTTGCCTCAGTCATAGAATCTAGAGTAGCCATATTAGCTGGTTTGGCGATAAGATAGAGTCTAATTTTGGATGTATTTCTCGGGTGTAGGAATTTAAGGTTTTCCCAGCCAAGCTATCGGCAATGCAAAAATTTTAAATACCATGATTCTAGATGTATGTACCTTTGTTGTAGACTCTATAGATTATTACTGTAGTACTTACTGGCGTAATGAGGATTCTGGTAACATGGTTCTGGATAGACGGGTATGATTATCAGATTTTAGAATAGATACCATATATATAGTGCCCTAGTATGATGGAATGGAATATCAGTATGGATGTTACTTGAGTATCATAGATTAGGTAGAGGGAGCTAGGCCACCGATACCGCAACACCGTGCCCCGTACCATCAGAGGGATATACCCCAGAGGAGCAGGGCTTTTGTGCTGACAGTCGAGTAGACTAACGCTATGGGTGACGAGTTAGCAGGTCTGTCTTTCCTGTCCTTCTTTCACCTTCATGTGTGATTTCCATTAGTACCTGCCAGGATATGTTGTGATATGCTAGATAGCATAGTTACCCTGTTCGAGACTGTGGAATCACGACCAGTAGGACAGAGTTTGCATATTATCTTGACCTTGTTTGATTTGGGGGTTTGACCTAGCAGGAGTACGATCATCTAAATTTTGAGGACGAAATTCTTCTAAGGGAGATGGACTTGTAACACCCAGTTTTCCAAATAAGGGCAATTTTGAAATTTTATAATTATAATCATTTAATAGTGATATTTAAATCATATTGTGATTTTAGGTGATTTCTAATTAATTTAAAACTATTTAAAATGTTGATTGGTGATTTTTATGGTTAACTAGTTAAACCCTAGTATTGCTAAGCCTAGAGACTAACCATGACCAAGGGAGCCTAGTCACGTGATTAGAATTTTATATTACCAATTTTTAGCCTAAGGGTATTTTGGTCATTTTGACAATTTTATGAATTTGTAATTTATATTAATTAAATATTGTGCTAGTCTTTTAGTGAAGCCTTAACCTAGAAGTTAACCTAACCTAGATTAGTCATGAGGTTAAAATTAGGGTTAGAACATTCCTACTAAGTGCCAAGGTTAGTAATATCTAGATATTATTAGGAAAGATATTTTCTTTTTGAGATATTTGTGAAAAGAAGCCTTGGACCAATAGGAAGCTTGGAAATTGGGTGGAGGAACCTCAACCACTCATCTAAAACCCTAATCCTAATGTTTCAACAGCCATACAAGCCCCCTCCCTCCTATAAGTATCCCACTTAAGAAATAATTGCCTCCTTTAGAAAACCTAGAAAAAGTACTACTTGTTCTTCCCTAAAACTCTCCCCATTAATCCAAATTGAGTCAAATCAATTGCATCAACATCCCCAACAGTAGAGGATACTTGTGGGTGGTTGCTAGTAAGGTTCGAGGATGATTGAACCGGAGAAAATAGAAGAAGACCTCGAATCGAGGCTCTTTACATTGAGATTATAGATCTCAATAGGTAAACCTATCTATACCCATTAAAATCATGATTTTTCTTCATAGATACATTCATTTAGGGTTTCCCTAGGTGTAGCCCAAGTTTGGTAGGAATCCGTGTCCATTTCGTGTCCGTATCGGACACGTATCGGTGTATATAAATACATGTTCGACGTAATGTCACATAGAAATAAATATTATTAATTTTAAAAACTAATTACATGATTTTGTAGCCCTTGACATGCTGATCACAAATTATTTGGACTGAGCACGTTTTTGAGCCGTGTCCGTGTCCAAAATGGACACGAACATGCTGTACGACACTGTCGTGTAGTATCCTGCTGCTCGGGCGTCCTAACGGACACGACACGGCGACTCAGGCCACAAAACATGACACACACGTTGTTCTAAAGACTGACGCAACACTTGTAAATTTTTACGGCTTCTCGTTTAGTGTACACGAAGAAATTAGACCTGTACTGATTTTGTACAGTGCTGTGCATACCAGTTTCGAGACACTGATACGCACGCTTAACTCGGACACAACACACTTTAGACACGATACAGGCACTTGTATCCCTAGCCCTATACCAACCCTAGGGTTGGACACTAGCACGAGGCTCGAGGGTCGACACACGAGTCCCTAGATCGCATTGCACCTGTGCACGATGCAGCCTATGCACAGTCCTGATACTATTTTTGATTTATTTCTTGGACACCTCGTGTCCATGTAAATGGACACAAATACACTCCCTAGACACGTGAACATATGGTTAACACCCCTACATACCTGATTTCTAAATTCTATGGTTTAATTTAGGTTTTCGAATTAAGTTTGGATGATGAACTGTAGGTATGCATTCCCTGATACACTGTTGATTCCGGAACTCTAAATCCCTTTCTAACTGATTTTTAATGTCAAAATTGCCATGTTTCACCCATGCACATTGTGCTAGTCACTGCTAAGTTGGTTTTGCAATATTAGATTGGATTAGACATGATTGAAGTTGTGTTCAAATGAGTTTCAGTAGGTTATGTTTTAGTTTCAACTTATTTTTTTGATGATAACTGAACTGTCATGTTCCATTAAGAATAACCTGAGAAATAAACCCAGGCAACTGAAATGAATTGGGTTATGGAGAATCCGAGACATCTGATGTTATATTGTTAGTTCAATTGCATGCTTAATGTTAACTGGGATTTCATATGTGAATGGTGTTAAGAGTTTGGTTTAATTTGTTGTTAACTGAGAATCCTGAGTTGTATAGTTCAACTGTCAGTTAACTGAGTTTTAACTTGAAACACAAAACTGAAATGAGAATTCCTGAGTTTATGAAGAAAACCTGAGAATCCTGAGATGGTTTCAGGATTGAAACATGAGATTAGGAATGTTGGGTTTTCAATTCCTGGAAACTGTCATTGACACTGTGGTTGCATTTGTATCAGCCCTTGACATGTGTATCAGTCATATAGACTACACTGTTAGCCCTTGACATGTGTATCAGTCATAGCATATATCCATTTGATCATTATCCTACATTGTCTATATAGCCTTACACACATATACATTAGCTATAATCACTCTACATTGCACACACATGTTTGACACTAGTACACTTGCATTACCTTACCTTGACACCAATCATATTCCTGAGATTAGGAGTTGGGTTGAATAGTTGGGTTAGCCTATAGGCTTACCTATAGGATACTTGGCTTAAGTTGAGATATGTGGACTGTCATTGATTCCTGAACATTCAAACCAGTTAAAACTGATTTCCTATTTCATAAATTCAATGTTCCATTCACCATTGCACACACTCACACATCCTAGTCTATCCCTCTGTACACATAACACTGTTTTCTATTTTCACATTCATGTACCACACATTCCATAATATACACTAACCTATTTCACATCTCACATATTTCAGTCTCTTCTTTTCCTCTTTTTAAATATGTATATGTATGTACCTATATATACATGAATGTAATGCTATGTATCCACATATGTAATATAGGTATCCCATGTTTGTTAAACTAAATGCTAGATATGCAAAAATATGTACTTAAGGTTGCATTCATATATGTTATGAATATTGTAATAAAGATATTCATATAGGCAATGTAATGCACTATCAAATGCATTTGTATATGCAATGTATGCATGTTGTGTGCCTCAATGCCATGTAATGTAATATAGAGTGATATATAATGTATGCTCAATGATAAGGTAGTACCCAATGTATGCCTCTATATGCATGAATGTATATAATTATATATTGAATCTAATTAGAATATAGCCAAGTGTTAGAGTGACCTATGGGTGGTTGTTTAGACTTAAGTTGACTGACTTAGACCTAGTTTGACCTAGACAGTTGACTGTGTTTGACTTAGAGTTGACTTTGACCTAGATTGACCTAGAAATCATGTAAATTATATCGTAGACTTTATTTACCTTGTTTTAAACACATTATAATCCATACTGCTCTATTTAGGACATTGTGATCCGGTGCAGACATCTGATATTATATTACTCTTTTCAGAGTAACAGGCGAGTACATTCTCTGATAGTTCTTTCATTTACTTGTCAATTACTGTACTTCAGTTCTAGTTAGTTTTATGTGATTCCTACAACACGTATGGACATTTCTGGATTCATGTATGCGACACACATACCATATTATCTGGCCTCTATTTCTGGAATCACTACCGGCATCACCTTCTGGAACTACTACTGGAATCACCTTCTGGAATCACTACTGGAACCACCTACTGGAATCACTCTGGAATCTTTTGCTGGTATCATTATGTTTGTCTGGACTCATCCCTACTTCTCGTGTCATTTTCTGGATTCACTTGTACTTGTGGACGAAGAAATATTAGAGTAGACATGTGAACATTTCCAAATACTGGAACCACTCCCTTGGAATTATTCTGGAACGATAGCCATCCCACACTTGGCCGAGTGTGCGGTGTGCCGTATTACCTACAGCCGTTTACATGTCGATCTCGGTATTTTAAAAACACACTGTTAGAGTATAGGCTGGACTCACCCTGGAACCTTTGATCACATACTGGACTCACCTCATACTGGACTCATCTTGTACTGGAATCACCTGGTATCAGATTCATGTTGTCTGGACTTACATTGGAATTACACTTGTCTACATTTACATTCTGGGCTTATATCATGTTGCTCTAGTTCAGCTAGTTTCTATTTACAGTCTTTATTGCTATGGTTCTTCTCTTGTTTTACTTACCTTACTTCCCTTGTATCTTAACTGTTTCTCTATACCATCACCTGTATATAAACTACCATATTCATCAATAAAATTGTCTATAACTGCTTTATAGTTTTCTGTCATTTACTTGGAATTTCTTGATGATTTGTACTCGTTCCTGTCCTGACTGGACCTGTTAAAAATATTACAGATGATTGCCCTGAGGACGTTTGCCCTACTTGTCTTGGAGCAGGAGATGGCTTAGCTACCTATGGCCCCGACACTCAGGAGTGATCGGAAGACTAGCTAGTAGACTTGGTTTAGTTTTCATGTTTTAGAACTTGAAGTGTAATAACTTGAGATACGAGTTTGTATTTGAGTTTGTTTGAGATATTATTATTTAGTAGTTTATAAATGGTTGTTGTTTAGTCTTTAGTTATAACTTCTGTGTTATCTTATCGTTCTTAGACTGTGATTGAGATTCATTATATCTATACTTGTCCTCCGTTCGGAGTTGAGATTTGACAAGTACATTTTATAATTGCGTAAGTTGTTGTTTAGATAGTAACCTAGGACAACATTCTACCACCGATACTGCGGCGTAGGCTGGACGTACACACTTCTCGTGCCCCTACACAGGGTGCGGGTCGTGACAACAGTCCTCAAGAAGAATGGGAAGATCCGAATCTGCATCGACTTTCGGAATCTGAACGAGGCGTGTCCTAAGGATGAGTTTCCCCTCCATATTATAGATATAATAATTGATAACACCTGCGGTTTCGAGCGCATGTCATTCATGGATGGCTTCTCAGGGTACAATCAAATGAAGATGTTTCCTGACGACTAAAAGCATACATCATTCCGAACACCGATTGGCACATACTGCTACACAGTCATGCCTTTTGGTTTAAAGAATGCTGGCACCACCTTTCAACGAGCTATGAGCGTCATCTTCAGAGATCACTTACGAAAGACAGTGGAGTGTTATGTCGACGACATCGCCGTCAAGAGCCGCTCTAAAGAAGATCAACTGCATGATCTGAAGACAGTGTTCAACCTGATACGGGCGCACAATTTGAAGATGAATCCCACAAAATCCTTTTTGGACGTATCCCGCGGGAAGTTCTTGGGTTTTATCGTTACCTTCCAGGGTATCCATGTCGATCCTGCGAAGGCAAAGACAATCATGGAAATGGGTTCCCCAAGAAATCTCTGTGAACTCGGAGGCCTCCAAGAAAGGCTAGCTTACATCAGGAGGTTTATCTCTAACCTCTCCGGACGATGTCAGCCCTTCACGTACCTCATGAAGAAAGGCGTCTCCTTCGTATGGGATGAAGAGTGCCAGCACGCCTTCGACAACATCAAAAAATACCTGTCGAACCATCCAGTCCAGGTGGCCCTGGTTGCTGGAAAGCCATTCCTGCTCTATGTCCGAGCTATGGAGCATTCTCTCGGTACTATACTAGCACAAAACAATGATGCATGCCATGAACAAGCCATCTACTACCTCAGCCGAATGATGATAGGGCCAGAGCATCGATACACTACCGTAGAAAAGGAGTACCTCGCTCTAGTGTTCGCCATTCAGAAGACGCGACAGTACATCACGGGACAAACCATACATGTGATATCACGAGTCAACCCTCTTAGGGTCCTCATGACCAAACCGGGGGCACTCAGCTCTTGCCTCGCTACTTGGGCAATATTATTGTCTCCCTACCATATGATCTTCGTCCCACAGAAGGCTGTTAAAGTTCAAGCTCTGGCAAAAATTTTAGAAGGACATCCAGGTTTGGAGTCAACCAGAATATACGAAGAGATCCCAGACGAGGTCGCCAATTCAAGTGTGGTCTCACATGATGTCGTGTGGCGAATGTTCTTCGACGACACTTCAAGAACTGGGCCCAAAGGCAATATCGTAGTTGGAGTCGAAGTGGTGCTGATTTCTCCCTCCAGGTTGGTGATCAATCGGGCATACTCCCTCACGGAACCTTGTTCAAACAACGTGGCAGAGTATAATACTCTGGTTATCGGCCTCCGACTTGTAAAAGAACTGGGGGTAGAACACCTCGAAGTATATGGTGATTCACAGCTAATCGTTAACCAGATTCGGGGTTCATATGAAGTTCATCATGAAGACATGATCCCCTATCACCAAATAGCGATTGACATCATCTCATCCTTGGAAGAGTTTTTCATAGAATACGTTCCCAGGCTCCAGAACATTGAAGCCAATGCCCTAGCAGGCCTTGTCGCTTCCTTAGCGATTCCGAATCATGCTCACCACTTGGTTGACGTAATAGGCCATGATTTGGTCTGTCCTAAGAACAATGTTCAATGTGTTGAGAGTTACTCCGCTCTGACAGTCGACGAAGCACCAGACTGGAGACAGCCATTCATTGACTTCGTAGTCTATGGCATCTTGCCGGAGAGTCCAAAAGAAGCCACTTCCATCAGAAGGCGTTCCCTCAGATTCTTCTATGATACGGAGACGAAAATGGTGTATCGACGATCATACGATGGATTACTGCTTCGATGTCTGTCAGATACAAAAGCCAAAGAAGCTGTACGCGAAGCTCACGACGACGTTTATAGGTTCCATCAATATGGCCCGAAGCTGCAAGACCGCCTTCGCCGGATGGGCTATTACTGGCCTACGATGGTGGCGGATGCGATAGACTATGCAGATTTTATCCATCAACCGTCCGAGTTCCTACATCCAACGGTGGCATCCTGGCCATTCGAATCATGGGGAATGGATATCATCGGTCCGATCACTCCACCTTCGTCCAGCGGACACCTCTTCATACTCATAATCACAGATTACTTCTCAAACGTGATCAACTTCCTTAAGCATCACGTCATCTATCGCTTCGGACTGTCCCAAAGGATCATCCATGATAATGGCCCGCAGTTCGCAAGCCACCCCTTCTATCGGTTCTAAGACAAACACCAGATCCAGAACGTGGCCTCAACACCGTATAATCCGGCGACGAATGAGTTGGCAGAAGCGTTCAACAAAACTATAATCAAGCTGTTCAAGAAGTTCGTGTCTTCCAACAAACGCGACTGGAATAAAAAGCTTGGCGAATGCTTATGGGCATACCGTACTACAGTTCGGACAGCCACCGAAAACACACCATTCTCTCTGGTGTATGGAAGTGAGGCAGTGCTCCAACTGGAGACCCAAATCCTCTCGCTCTGCGTTGCCTTCACCTATCGATTGACGATAGATGATAATTACCGTCGCCGGCTACAAGAGTTGGAGGCCTTAGCTGAGAAGCGCCTACTAGCTCAACAACGAATCGAGCTGTATCAAGCACGTATCTCGGGAGCCTTCAACAAGAAGGTTAAACTCAGAACATTCCAAGTGGGCAATCTCGTTCTGGCAGTTCGGAGGCCGATGGTTATGACTCACAAAATCGTCGACAAATTCTAGCCAAAGTGGGAAGGCCCATTTGTCATCGAGGCTGTATTCTCCAATGGTGCTTACCGTCTCGCAAAACAAAATAGAGACTTGCTCATGTTGCCCATTAACGGCAAGTTCCTGAAGAAGTATTATGTCTAAACGACATCCTCCAAATCTACCGGACTGTTAAGTTATGTGCCCTTAGGTTCCGCTAAACTTACACTCTGGTCATCCCAAATAAATCTATATCGCATCTTCTGGGTAGTAAGTCATGTATGATCATACCTCTGAACTTCCTTCCCAAAAGAGCATCTTCCTCATGATCTAGTGCCCGCACTTTCAGTTCATAAACAGGGTAACAGAACCACAAATTTCCCAAAACAACCACGTCGATGTCACCTCTGAGTTGTTTCGCTTCTGCCAAAAAACAAACCACCCCCTCACGTAGAACTTCCACGTCCATATTACCTCTGAGTTGTTCTATGTACCCTTAATGGAGTCCACTCCTGCCACGTCCTCATTACCTCTGAGTAGGAAGGCTCCATTGAAGAAACCCTCATATTTACTACGTCCTCATTACCTCTGAGTAAGTATGTTGGTTTTCTCTTGACTTATTATCCGTACCCAAGATCGGAGTACGCCAAGAATAATAGGCCCACAAATGTCCTTTGTTGACCACAAATGTTCTCTGCTGACCACAAATGTTGTACTAGGTTTTCTAGTACAGGCACCTCATTTCTCATCATGCCTCAGGAGCCCAGCTGCTCTATGGCGTTCTTTCGCCCGATACCAGGAACTTCTATGGCCACCTTATTGTGGAATTGTTCTAAGTATCCCTATCAAACTTGTTATCCGTGCCTAAAACCAAGGTACACCAAGGATAATAGGTCCACAAATAGTCTCCTAATGGGGCAAATACCATAACACCACAAACACAACAAGCAATACAAATGAAGGGTAAAATAAAATATACTCTTTTATTTGAAAGTCAAAGGTACTACATGATCTGAGACCACGTCCCTCTCAAAAAGAAAGGAATATGAATAAAGAAAAGGCTGACTATTATTTGGCGACACACAACTCCCTAAGACGGTCCCTCAGCAAGGCAGTCAACCGTTCAAACCGCTGCTTGGCCCGGCGCTCGGCTTCTTGATTTGTGGGTCTGCCACTCACCAAGTGAGAGATTGCCCTGCAGCTTTCACTCGTCAGGAGCCAGCACCAGAGGAGCAGCAGGAGGACCCAGTTTTTGAGGATCAGTAGTAGCTGCAGGAGCGTAGTATGATAGACCGTTATTTTCTTACTTGCTTGTAGTAGCTGTATTTCTTTTATATTGCCTATTTCGAGGCTTGTCTCTGAGTTTTCTTGTATTTACAGTCCTTCCTATTGTCTAGTGACTACTTGTTAGTCCTTGTTATTTTTACTCCATAAATAAATCATTTAGTATTTTTTGTTGTCTTTAATAAATTTCGTTTGATTTTATACACTGCAAAATTCTTGAAATTTCGAGGACAAAATTTTTGTAAGGAGGGTAGATTTGTAACTCCCAAAATCATATTTGGTAAATTTTAGGATTTTTTTCTAATTTTCTTTGGATTTAAATATTATTTCTTACGAAAGCCTAATTTCGATTAAATTAGTTGATTTAAAATGAGTTTCGGGTGTTAATGAATTTTTCTCAACTTGGAAAGTATTTTTAATACTAGTTTGACGTAATAATGATTTGATTTATTTTATGAATTGTTGAAACAAATTTTTGTAGCTAAATAAATATCTATGTATAAGTATTCAATTTCGTAATAATGGTTTTATTGATTTCTTAATAATATTATTTGTCTTTCAAATAATATTATTAATCATTTTCGGAATTATATATTAAGTATTAAGAAAACTGATTATATTAATTAATTAATTAGTAACTAATTTCATAATTAGTTGAGAGTAATTATATTGGTTTGAATTTAAAAATATGTTAGCATTTAAATATCCGTTTTGAAAATTTGTTTTATTGGGTTTTGAAAAACTGTTTGGAAATTTGAAATTTGTTTTAAAATTTATTGGAGGGAATACTTGATTTTGGGGAGCAGTTTTGAAAATCTATTTTAATTTGGAAAAACCTGTTCAAATTTGAAATTCAAATCTGTTACTAGTATTCTAGTTAGCCCCCAGATCTGCAGTTATTTACAATTATGCCACTCCTGCACCCGCACACGCTATTATTTTACTATATATATAATACACGTTTCCTAAGAAATTCTGATATTTGTCAGTACACAAATTCCAAAAACTCTACACGTCACTCTCTCTCTCTCTCTCTCTCCCTTTCTCTCTCCTCTCTAGAAGAGACTGAGCCGCCGTGCAGACCGTGCCCTCGCCGGAGCGTCACCGAGCACCGCCGAGCGCGACCATCTCCCCGACCATCCTCGGGCCATGTGCACCGCCAGAGCGCCATCTCGTCGAGCTGCACTGTCACCTCAACTGTCGAGCTCATCTCGACTATCGTACCACCGCCATCATTCTGCCGCCCCTTCGAGAATAGCGCCCTCGGGACCAGAGCCGCTTCGAGCAGAGAGCCATCTCCTCGCGTACTGCACCACCGCCACTATCTCGAAGCCGAAGCTGACCTTTCGAAGACTGTGCCGTCGCCGCCAGAGTTAGCCGCCGTCGCCAAAAACCTAGCCGCCCCAGCTGACTTGTCTTCGCCAGATCTGAGCGGAGCCGTTGTGACCATCAGATCTGCCAAGGAGTCCTCGAGCCATCGCCATCGTTGCTGTTTGGACCACCATCGCGCTGTGGATCGACGACCCCGCTATGCTGGTGAGCTTCCCTTCTTGATCTTCTCGAACCCCTTCTTGTTCTTCATAGTTGCTGTGACTAGATCTAGGGTTCGTGAGGGTCTGGAAGTAGAGTGAAAGTAGAGAAAATTAGGGGTTAGGGTTCCTGAACGTAGATCTAGGGTTCATGGCTGGAGATTGGGGAAGACGACCTAGAAGCTAGGGTTTTCGATTTTAGGGTTAGGGTTTCAGACCTAGAGTTCAGATCTAGGGTTTTGTACTGGCTAGAGGCAGAAGACGAGTATGGAGAAGGAGGAAGTGGCCGGATCTAGGGTTTGTAGTCGGCTACTTGGCCGGAGAAGAAATAGGTTAGGGTTTTTGAACCTAGAACCTAAGGTTTCACTGGAGGAGAAGGGATAGGGCTAGTCGACTGTAAGAGGAAGGAGAAGAGTTATTAGGGTTAGGGCTTGATCTTGAGGAAGAAGACGGAGACGAAGGAGACGAAGTGGAGAAGACGAAGTCTTCTGTTCGGATGAGAGTATGGAAATGAGAGAAGAGAGAGAATGAGAAAGGGGATTATATGTGACACTGTGGGCCGGGTATGAACTGAATAATGAGTTTGGGCTTAGTCCAACTTATGAAAATTTCTGTTTGATTTTCGTAGCAGTAAAATCAGCTATGGTATAGATATGGGCTGGGTCTTGGGCCACAGAGTGTGGACTGATGGAAAGGGCTGTGAACTGAGTTAAGAATATTAATGCAAATTTATTATTAGGCAGTTGGTTATTGTAGGAGTTGGGCTGGGGAGAATTGGGCCTGGGCCAATCTAGGTCGGACAGTGGGAAATGCAGGAAATTAGGGGTTGTTTTAATTAGTTAATCATGTTATATGTTAATTAGCATAATATTAGTAATTTAGTTTGACTAGTGTCAGATTAATTTAATGTTGTTTAGTTAAATTTTGATAAACCATTCTCTTGTATATTAAGTCAATGATAATTGTATTGACCTTAACAATAGTTAGAATAATAGTATTATTATTAAATTTCTTTCAATATTAATTTGTCATTAGATATTTTATGTTCTTATTTAAGAATAGGTTCTATTATAATATAATTTTATATTTTATTTTACTATGCATATTACTTGCTAAGCTTCTAGTTAGTTAACAATTCTATATATATTTTGCTAGCAAAATGGTTTAATATTTCTAAAATAGTTTAATAGTATTTTTTTTCAATAAGTTATAATCATTACTTGCTAAATAAAATGTTTCTAAATATTTCTAAAATTATATAGTATATGTTTTCATGAGTATTTATGGTGATTAAACTATAATATTTTCTAAAATATTATTAGCTAGTATATGGTTAGAGTAGTTTAGCTTGATAGCATTGTTCAAACCCTAACAAAATTGTACCAACTACCAGGTAATTTACAATCATGCAGTACTACTCTCGTACAACCAAATCGAGGCAAGTACACAGACTCGACTTGTACCTTATTTTCTGTCTTACATTCATGTGCCATATTCTCATATCGGACACGAGATACACACGATTGTCTTGTACCATTGTTCATTGCTTGTGAGTCATTATTTATTGCGGGGATTGGGGAAAATATTAGCTTTTGTGTGACCACACCCAACATAGGTAATTGTGGATAGCCTAATCGTACACTTCACGTACGATTAAGCCGGACCTTGTAGAATTGACTCATTGACTCATTGCCTCATTGATTGATTGCTCCTAAGTCGGTCACACATTAGTTTTAATATTTCAAATTGTCACAATTGCACATTGATTGTCGTGATTCATTGCCTTGTACATTGATAGTCGTGTTCATTGTCTAGCATATTGATTGTCGTCCATTGCCTGCAGTTTTTATATTTTATCTCTGGTACCGCAGTTTTATTTCATGTTCTAGTATTCTGGTATTCTGGTTTTACCTTGTACTCTGGATTACAGATTACATTGTATATTGTCTGGTCAGGGTTGTACTTTGCTCTTTTCTTGATAGGATACGTTGCAGGTGAGTGGGAGATTACATGGAGCTTGTGATTACATCAGGATATTGCAGCTTTTTATTTTACTTTATTTCTGGAGATTGTATTTTGGATTTCATTATTGTATCTTTATTATATTTGACCGAATTTGTCTCTGGCTGGCATTGTACTAAATAACTTGATAGATTATTGGTGATCATTCTGGGAACGTTATAAAATGTTGTGTTGGTTTACATTACATTGTGATTTGGAGTTTTCCTTAGTATTGTACATCTTACTTCGTCATGTCCATCAACGAAGGCTGGGCGTATCCGACTCGTATCCGATTATTCGGGAGCGGGGCGTGACATATTTTTAGTGGTGGCCCATGCAGGTCTATCCTAATGACACTTAGGCAATAAAGTGTTATTGGGGGACCAGCGGAAGCTAAGGAAAACTTATCACAGCATAGGAACCGCGGGAAAATGGTTTATGATTTATGGTTTATGGTTATTGATATTTAAAAATTTGATTTACTTATGATTTTTAGGATAGTTTATGATTTTCTAGGATATAGCAATCAACAGTTTATTTTTCTGTTACAGGACGGTCGCCACGACGAACGCTGGGACCAGTGACCAGCCTGTACTCTATGCACATGAACATCTTCCACCGCCTCCGCCTCAGCCGCTTCCTTCGACGATGATGTCCGATGGCACGCAGGTGATGGCGATATTTTAGCAATTCATGGGGGCCCAGAATCAGCAGGCCGTACAGTTCAGAGCGACCGTCGTCGACGCACTCAGGACCAGAGAGCCAGCTCCGCCAGCACCGCCGACACCAGCAGCGCCGAGGCCAGGGACTTCCAAGGACTATCAGTTCCTCTGTCCGAAAGATTTTTGGGACAATGAGGGGATAGTATACGCAGACGAATGGCTGGAGAATGCTGAGCGGCCATTGAAGATGGCAAAGATCCCGGATGATTTGCAGGTCGAAGTTACGAGCATGCGACTTTTAGACATTGCTAGGGCTTGGTACCGGGAGGAGCCCCAGTTAGTAGAGACCGGAGTTTCGTGGAAGGATTTCAAACTGCTATTCCAGGAGAAGTTCTTTCCGGATGTGGAGCGGGACGAGCTTCGGATGCAATTTGAAGCATTGCAGTAGGGGAGTATGACTGTGGCCATGTATACATCAGGTTTCACCCAACTCAGCAGGTTTGCAGAGAACCTAGTCAGCACGTCGAAGGAGAGGGCTTGGAAGTTCAAGAAGGGCCTCACCAGGGAGCTGCATCATACAGTAGCTATCAGTCAGGCCACTACTTATGCGAGCATCCTTAAAGTTGCTCAGGGAGTAGAGAAGGAGATGGATCCGAAGCTTAAGCGGGACCGAGACATTGGCGCCAGAAGTTCCCAGGGTCCACCGAAGCGGACCGACACTCAGCAGAGGCCACTTCAGCATCAGTATCATGATCGGGCACCGACATCACCGAGGCAGCAGAGACAGATTCAGACTCCGACGTACTTCTCTTGCAAATATTGTAAGAGACCGGGACACCGTGTCGATGAATGCCGTAAGAAGTTAGGACAGTAATTGATTTGTGGGTCTGCCACTCACCAAGTGAGAGATTGCCCTGCAGCTTTCACTCGTCAGGAGCCAACACCAGAGCAGCAGCAGGAGGACCCAGTTTTTGAGGATCAGTAGTAGCTGCAGGAGCGTAGTCAGATGGACCGTTATTTTCTTACTTGCTTGTAGTAGCGGTATTTTTTTATATTGCCTATTTCGAGGCTTGTCTCTGAGTTTTCTTACATTTACAGTCCTTCCTATTGTCTAGTGACTACTTATTAGTCCTTGTTATTTTTACTCCATAAATAAATCATTTAGTATTTTTTGTTGTCTTTAATAAATTTTGTTTGATTTTATACACTGCAAAATCCTTGAAATTTCGAGGACAAAATTTTTGTAAGGATGGTAGATTTGTAACTCCCAAAATCATATTTGGTAAATTTTAAGATTTTTTTCTAATTTTCTTTGAATTTAAAAATTATTTCTTACGAAAGCCTAATTTCGATTAAATTAGTTGATTTGAAATGAGTTTCGGGTGTTAATGAATTTTTCTCAACTTAGAAAGTATTTTTAATACTAGTTTGACGTAATAATAATTTGATTTATTTTATGAATGGTTGAAACAAATTTTTGTAGCTAAATACATATCTATGTATAAGTATTCAATTTCGTAATAATAGTTTTATTGATTTCTTAATAATATTATTTGTCTTTCAAATAATATTATTAATAATTTTTGGAATTATATATTAAGTATTAAGAAAACTGATTTTATTAATTAATTAATTAGTAACTAATTTCATAATTAGTTGAGAGTAATTATATTGGTTTGAATTTAAAAATCTGTTAGCATTTAAATATCCGTTTTGAAAATCTGTTTTATTGGGTTTTAAAAAACTGTTTGGAAATTTGAAATCTGTTTTTAAAATTATTGGAGGGAATACTTGATTTTGGGGAGCAGTTTTGAAAATCTGTTTTAATTTGGAAAAACCTGTTCAAATTTGAAATTCAAATCTGTTACTAGTATTCTAGTTAGCCCCCAGATCTACAGTATATTACATATCTGCCACTGTCCGAATAACCCCAGATCTGTAGTTATTTACAGTTATGCCACTCCTGCACCCACACACGCTATTATTTTATTATATATATAATATATGTTTCCCAAGAAATTATGACATTTGTCAGTAAATAAATTCCAAAAACTCTACACGTCACTCACTCTCTCTCTCTCCCTTTCTCTCTCCTCTCTGGAAGAGACTGAGCCGTCGTGCAGACCGCGCCCTCGTCGGAGTGTCATCGAGCACCGCCGAGCGCGGCCATCTCCCCGATCATCCTCGGGTCGTGTGCACTGCCAGAGCGCCATCTCGTCGAGCTGTACTGTCACCTCGACTGTCGAGCTCATCTCGACTGTCGCGCCACCGCCATCATTCTGCCGCCCCTTCGAGAACAGCGCCCTCGGGACCAGAGCCGCTTCGAGTAGTAAGCCATCTCCTCGCGCATCGTGCCACCGCCACTATCTCGAAGCCGGAGCTGACCTTTCAAAGATTGCGCCGTCGCCGCCAGAGTTAGCCGTCATCGCCGAAAACGTAGCCGCCCTAGCTGACTTGTCTTCGCCAGATCTGAGCGGAGCCGTCGTGACCATCAGATCCGCCAAGGAGTCCTCGAGCCGTCGCCATCGTTGCTGCTCGGACCACCGTCGCGCTGTGGATCGACGACCCCGCTAGGCTGGTGAGCTTCCCTTCTTGATCTTCTCGAACCCTTTCTTGTTCTTCATAGTTGCTGTGACTAGATCTAGGGTTCGTGAGGGTCTGGAAGTAGAGTGAAAGTGGAGAAAATTAGGGGTTAGGGTTCCTGAACGTAGATCTAGGGTTCATGGTTGGAGATTGGGGAAGACGACCTAGAAGCTAGGGTTTTCGATTTTAGGGTTAGGGTTTCAGACCTAGAGTTCAGATCTAGGGTTTTATACTGGCTAGAGGAAGAAGACGAGTATGGAGAAGGAGGAAGTGGCCGGATCTAGGGTTTGTAGTCGGCTACTTGGCCGGAGAAGAAATAGGCTAGGGTTTTTGAACCTAGAACCTAAGGTTTCACTGGAGGAGAAGGGATGGGGCTAGTCGACTGTAAGAGGAAGGAGAAGAGTTATTAGGGTTAGGGCTTGATCTTGAGGAAGGAGACGGAGACGAAGGAGACGAAGTGGAGAAGACGAAGTCTTCTGTTCGGCTGAGAGTATAGAAATAAGAGAAGAGAGAGAATGAAAAAGGGGATTATATGTGACACTGTGGGCCGGGTATGAACTGAATAATGAGTTTGGGCTTAGTCCAACTTATGAAAATTTCTGTTTGATTTTCGTAGCAGTAAAATCAGCTATGGTATAGATATGGGCTGGGTCTTGGGCCACAGAGTGTGGACTGATGGAAAGGGCTGTGAACTGAGTTAAGAATATTAATGCAAATTTATTATTAGGCAGTTGGTTATTGTAGGAGTTGGGCTGGAGAGAATTGGGCCTGGGCCAATCTAGGTCGGCCAGTGGAAAATGCAGGAAATTAGGGGTTGTTTTAATTAGTTAATCATGTTATATGTTAATTAGCATAATATTAGTAATTTAGTTTGATTAGTGTCAGATTAATTTAATGTTGTTTAGTTAAATTTTGATAAACCATTCTCTTGTATATTAAGTTAATGATAATTGTATTGACCTTAACAATAGTTAGAATAATAGTATTATTATTAAATTGCTTTCAATATTAATTTTTCAAAAGATATTTTATGTTCTTATTTAAGAATAGGTTTTATTATAATATAATTTTATATTTTATTTTAGTATGCATATTACTTGCTAAGCTTATAGTTAGTTAACAACTCTATATATATTTTGCTAGCAAAATGGTTTAATATTTCTAAAATAGTTTAATAGTATTTTTTCAATAAGCTATAATTATTACTTGCTAAATAAAATGTTTCTAAATATTTCTAAAATTATATAGTATATGTTTTCATGAGTATTTATGGTGATTAAACTATAATATTTTCTAAAATATTATTAGCTAGTATATGGTTAGAGTAGTTTAGCTTGATAGCATTGTTCAAACCCTAACAAAATTGTACCAACTACCTGGTAATTTACAATCATGCAGTACTACTCTCGTGCAACCAAACCGAGGCAAGTACACTGACTCGACTTGTACCTTGTTTTCTGTCTTACATTCATGTGCCATGTTCTCATATCGGACACGAGATACACACGATTGTCTTGTACCATTGTTCATTGCTTGTGAGTCATTATTTATTACGGGGATTGGAGAAAATATTAGCTTTTGTGTGACCACACCCAACATAGGTAATTGTGGATAGCCTAATCGTACACTTCACGTACGATGAAGCCGGACCTTGTAGAATTGACTCATTGACTCATTGCTTCATTGATTGATTGCTCCTAAGCAGGTCACACATTAGTTTTAATATTTTAAATTGTCACAATTGCATATTAATTGTCGTGATTCATTGCCTTGTACATTGATAGCCGTGTTCATTGTCTAGCATATTGATTGTCGTCTATTGCCTGCAGTTTTTATATTTCATCTCTGGTATCGCAGTTTTATTTCATGTTCTAGAATTCTGGTATTCTGGTTTCACCTTGTACTCTGGATTACAGATTACATTGTATATTATCTGGTCTGGGTTGTACTTTGCTCTTTTCCTGACAGGATACGTTACCGGTGAGTGAAAGATTATATGGAGCTTGTGATTGCATTAAGATATTACAGCTTTTTATTTTACTTTATTTTTGGAGATTGTATTTTGGATTTCATTATTGTATCTTTATTTTATTTGACTGGATTTGTCTCCGGCCGGCATTGTACTAAATAACTTGATGGATTATTGGTGATCATTCTGGGAGCATTATAAAACGCTGTGTTGGTTTACATTACATTATGACTTGGAGTTTTTCTTAGTATTGTACAGCTTACTTCGTCGTGTCCATCGACGAAGGCTGGGCATTTCCGACTCGTATCCGATTATTCGGGAGCGGGGCGTGACAAGGTCCCCCATTATAATCGGCTTGGTCGTATCCCGAGCAACCCTTACCTTCTCCATGGCAGTTATGAGGAAGGCACGCTCTTGATTTATTGCTGCAGACAGATCAACTTGTCGTAGCACTTGAAACTGGGCCACAAGCTGATCGGCCTCCAGCAATTTGGGCTCTAGGAGCTCAACTATTCCTGTTCCGCCTTGGAGGGTTCTAAGGATTTCAATCTGGCCCTGGGCGCACTGAAGGGCCAAGGCAAAAGAGGTCCCCCTCTCCACCGCAGCTTCAATTCCTCGCCTCAGGTGGCGGTAGAAACTGTCAACCAATCCTTTGACACTTCATCCAGAACTTTCGTAGAAGACGGCATCAAAGGAAGGGTAGCTGGCAGGGACGAAGTAGATACACTGGAACTTGCTGCCCCCGCCACAAGGAAAACAAGTTTCGAACGAAAGGACGCTTGAATAGCGGCCAATTCCTCCTCCGCAGCACGAAGGGTCTGGAGACTCTGCAAGGCGGAAAAGTCGACCCCCGGAGCCACATGAACAGAGGAGAGGGCGGGGACCATTTCTCCTCGCCCCAGCCGTTCTGCCGTCTGCTCTTCCGAACTCGATTCAGCGGGAGGCCCCTCAATATAAGTTTGAGGAGGCACACTCTCTTCCACCAGATTCTCTCTGGCCAGCTCTCCTCCGATAGTGTCCGTCGTTGGCAGTGAAGGAGCAGGACCTGTCACGCCCCGACTCGCCGAATCGGTCGCCATCGCCTTGACTCGATATAAATCGATCCCCACGGGTCGGGACATGATGCCGTACAAGTCTTTATTAGACTTGCACAAGGCAAGGATGTGTAATTGAAAATTCCTTTTTGACTCGACGCGTTGAAATTAAACAGTGCAGAGAGTTGAACAGCATAGCATAGGAAGAAACTTAGCTTTTCATTCATAAACTTGCAAAATATGTGCAAGGTCATTTTTACATTACATATGCCGTTGCGGCTACATCTTTGAAACACAAAAGAAAACTATCGACAAGCTCGCCTTGATATAATCCTCGGCATTCCATACATTCATGCCCCATTATACATTTGAACAAAAGCCTTCGGTCTGAATTGGGCATCAAAATACTTCAAAATAGGAGAGCTTCGTGCCGCCTCCCGTTCTTCAGCTCCAGCTTAGTCTCGAGCTCCCGCAGCACGCTCGTTACTGAAGAACAGTTTGGCAACTCTAGAGGGGGGGGTGAATAGAGTATATATATATATATAATGACCAATTAAAAAATTACTCTTTCACGAACAATGAATAATCAGAGTAAAATGCGGAATGTAAATGAAAGACAAGAGAGCATACGCAAACACAGCAATTTTAACCTGGTTTCCCTCGTGGAGGACTAGTCCAGGCCTGAGAACTCTAGCTCAGGATTAAATCCACTATTTGTGAAATAGTAGCTTACAACCCGTGCCTTTACTTCAGAAGAGCACGTCAACTTCTTACAGAGAATCGCAGTGGCGATTGCTTGGAATTGTCCAAGCGATTTTTTCACTCTTGCACAAGAATCCTAACTGAGAGATGCTGAGCACTCGAGACTTAGGAGGCTTGTGGCTAGTAGATGGGAAGGGTATGGCTTATAGAGCTTGTAGGAGAGAAGAAAAGAGAAGATTGAGTGATTCAAAATGAGAGAATTCATGCCCTATTTATACTGATTTTTGAGGCAGAATTCGGCCAGAATTCGGGTAGGAGAATTCAAAAATTTGGCCGTTGGACAGCTAGCAACCAGCTAACCCTAAAATTAGGGTTCCTGATTTCTAGGGGACAGAGTTCGGCCCGAACTCTATGTGGAGGCAGAGTTCGGCCCGAACTCTGTCTCCAGAGCACAGAGTGATTCTAAGTGGGACTTGTGGGCAATTTTGTTTTGGTGGAGCTTGGGATTTTGGGTAGACTTGTAGACTAAGTTCCAAGAGCTCAGCATAACTCAGAGTACATACTTCTAGACTCAATGAAATGTAAAAGTACAGACTCGAAAATATACTGAGAGTCGGAAACTGAGCTGTCGTTTGTCCCGAACTGAAAGCAGACGTCGTGTGTCGTATTGAATTTATACAGATATTATTTAGTCAATGTAGTCAATATTTGGTTGATTGTGACTTTGTGTCAACAATCTCCCCCATATTGATAATTGACAAAATAATATATGTATATTTCAATATTCATACCTTGACACAGTTGATTACAACATAGCTCCCACATAACTGATGCAGAGCTAGAATCGGATAGCTCCCCCGTAATCAGTGAACGGTTCCGAGCTAGAAGTAGTAGCTCTCCCCCGTAAACAGTGCATATACCCTGTAACCTGATAGATAACATATTCCCAGAACGAGCACAGATATACACAGATGAATGCATAGAACCTGTAATAGTTTCCCAAAACAAGCCAGCACAAAAATAAACCAGCACAAAAATATACATATGTTTCTCCCCCTTTTGGCAGTTAGCAATATAAATAAGCATTGAATAGTAATGCAACCACACCAAGAGAAAAAATAGTATAATACTAGACAAGAGAGTGCATTGGCATGAAAGAAACTATGAGAAATAGCATAAAATGATATTCACCAACCAGAATGTCAAACACATCATCAGGGTTCTAAGATAAAAATCCAGTACATAAATCCATAACTAAATAACTAAAAACATAAAGCAACTAAGACCATCAGCAGTGGCAGCAGCATAACAAGCCAGTCTCCATCACGGAGCACCAGAAGGTCCTGGAACATCTGAAGGACCAGGGAAAGGGCCAACGAAAAGGTCCTGGAACATCTGAAGATCCACAAAAGTATCATCTGGATCCATATACTGCATGACCCACGGATCGTCTAGACGATGACCCGAGCGATGCGGATCCCGCTCAATAGGCACATGCAAATCAGGATGACGAGCAAGCGAATACCGCATATCATGCAGAGAGTTCCCAAGGGCACTAATCTGCAGAGTGGTACGGTAATCCTGCTGCGTCCAGCGATCATCCTCAATAGCAAAACGATCGCGAAGCATAGTCTGAAGCGAATCCAGGTTGGCAGGAGGTGCAGTCTGACCGAGCGGAGGGGCGTCAGGCTCCTCATCAGCAGACAACTCAGTAGTAGCAACAGGCTGAAGGCGTCGTACCTTAGATAGAAAGGTAGGTGCCGGCAGGAACGGACAAGCATCAAGTGGTATACGAAAAGCACGAAAGATCATAGGAAGATACAGAGGATAAACCAAAGCTCGTGGTTTCCTCCTACAGCGAATCATCCAGTCCATCATAGTACGTGGAAGATTGAAATGAATTCAAAGTGAAGATAATAAAGAGCAGAAATGTCAAGATAAGTGATTTCATCAGGGGAACCGATCTTGGGTAGAATGGTATTAGAGATGATCCAATGAAGATCAGAAAAATATGGGTTGAGATATTTCGTCATGAGCTTTCGAGGACGTGTGTATGGAGTGCACAAATTGTCTTTGAAGCTTTCAAGTGAAAGTCCGTTGGGAAAACGGAACGAGCGAGCATCAACAAGCCTTTCCCAAGAACTTGGCTCAAGAAGATCAAGATATTCGGCTAGTTCAAAGTCATCAAACGAGATATCGATACCAGCAACTCGTGAATAAATACGAAGGTCATCAAAGGTTAAGTTGCAGTAGAACATTTGAACGGCATGACGATAAATAGCAGAAGATGTAGTGACTAGTTCATCAATATAGAGGTCATGGAATAAAGAATCATATTGAGAGAATATAGAAAAATTGATAGGATGTCCTGTGAATACCTGACGATTCCGAAAGTCACTAAACCAGTTGTTTGATGCATCAAGTGAGACAAAAAGTCTATTGTCATAAGTGGAAGGATGTTGAGGACGAGGTGGATTGAACAAAGGGTGAGGTGGTTGAAGTTGTTCAATGATTTGTTCAATTGATGGAGGAGAATCCGAAGAGGAAATACTCTCAACTCGAATCCTCTTCCCACGATTGAACAAGCAAGGAGCCATTAAAAGATTTTAAAAAAATGGTACCTCAAACAGGTAAAGAACAATGGAGGAGAATGGAGAGGAGACACCTTTTTCTTGATTTGAGAAGCAATGAGGCACTCTAGATCAAAAACTAGGGTTAGGGTTTCAAGGAAAGAGTGTGTATAGGTGAGAAAAGGTGGTAATAGTGAAGGAGAGAGAAAGAATCCCGACATAAAGTAGGGTTTTGTCTTTGGTCGGGTGAAATATTGACCATTGGATTAGAATAGATCCAACGGCAGAGCCAGATCCCGACCCTGGAACCAAGGGACCGAACTCGGCCCGAACTCGGATAGGAGCAGAGTTCGGCCCGAGTTCTGGATCATTGGTCCAGAACAGAACAAAGGCTAAAAAGAAAACAAAAGTTGAAGAATAACAAGAAATGATAACAAAGAAAAAGATTTAAGAGTTAAACAAAAGAAAGTTGAGGACACCAAAGAGAATAGAATAGATAGAGAAGGAGAGGTACACAGAAAACAGAATGAACTTTTTAGAAAATATCAATTAGGCAATATTAAATCGAAACGAGCCATATAATAAATAAGGATATATATTGTGGTTCAATAGTCCAAATTTGCCATGGGTTAGCTGCAGGGGCCGGATCCCAGCTAGCGGTAGTCCTGAGGACTAGTGCACCGTGTCGCTTAGGCTTTTACGCCTTGTTGTCAGAAGGACCCTTTCGGCTTATATCCATACCAAATTCTTCGTAAAAGAATCACAATATACTCGATATTTACGCAGGTGAGTTTCAATTTATGACTGCTTCATCTAAGATTCCAAGTTCACGACAAAGAAAATTGAAACGCTCTTCGGATAGTGGCTTAGTAAAGAAATCTGCCAGCTGATGATCAGTGTCAATAAATTCTAAGTTAATCGTGCCATTTTGCTGATGATCACGCAAAAAGTGGTGTCTGATCTCAATGTGTTTAGTGCGTGAGTGGCATACAGGGTTCTTAGTCAAATTGATGGCACTAGTATTGTCACAGAATATAGGAATATGCATGAAAGATAACTTATAGTCTTCCAAGGTTTGCTTCATCCACAGAATTTGTGCACAACAACGCCCAGCTGCTATGTATTCAGCTTCTGTTGTGGATAGTGCAACAGAGTTCTGTTTCTTGCTAAACCAGGAGACTAAAGCTTTTCCTAATAAATGACATGTGCCACTCGTACTTTTACGGTCGACCTTGCATCCAGCGAAGTCAGCATCAGAGTAACCAATAAGATCAAATGATGTTGACTTGGGATACCATAGGCCTACTGTAACCGTACCCTTAAGGTATCTAAAGATACGCTTAACTGCGGTCATGTGTGATTCCTTAGGATTAGCTTGATATCTAGCACATAGGCAAACACTGAACATGATATCGGGACGACTAGCAGTTAAATAAAGTAAGCTGCCTATCATACCTCGATACTTACGTTGATCAACAGGTTTGCCGCTCTCATCTGGTTCGAGTTTGGTTGAAGTGGCCATTGGCGTGCTGATTGCTTTGATGTTGTCAAGATCGAACTTCTTTAGCATGTCCTTGGTGTACTTTGATTGGCAGATGAAAGTTCCATTAGCCAGTTGTTTTACTTGCAGACCAAGAAAGTAGTTGAGCTCTCCCATCATGCTCATCTCAAATTCCGTCTGCATACACTTGGCAAATTCTTGACAAAGAGTTTCATCAGTAGACCCAAAAATAATATCATCAACATAAATCTGAATTAATAGAATGGTGTCTTTGAAAGATTTGATAAACAGTGTAGTATCAATTTTCCCTTTAGAAAAACCTTTCTCAAGCAAGAAGCTGCTTAGCCTTTCATACCAAGCTCTGGGGGCTTGTTTAAGGCCATAAAGCGCTTTCTTTAGCTTGAACACGTGGTCGGGAAATTTGTGATTTTCAAAGCCAGGGGGTTGTTTGACATAAACTTCCTCCTTAATAAAGCCATTCAAGAAAGCACTTTTAACATCTATTTGAAATAATTTAAAGTTCTGATGATTGGCAAAAGTACAAAGCATCCGAATGGATTCTAGTCTAGCAACAGGAGCATATGTCTCATCGTAGTCGATACCTTCCTCTTGGTTGTATCCTTGAGCTACTAGACGAGCTTTGTTACGTGTGACTGAACCATCTTCATTTACTTTGTTTCTAAACACCCATTTGGTACCAATTATTGAGTGATTAGCCGATTTAGGAACTAGTTCCCATACTTGGCTTCTCTCAAATTGGTTGAGTTCTTCTTGCATAGCAGAGATCCAAAATTCATCAGTAAAAGCTTCAGAAATGTTTTTAGGCTCTACTTGTGAAATGAAGGCAGTGCTAGCAACAGAGTCTCTTAATGATGATCTAGTAGTAACTCCACGTGAAACTTCACCTATGGCTAAATTTTCTGGATGAGAAGGTTTAAAAGAGAATTTCTTAGGCAAACCCTCCAGAGAATTAGTTTCGGTTGAAGTATTCATTGGAGTAGAAGTTGATGGCTCAATGTCATCATTAAGAGTATTTGCTATACTGTTGTCTTCATCAAAAGTCACATTTGTTGACTCTTCTACAATAAGTGAGCGTTTATTGAAAACTCTATATCCCTTACTCTTGGCGGCATAACCAAGAAAGATACCATCGTCAGCTTTGGCATCAAATTTGCCTAAGTTGTCTTTGGTGTTAAGGATAAAACATCTGCAGCCAAAAACTCTAAAATAAGAAACATTTGGGGTTCTCCCAAACCAAAGCTCATAGGGTGTTTTCTTCGAAATAGGACGAATAAGCACCCTATTCAAAATGTGGCATGCTGTACTTACAGCCTCTGCCCAAAAATATTTCGGAAGAGAAAATTTATTCAACATGACTCTAGCCATATCGCCAAGAGTCCTATTCTTCCGCTCCACAACACCATTTTGTTGAGGAGTTCTAGGACAAGAAAATTCATGATCAAAACCATTTGCATTACAAAAACTTTCAAAATCTGAATTTACGAATTCGCCTCCATGATCACTTCGGATTCGAGTAATCATGTAGCCTTTTTCGTTTTGAACTTTATTTACAAAAACTTTGAAAACAGAGATAGCGTCGCTCTTATTAGCGAGAAAGAAAACCCAAGTAAATCTCGAAAAATCATCAACAATAACAAAAGCATAAAGTTTGCCACCAAGGCTAGCTATTCTACTAGGACCAAATAAATCCATATGAAGTAATTGCAAGGGTCTAGTAGTACTTACAGAGTTGATGGAATGAAATGAGGATTTAGTTGCCTTGTTTAGTTCACATTCGGCACATACCGTGTCCTTTTTGAATATGATGTCAGGCAATCCTCTCACTAGCTTCTTGGTAGAAAGCCTGGATATAGCATCCATGTTGGCATGACCGAGACGCTGGTGCCAAAGTAGTCATTCGTCTTTGTGGGCATATAAACATCTACCTGCATGGTTAGTATTTATAGAGAGATAGAAAATATAGATATTGTCCTCTCTTTTCCCTTCAAAAGCAATGTCTCCTGTTGACCTATCATAGATATAGCAACAGTTTTTTCCAAAGTTAATATCATATCCATGATCAGCAAGATGGCTAATGCTGAGCAGGTTATGCTTTAACTCGGTCACTAGGCAGACATCCTTTATAACAGGAGAAGGAGGATGACCAATGATACCGTTACCTATTATGTGCCCTTTGAGATTGTTACCGAAGGATACGTATCCTTCTCTTTTCATCGATAGTGATGCAAAAAGATTTGCGTCTCCCGTCATATGTCGCGAGCATCCACTATCGAGAATCCACTTACTCTCAGTTGAGGAGGGAAGGTCCACCTACATCAAGAGTAGATGTGACCTTTGGTACCCATTTTCTTGAGGGCCCTGAAAAGTTAGTTTTTGGAAACCAAGCATATATTTTCTTGTCTACCAATCTTCTAACTCTACACTGTGGTGAGATGTGTCCATGTATTCCACAGTAAGTACAGATAGCATTTTTATTTATACTGGGAGCATGAGAATGATATCTATAAGCAACAGGATAAGGATGATATGGAGAGTTAGCATGGTAATGAGGACTATGCATAGAGTGAGTGGCATGATGATGATGTCTGTGTGGCATAGCATGATGATATTGACTGTGAGGAGTGGCATGCTGAGATTATCTATATGGCATAGTGTGATGCTGTGGCATGATATGATGATTTTGCTTATGTGGCATAACATGATGATTTTGTCTACGTGGCATGGCATGTTGATGTGGTATGGTATGATAACTTTGTCTATGTGTAGAGTGATATTGGTTGTGTCTTTGTGCAGTATAATGAGTATGAGGAATATTCTTACGTGCACGTGGTTTGTGAAAGTTTGTGTATATAAATGCATGGTTATGTGCTGCATGAGAATGACGTGGTTGACTAGTATGAGTGGTGTTGTGCCCATGTGATTGGGTTTGAGATTGAACAACCTGTTTACCCAATTTGGTTTCTAATCTTTTAGACATAGCTTGCAGTTCATCAATCTTGATATTTAAGCCATAAATCTTAGTCATGGAAATCTTGTGTCTACTCTTTTCTTCAGCAAGCAACGTGTTGAGAGTAGTGATTTCTTGAGTTTGTTGCTCAATGCGTGCTTCAGCATCATGTAAGCTTAATTCATCAGTGTCATTTGTGGGTGATATGTTTCTAACATTATCAAGAAGTAAAGAAATTCTTTGTATCTCATCTTCTAGACTTTTGATTTTGTCCTTGGCATGCTTGTATTTACCGATAACCTTTTTGTGATCATCAAGTAAATCGGTGAAAGCATCGCCAAGTTCATCAAAAGAGAAGTCATCTAAAGTTTCGTTTGATACCTTGGTGGAATTTGCCATGAGGCACACATTTGCTTTGTCTTGAGGAGAGTTCTTTTCTTCCTCGGAGTCACTTGCTTCGCTTTCATGCCAAATGCTTGTGTTGGCATACCTTTTTGATGAGTTCTTCTTGTAGGGCTTTTCATACCGGTTGCTTTTCTTTAAGAGCGGACAGTCTCTTCTGACGTGTCCAGTCTTTTTGCAACCATAGCAGGTTGGCTCTTCTTCATCGTCTTCTTGTGGTTCCTTCTTTCTTTGATTGAAGCGAAGGAATTTCTTGAAGTTACGTACCATGAGAGCTTGGTCTTCATCATCTGAGATATCGTCTTCAGTCTCATCGTGATCAACCTTTCGTCGATGAACTTTGAGTGCGATCTCCCTGGTCTTCGGAGCAGGCTCTTCGAAGTCCTTGAGGTCAAGCTCGTGAGTCATGAGCTTGCCCATCAACGTCTCCATAGACATACTTGTGAGATCATTTCCTTCTATGATGGCTGTCACCTTAGGGTTCCAAATCTTTGGTAGCCCTCTGAGTAGCTTGCGGATCTTCTCATGGTTTGAGTACTGCTTACCAAGCGAGGATAACGGGTTGATGATGTCGAGGAATCTTGTAAACATTTGAGTGATCATCTCATTTGGCTTCATCTTGAAGGCTTCGTACTCTTGAGTGAGACGGCTTATCTTTGATTCCTTGACTTGAGTGGTTCCTTCATGCGTCACTTCCAGAAGTCTCCATACTTCATGAGCAGTGGTGCATGTAGAGACCCTGTTAAACTCGTTCCTGTCTATAGCACAGAATAAAGCATTAATAGCCCTAGCATCTAGACTTGCCTGTTTCTTCTCCTCGACAGAATATTTGTCGTGTGGTTTCTCAGTGAGGTCACCATCGACAACTATTCTGACGGGCTTTTTGTAACCGTCAGTTACGACAGTCCACAGGTCAAAGTCTAGAGACTTCAGATAAAAACTCATCCTTGTTTTCCAATATGTGTATTTAGTCCCATCAAATAGGGGAGGCCTATGAGTGGACTGACCTTCACCATGATTGGAGATCAAGGATTGTGTGGTTGCCATGGATCAGCTCTTAGGATGTTAGTCCTTATAAAGAGAACAGAGCTCTGATACCAATTGAAGAACAGTTTGGCAACTCTAGAGGGGGGGTGAATAGAGTATATATATATAATGACCAATTAAAAAATTACTCTTTCACGAACAATGAATAATCAGAGTAAAATGCGGAATGTAAATGAAAGACAAGAGAGCATACGCAAACACAGCAATTTTAACCTGGTTTTCCTCGTGGAGGACTAGTCCAGGCCTGAGAACTCTAGCTCAGGATTAAATCCACTATTTGTGAAATAGTAGCTTACAACCCGTGCCTTTACTTCAGAAGAGCACGTCAACTTCTTACAGAGAATCGCAGTGGCGATTGCTTGGAATTGTCCAAGCGATTTCTTCACTCTTGTACAAGAATCCTAACTGAGAGATGCTGAGCACTCGAGACTTAGGAGGCTTGTGGCTAGTAGATGGGAAGGGTATGGCTTATAGAGCTTGTAGGAGAGAAGAAAAGAGAAGATTGAGTGATTCAAAATGAGAGAATTCATGCCCTATTTATACTGATTTTTGAGGCAGAATTCGGCCAGAATTCGGGTAGGAGAATTCAAAAATTTGGCCGTTGGACAGCTAGCAACCAGCTAACCCTAAAATTAGGGTTCCTGATTTCTAGGGGACAGAGTTCGGCCCGAACTCTGTGTGGAGGCAGAGTTCGGCCCGAACTCTGTCTCCAGAGCAGAGAGTGATTCTAAGTGGGACTTGTGGGCAATTTTGTTTTGGTGGAGCTTGGGATTTTGGGTAGGCTTGTAGACTAAGTTCCAAGAGCTCAGCATAACTCAGAGTACATACTTCTAGACTCAATGAAATGTAAAAGTACAGACTCGAAAATATACTGAGAGTCGGAAACTGAGCTGTCGTTTGTCCCGAACTGAAAGCAGACGTCGTGTGTCGTATTGAATTTATACAGATATTATTTAGTCAATGTAGTCAATATTTGGTTGACTGTGACTTTGTGTCAACAGTTACCTGGGGAGTTGGGGGTTAGCATACTTGCTAGTGGATGGGACGAACCCACTCGTCTAAACCGACACTGCTTATTAAGGATTCAGGCATACGAAGTGATCTTTCTATTTAGAACTATATGAGTTGCATTTCATATCGAAGGCACATTTTAAACGATAACAACATAACCCATTTAAGAGCATTCTTACTACGGCCGTGCTCCTTTCCTGCACAAAATATACATAATACTTACCACCTGCACAAGACAATAGGTGAGCATGCAATCTATCCTATATGCGGTCATTGGTGATATCGACACCAAGAAGGACGATTACGTAGCCTTGCGACGCGCCCTCCAGTCCAGGTAGCGAGCCTAACTGGAGGTCTCGCAATGCCTCGTGCCGAAGCACGATTTCCATAATTTCCTCCTAGGCCGATTCGGTCCCAGGGCCCCGGGTACCGTCTCGAGGAAAGCTCACCTTGTGCACAAGTCGACCTTGACCATGCGAATGTATGAACAGTTTAATATGTATGAAGTAAATTGCATAGCGTAACCATTATCAAATCACATAATCATTCCTACTCGCACAAGGGTCCTTTCCCCCGAAACCGTACGTTCTGATTTAGCATCCCGTAGGCACCAAATTCTCTGAGGCATGATGTACCGCCACCAAGGTTTTCATAGTTGTGTTTTGCATGGCATGAAATATAGTCTATCTCTTTCTTAGTGTGAACCTATCGATTCAGAGTTAACTCTTCTAGGTTGATATATTATCTCGAGCTCTTGATCTTAGTGGCAAGCATACATCCCGTTAGCATCATCGATTTGAACGTTGAACTTTAAGAATTTAGTTGGCGGGAAGGAGTAGAAAAGAAGGGGCCGAAGAACCACCCACCTAAGAAGATTGCACCGAGAGTAGGAGAACGCTTCGCGACGGTCAAGCGTCAGTTACACGAACTCCTGCAATAGCACGAGCATCGAATTAGAACCCTTCCTTTAATCCTTCCTTCGAAATTTCCAAAGACACATTCAGAAATCGACGCGAAAGCACACTATCAAATCCACGCAACAATTCGTTCAGAAAGCCAAGAAAACCAATAAAACCAACGGCAGACGGGTTGCGTCGCTCCCTTTAGAGTTCCTTCGCCAAGACGCCGCCTACCGCATCTAGGACTTATTCCAACAGTAGTCGATCCATTAGTTGGAACGGTACTCATATCACTCGTCCGAATCGATTTTATTGATGCCATAGTTTTTGTATACAAACTCGTCGCCGAGTCAGACTAGCCATCTATGTTCCCGACTATGTCTGACTTGGCACGAGCCTATTACATAGTGCTTCGCCCCAACGGGAGCGGGGCACTACATAATATACCACTAAGAAAAAGTTTCATCCCGAAACTTAAGAACAAGGGTCTGACCTTCGTCTACGAAAAGTGAAGGGTACTTCTCCCTCATCTCCGCCTCTAGCTCCCACGTTGACTCCTCGACGGAATGGTTGCGCTAGAGTACGCGAACCAAGGACATCGATCGGCTCCGCAGGATCTTTTCCTTACGGTCCAAAATTCGCACGGGCTCCTCCGAGTATGATAGATCGGCGCGTAGCTCCAACTGATCAAAACTAACCACATGGCTTGGGTCATGCACGTACTTCCGAAGTTGGGAGACATGAAAGACGTCGTGCACTTCGGCCAGGGCAGGAGGTAGCACGATCCGGTAAGCAACGGTCGCCACTCTTTCGAGGATCTCGAAGGGCCCTACGAATCTCGGACTTAGCTTGCCTTTTACCCCGAATCGCATGACGCCCCGCAACGGCGTCACCTTCAGAAACACATGGTCCCCAACAAAGAACTCTAACGGTCGTCGACGAGTATCTGCATAACTCTTTTGTCGACTCTGAGCAATGCGAAGCCTATCTCGAATCATGCGGACCTTCTCGACGGCTTGTTCGACTAGTTCTGGCCCGAGCACCTGTCGCTCCCCGACTTCGTCCCAGCAAATCGGAGATCGGCACTTCCTTCCGTAAAGTGCCTCGTAGGGGGCCATCTGGATGCTCGATTGGTAACTGTTGTTGTATGCGAACTCCGCGAGCGGCAAGTACGTGTCCCAGCTAGTCTTCAAATCTATCGCGCACAGACGTAGCATATCCTCCAGGATCTGATTTACTCTTTCTGTCTGGCCATCGGTTTGCGGGTGGTACGCGGAGCTAAGGTTCAACTTAGTGCCCAGCGCCGCCTGTAGACTCGTCCAGAAACGTGATAAGAATCGTCTGTCTCTGTCCGAAATGATTGTGGCCGGTACCCCGTACAGTCTGACGATCTCGTCGAGATAAATCTGAGCTAACCGATCGACGCTCCATGATGCTTTAATAGCAAGAAAATGAGCAGATTTGGTCAAACGATCGACAATGACCCAAATTGCATCATTCCCCCGCGACGTCTTCGGAAGGCCCATGATGAAGTCCATGGAAATGTCGTTCCATTTCCATACTAGAATGTCGAGGTTCTGTAGCTCCCCGCCTGGTCTTTGATGCTCGGCCTTCACCCGTTGACAGGCCATACACTGTGACACAAATGTCGCCACGTCTTTCTTCATGCCGTGCCACCAAAAGGTCGTGTACAGGTCCTTATACATTTTGGTACTCCCGGGGTGCAACGAGTACTTCGCATAATGGGCCTCCGTCAGAATCTCCTTTCTAAGTTCAGCATGGTCCGGCACGCATATCCTCCCCTTCATCCGCGTCATTCCGCCCTCGTCTACCACAAAGTCGATCGCCTTTCCCGTCGAAATTAGCTCGCGCATCTTCTTCAGGAATGGGTCGTCTTCCTGTGCGGTCTTTATTTTGTTGTGCAAGCTCGACTCAAGGTGCAATTGGGCCAATCGTGCTCCACGGTAACGGATTCGGAGTTCGATACCCATCTCCGCTAAGTCTCGCTGTATGTTACGGTTGATAGACAAGCACCCAGTAAACATTCTACTCAGCGCGTCTGCCACAACGTTCCCCTTACCCGGCGTGTACTCGATAGTCAGATCGTAGTCTTTGATGAGTTCGAGCCAACGCCGCTGCCGTAATTCAGGTTCCGTTGAGTGAAGATGTATTTGAGGCTCTTGTGGTCCGTATAGATGCGGCAAGCTACACCATAAAGATAGTGTCGCCATAGCTTCAACGCGAACACAATGGCCACTAACTCAAGATCATGCGTAGGATAATTTTTCTCGTGTTGCTTCAATTGTCTCGAAGCAAACGAAATCACCTTATCCCTTTGCATAAGCACGCATCCCAAACCCGTCCGTGATGCATCGCTAAATATCTGAAACCCTTCTGGCCCGTCCGGAAGTGCAAGGATCGGCGCTGAGACAAGCCGTTTCTTCAACTCTTGGAAGCTCGATTCACAGGCGTCGTTCCACTCGAATGCGACTCCTGGGTGAGGCAAGTCAGAGGCGACGCAATTTTGGCAAAATCTTTTACGAATCTACGGTAGTAGCCTGCCAAGCCGAGGAAACTTCGGATGTCGCCTGCTGAGGTAGGCCGCTTCCATTCGACTATTGCTTCAATCTTCTTTGGGTCCACCGTAACGCCTTCAGCGGAGACAACGTGCCCAAGGAACGTCACGTTGTTCATCCAGAACTCGCACTTGCTTAGCTTGGCGTAGAGTTGATGTTCGTGCAGAGTCTGTAGCACCGTCTTCAAGTGTTCTACGTGCTCGTCCTTGCTCTTTGAATATATGAGAATGTCGTCGATGAATACAACGACAAATTTGTCTATGAACGGTCGGAACACCCGGTTCATTAGATCCATGAACGCGGCAGGAGCGTTGGTCAAGCCGAAAGGCATGACTAGAAATTCGTAGTGACCATATCGGGTTCGGAAGGCGGACTTCGGCACGTCTTCGGACTTGATCTTCAGTTGATGGTAGCCTGAGCGAAGATCAATCTTGGAAAACACCGTCGCCCCTTGTAGCTGGTCAAACAGATCATCTATTCTCGGCAACGGGTACTTGTTTCGTACCGTGGCTTTGTTGAGTTCCCGATAATCGATGTACAGCCGCATCGATCCATCTTTCTTCCTCACAAACAACACTGGGGCACCCCACGGGGAGACACTAGGGCGAATGTATCCGCGATCCAGTAACTCTTGTAGTTGTGCCTTCAGTTCCTTCAGCTCTGCCGGCGCCATTCGATAGGGTGCTTTGGATATCGGTCGGGTGTCCGGGAAGGTGTCGATGCTGAATTCTATCTCTCGGTCCGGCGGCATCCCTGGCAACTCGTCTGGGAACACATCAGAAAATTCTGCTACGACTTTGGTCTGGGCCGTGCTTGCAATCTCCGTTCTCGTGTCTCGAACTGATGCTAGGTATCCGCTGCACCCGGAATGCAACATACGCCTTGCCGAAATCGCCGATATCACCATTACCGACTTTGATGCTGCTCCGCACGAATAGGAGAACTCGGTTTCGCCCGAAAGGCGGAACACAACTCTCTTCTTCGTGCACTCGATCGTTGCGTGGCATGCACCCAACCAATGCATGCCGAGGATTATATCGTACTCCTTGACGTCGAGGACGAAAACTTCCAAGGATAGATTCCTCCCTCCGATGCATATGTAACCGTCCCTACAAATATGAGTGGCAGGCATATCTACTCCCGATGGAGTGCTAACGCTAAGATTCATATCTAAAAGTTGCATAGGTAATTCATTTTCTTTTACAAAGTCGGCCGATATGAAACTATGCGTTGCACCCGAATCGAACAATACTCTAGCAGGCATATTTTTATAGAGTAGTATACCTGTCACGACAGTATCGGACGCATAGACTTCGTCCCGCGTTAGTGCGTAGACTCGGTCTTGCGCCCCTTGGCGATTTTGTGGATTCACGGGCACTGCGTTTGCGCCATGGGCGGGAGGCGCCCTGTTCTGGTTCTGGACGTCCCTTGGTGGATGTTGGTTCGCCCTCCCCATTCGACAATCTACCGCCTTGTGACCTAGCTGGCCACACTTGAAGCATCCCCCTCGGCAGTCGACCGCCAGATGTCCCATTTTGCCGCAACGATGGCAACGTACGCCTGGGTGAGGCCCCCGATACTCGGTCGTGTTCTGGCACTTTGGCGCACCAGATCCTCCCGCGTCGTTAGGACGCTTGTTGAAGTTGTTGCGGATGCTTGATCCGCCCTTCTGCGACGTTCGACCGAAGACCCGCTCCATATCAAGAGTGACGTTATATGACTCCCTGTACGTCTGGCATCTCTGGTTCATGACGTTCCGATGCAAATCTTCATTCAGGCCTTGCTGGAAGCGCTCGCACCACGCCTCTGCGTTCGGCAGAAAAGCCCCGGCAAACTTCGCTAGCTTCGCGAACTTCGCATCGTAGTCTTCAACGGACAAGTTTCCTTGCTTCAAGGACATGAACTCCTCTTCCTTCTGTCGACGAAGGGCACGAGGGATGTATTGTTCGAGGAAGGCCCGTTTGAATGTCTCCCCCGAGATCTTGGCACTGGGGTTGGACCCTTGGAGTTCCTGTTTCTTCGCTTCCCACCAGTCGTAGGCCCTCAAGTTGAGCTGCAACGCTGCGCACCCGACTTTCTTGGACCCCTTGATGTTGAGGAGAGTGAACAGACTCTCAATCTTCACTAGCCACCCCATGACTTCGTCAGGCTCTGCACGACCGTTGAAGTCCGGCGGGTTCATTTTCTTAAACTTGGTCATCTTGAGCAGGGAGGAGGATGACACATGTTTTGTCTTTTCGGCTTGTACTTCTTCCTCGGACATGACGGTCGTCGAGTTTTGTTGCGTCGCTATGGTGCTCACGATCCTGGTCAGGGCGTCCATTTACTTTTGTTGGGCGCTGACTTGGGCCTGGATCTGTTCCTGCAGCTGTCGTTGCTGCATCTCTGACTGACGTTGTTGGAGTTCCATGAGGCGTAGCAGTCGCTCCATGGCAGATTCGCTAGACGTCGCACCTTCGGTGCTATCCGTGCTAATCAATGTGGGGACACCCAGTCTTTCCGTCATTCCTACAAAATTGAGCAAACCCGTTAGTATTCTCAAAATATCTACGGGCTTATATGTATGGAACGATTATTTCAGGCCACATATGTTGAAAAGCATAGTTTTTGAAAAATTGCAACGGCATCATCTAAAGAAAGTATTTTGGAAGGTCCGAGGGGTGAACCATTAGCTCTGATACCAACTTGTCACGCCCCGACTCGCCGAATCGGTCGCCATCGCCTTGACTCGATATAAATTGATCCCCACGGGTCGGGACGTGATGCCGTACAAGTCTTTATTAGACTTGCACAAGGCAAGGATGTGTAATTGAAAATTCCTTTTTGACTCGACGCATTGAAATTAAACAGTGCAGAGAGTTGAACAGCATAGCATAGGAAGAAACTTAGCTTTTCATTCATAAACTTGCAAAATATGTACAAGGTCATTTTTACATTACATATGCCGTTACGGCTACATCTTTGAAACACAAAAGAAAACTATCGACAAGCTCGCCTTGATATAATCCTCGACGTTCCATACTTTCATACCCCATTATACATTTGAACAAAAGCCTTCGGTCTGAATTGGGCATCAAAATACTTCAAAATAGGAGAGCTTCGTGCCGCCTCCCGTTCTTCAGCTCCAGCTTAGTCTCGAGCTCCCGCAGCACGCTCGTTACCTGGGGAGTTGGGGGTTAGCACACTTGCTAGTGGATGGGACGAACCCACTCGTCTAAACCGACACTGCTTATTAAGGATTCAGGCATACGAAGTGATCTTTCTATTTAGAACTATATGAGTTGCATTTTATATCGAAGGCACATTTTAAACGATAACAACATAACCCATTTAAGAGCATTCTTACCACGGCCGTGCTCCTTTCCTGCACAAAATATACATAACACTTACCACCTGCACAAGACAATAGGTGAGCATGCAATCTATCCTATATGCGGTCATTGGTGATATCGACACCAAGAAGGACGATTACGTAGCCTTGCGACGCGCCCTCCAGTCCAGGTAGCGAGCCTAACTGGAGGTCTCGCAATGCCTCGCGCCGAAGCACGATTTCCATAATTTCCTCCTAGGCCGATTCGGTCCCAGGGCCCCGGGTACCGTCTCGAGGAAAGCTCACCTTGTGCACAAGTCGTCCTTGACCATGCGAATGTATGAACAGTTTAATATGTATAAAGTAAATTGCATAGCGTAACCATTATCAAATCACATAATCATTCCTACTCGCGCAAGGGTCCTTTCCCCCGAAACCGTACGTTCTGATTTAGCATCCCGTAGGCACCAAATTCTCTGAGGCATGATGTACCGCCACCAAGGTTTTCATAGTTGTGTTTTGCATGGCATGAAATATAGTCTATCTCTTTCTTAGTGTGAACCTATCGATTCAGAGTTAACTCTTCTAGGTTGATATATTATCCCGAGCTCTTGATCTTAGTGGCAAGCATACATCCCGTTAGCATCATCGATTTGAACGTTGAACTTTAAGAATTTAGTTGGCGGGAAGGAGTAGAAAAGAAGGGGCCGAAGAACCACCCACCTAAGAAGATTGCGCCGAGAGTAGGAGAACGCTTCGCGACGGTCAAGCGTCAGTTACACGAACTCCTGCAATGGCACGAGCATCGAATTAGAACCCTTCCTTTAATCCTTCCTTCGAAATTCCCAAAGACGCATTCAGAAATCGACGCGAAAGCACACTATCAAATCCACGCAACAATTCGTTCAGAAAGCCAAGAAAACCAATAAAACCAACGGCAGACGGGTTGCGTCGCTCCCTTTAGAGTTCCTTCGCCAAGACGCCGCCTACCGCATCTAGGACTTATTCCAACAGTAGTCGATCCATTAGTTGGAACGGTACTCATATCACTCGTCCAAATCGATTTTATTGATGCCATAGTTTTTGTATACAAACTCGTCGCCGAGTTAGACTAGCCATCTATGTTCTCGACTATGTCTGACTTGGCACGAGCCTATTACATAGTGCTTCGCCCTAACGGGAGCGGGGCACTACAGGACCTGTATGTCCGGAGCAACTATCAATCAACTTAACCCGAAGGATGTGATGATAGAGCGAATGAATCTCCTTGCTGGTCAAAATTTGACTTAGCTTACCAGGGGAGAGTTGCTGGGACTGAGGTTCGCTCTCAGCCACCGTAGCCTTTTCGCCAGCAACATCCGACCCAAAGGCAACTGGTTCATCTGCCCCAGCCGCCTCGGAAGGAGATACAACTGGATCAGCATCACCCAGCTGAAGTTTAGCAGCCTCGAGGACAGGGTCAGCAGATTCCACGTTACCCTGGGTTGAGACCTCAGCAACGGAAGGAACCTCAGCCGTCACCGAAAGAACCCCGGCAAAAATAATCTCGGCATACATGTCACTAATCAAAGTGGTCAAGACCGGATCGACTTCAGAGCTACGGGCCGGTTCTCGAGAGTCCGATGCTTCTGACGCCTACAAAAAAAAGAAAATGATTAGGTCATAGTTCAAAAGAAGAGATAAAGAAGAATATGGTTGTAAATTAATTCACCTCTGAAACGGCGTCATCCTCGCCTCTCTCCTTGATGAACAGCCTGCGAGGTTTAGACGCAGTCCGTTTCACGGAGTAAGTTCTACCGCCAATGGCGGGCTCAGGCCTGCTTCGCTTATGCGAAGGACCAGGAACGACAAGCGGCTGATCCACTACCACCATATCTGCAGGAGGAAGAGAGTTATCGGGGTCATGCCCGTCATCCTCTTCGTCTGCGTCGGCAGACTCTGAGTCCGACACAACAACTATGTTTTCCCGTTTCTTCCTCACCTTGGACCCCTGGGGCTTCTCCGCCAAGCCAATACCAACAATAAAGCTGGTACTCGAGTCAAAGCCAATAGGAGGCTTGCTCGCCGCGACATGGTATATAGCCGCCAAATATAAAATCTCTTCTAGCGCCTCAGCATCAGGAATTGAGAAGCTCGTACGGGTGTGAACCGTGTCATAATAATGCCAGGCCCTGATGCCGTCAAGGATGCTACCTTCAAATCCCAGGCAAGGGCTGGGACTGTCCAAGAGTAGCTGACTATACCCAAACTGTCGGGAGAACCTACTGGGCAAGTAAAGCTCCAAGTAGACAGTGTTGCGGTTGCGGTATACTAGGTGCACAGGACGGATGTTACACAACCAAAGGAGCATCTTTTGAGGCAAGAGGTGAGAAGGCCCGGTACCATCAATATGTATGCCCCTCACTTCTTTATCAGTAAAATAAGGAACAGACACAAAAAAGTTGTATCCGTCCACTCTCGCCAGCGCCCTTCGACAAGCTGGCATAGTGCTGCACTCCCAGGACTGATGGTGACATTAGAAGATAAAGGAATCATCAGCTGTAATACCGTCTACTGCGCCATGCCTTATCAAAGATCGGTAGTACATCAACAACCACCCCATCAGATAATGATAGGGCAGTTCAACGCGTTCAAAGTCCTTTGTCGTGTCATGGGCGATGACCTTGGACGAGAAGACGCGGAGGCCACGGTGTATGCTGCACACCATGGCCGAAAGAAGAGCTAGTCTGGCCCCAAAGACCAGCTTCACAGCAGGGAGGATAAAGTTACGGCTGATCCTCTCAATAGAACCAGCCCCTCCCGAGACCACGTAATTTCGCAGCCACACCATCAGGAACCCTGCCAGGAGTGCCTTCTCTGACATCTGCTGAGTACCCTGATAAAAATAACTAAAGGAGTTAGTTCGACTCTCAAACCTGTCGCCCGTGGTCCTCGACCTCTTGGCAGTCAACACCATGGCCTGAACTTCCTCTGGGTTTGAGGATTTCGGGGAGAAACCCGACCTGAGGCGCCTAGCGTAAAAAGGTGTATGAGCCATGTTCGGGTGTGAGGAAGGTTCCCTTCCGAGCTACCGTCCTTCTTGATGGACGTCTGGTGTCAGGTGTTGTGATGATATAGTAGTTTCCGGTATACGACAACAAAGCCCGGGAACCGTCGATCCAAATTCGTGAACTCTTCGTTCGTCGGGGTATACACTTCAAAGACTTTTTCCTCCCAGGGCAGCTTGGAAACTGTATGCATCTCGTAGAGGGCGAGTCCTATCTCCCCTCCAGGCGTGAAGAAGGTTCCCGTCGGCCGGTTATACATCTCCAGGAGAGCCACGAACAGCGTCTTGTTCATGGACAGACCGTGACAGGTGCCCCGAATGGCGTGATAGAGGTCGATCTCATGAAGTAGAGTCTCATACTTTCGCAGAATTCACGTGGTCAAATTGGCCCACAAAGGGATGGGGTTTATCCAGTTCAACAGTGCCAACCGGCCAACGGGATAGGATCCCTTCCGACAAAAACTGGTTCAGGAAAGTGTCGGCTTATGAGAACTTAAAATTGGGACCCTACACATTTGAGAAGGTACCCGGGGCCAACCCCATCACGTAGCAACTGACCGACACATTGCCCGCAAACACTGACCCCAAGTTTCTGTTATAATGGATGTTACCTACAAACATCCTCGACTGGCTCGGAGTTAAGGAGTCCACCATCTTTCTGTCTATCGACAGCATGTTAAACCACGACAGCAGAAAATGACACTCCATCTGAGGAATATGGATCGCCATTCTGTCAGAAGTGAAGCTCCAGCTCTCGGATATATCCAGAACTTGGGGGTTCTTCACAGTCAAGGCCTTCCCGAAGAGGAACTCAGGCTTCAGGAATTCTTCCCCCAATCGCCCCGAGTTTATATATATATATATATATATATATATATATATATATATATATATATATATATATATATATATATATATATATATAATCGAAATACTAGGATTTTATTAAGATGAAGTTATATATATATATATATATATATATATATATATATATATATATATATATATATATATATATATATATATATATATATATTTATATTTATATATATATATATATATATATATATATATATATATATATATAATCGGAATACTAGGATTTTATTAAGATGAAGTGAGTACTAACTCAGGTTACAAAATTTGAGTCCAAGCTCATATTACAATCACATGCGATAATCCGATCATTACCCGAACTCGACGGGGAGAGTAGCATGAGTATAGTGCACCATAGCCTTCTTGATCTGCCTCTTCACCTCGAAGATAATTTGTTGATCTCCATAGGTATATCCTTCGTATCTCCATTTATTCCTTTTCTTCCATAGCACCCAACATATCGCCCCCGCATTAACCTTTTTTTATGTTTGTTTCCTCTTGTCCACTTACTTCTTAGTCTTTGTAGAATCGGTCTTGTTTTCAACGGAAGTTTAAGCAATTCTGTGAAGTGTTTCCAGACATCCTCTGCGAGATTTCCTTCAGCTAAAATATGGCTGCTAGTCTCCGAAGCAGATATCGGACAACAATGGCAGGCTAATTCGAGATAGAAGCCTAGCTTCTGTATGACATCATCTGTATAAAGCTTCTGCCATAAAATGCGCCACAGTAACACCAACCACTTTGCTGGTATACAAGAGCACCAGATATGTTTGAATCTGTCATCAGAATCCTGATGAATCCTGATACAATCCCATGTCGAGGTAATGAAGAATAATCATGCTCTACCTGGAGTCCATATGTAATTATCCGAGCCTTCCTGTGTAGGCAAACTTTCAATGTGTGCATCCTCCATCTTCCTTCCTTTGAGAATACGTTTCCAAATATGTGACAAAATCAGTGATACAGAGGCTTGAGAGGGTTAGTGTTTGGAAAATACTTAGCTCTCATGAACGAGACCCAAAGAGGTTTAGAAGTCCTGAGTTTCCACCAGAGCTTCACAGTTAGCGCATCCACACGTCTTGTAATCATCGTATTCCTAGCCCACCGTCCTCTTTAGGAGTAGCCACTCTCGTCCATGACGCCCACTATCGTTTGTCATGCCCATTTTTAGAGCCCCATAGGAAGATTTGAAACATATCTTCAACTCGCTTGATCACACTAGCAGGTGGGTTGCAGGCAGCCAAAGTATAAACTGGTATCAAAGTTAGAACTGACTTAAGTAATATAAGTCTACCTCCCATCGATATTGACTTGTTGTGCCAGCCACTAATTTTGTGTCTTATCTTAGTCACTAGCTCGTTGAACATAGCCGCATTCCTCATGCCCGCCATCATTGGAGCTCCAAGATAAGTCATAGGCAGATGATTCATTGTAAACCCGAAGGATGTTTTGATCTCATCAACTCTATTTGGAGCTATGTTTTGAGACAAAAAATACTCGACTTCTCAATATTAATCTTCTGGCCAGAAACGGATTCGTATTGTCTAACAATGTTCATCATTTATTGAAGAGATTTCTTATCTCCTCCTGAGAAAAGGAGAACATCATCTTCATATGCAAGATGAGTAATAATAGGACATCTGCTGGGTGAGTAGAAAGGGGTGAATGCAGAGCTATAACGAAGACAATTCAAATTGCAACTAAAACTCTACGCAACAATGACAAAAAGTAATGGCGATATGGGATCTCCCTGTCTCAAGCCACACAAGCTTTTGAAAAACCCCGATGCACCCCCATTGATCAATGTAGAAAACCAAACATTATCCAATAAATGAAGGATCATGTTCAGCCATTCATTGCAGAACCCCATCTTGCGAAGCACCTTCAGAAGAAAAGCCCAATGAACTCTATCATATGCCTTACTCATGTCAAGTTTCAAAGCTACATTCCCGCCCCAATGTTTATGGTGAATCATGCTAATTATTTCTTGTACTAGGATCACATTGTCGACAATTTCTCTTTCATTTATAAAACCACTCTGTTCAAGGGAAATAAGCCTAGGATGGAAAGGGGCCAATCTTCACGCAATAAGCTTAGAGAATAGCTTGTTCACAAAATTGCATAGACTTATTGACCTGTAGTCTTTAATATATTTTGGATCTGTCACCTTCGGTATAGGGAGGAGATGTGTGCTAGTGATTGATCTAGGGAAAATGAATCCGTCAAAGAATAGATGGACCGCATCAAGTATATCATTACCTATCACTTCCCAGGCTGCCCTAAAAAATCATCCTGAGAAACCATCTAGCCCTGGTACGCTATCCTGATCAAGGCTCTTTAAAGTATCAACCAGTTCCTCCATTGTCGGCTTGACCATAAGGTGGATATTATCTTTATTTATAATAGAAGCAGGCACTGGATCTAAAAATTCCGTTTGATGAATAATAGGAGAAGGGATAAAGAGCTTACTATAGAAATCATTGGCCTCTTCCTGGATGTCCTTCAAATTGTTGAGATTATGGCCGTCCTCTATGATGAGCCCATGTATAAGTAATTTGTTCCTTTTGGCTGAAATACAGGAATGAAAGAACTTTGTATTTTTATCACCTTCACCGTCCTACTTGACTCTAGCCTTCTGCCGCCAGTAGGAGTCCTCATAGATCACTCTTTGCTTCAAATATGCTTTAGCCTTCATCCAATTCTCCCTCATTGTCTCATCTTCCTCGTAAGCAAGTTCAGCTGCTAAAGCTTTGTCTTCTGCAATTTTAACCTCATGGAATATACCTCCAAAAGATCGATGACTCCATGCTGACAGTGCTTTTCTAACAGCTGATAATCTAATCCCCACATGTACCAAGCTATTAGAGTAGTTAACAGACATCCATGTCTGTTTAACTATGTTGAGAAAATCATCATGTGTGGTCCAAAAGTTCAAAAATCTAAATAATTTCTTATCAGAGTCACATTTACTTTTGATGGTGATCAGAATAGGACAATGATCAAATTTTGTAGGATTAAGATGTGATCACGTAGATAAAGGAGCCCAAGCATTCTACTCGCTATCCAAGAGCCACTTATCCAGCCTTGAACCTTGTCTATGAGGTTATTCATCGCTCTTCACCCAGGTATAGCAGCTCCCTGAGTAGGCAAGGATTGCAGGCCTGAACCAAGTTTGAAATTGAGGAAATCATTAACTCCTACTAGACAGACCGGAGCACCTCGAAACTTTTCTTCTACGGATACAATCGCATTGAAATCACCCCTATCATCTATGGCATTCTGAATTGCGATTGCAGGTAAGATAACCGATCCCAAAGCTCTCTTCTCCCTTCCTTTTTATTATGACCATGAACCACCGATAATAGAGATCGAAATGGAATGACCGATTCTGATATAATTATACTAAGGACCTGGTTATCCGAATCTACGTTTTCCATGGCTATCTCATGCCTAGCTATAATCCATATGTTGCCCTTACTAGTGGAGACAGATGCTTGAAAACCTAGTTTGAGTTGGAAAGAGTACAGTTGTTGAAAGGATACTTTAGGCTCTATGATAGCTAGTACCATGACTTTGTGAATACGACACAAAGATTTAAACCTTTTACAAGTCATCTTGTCTGCTACACCTCTAACATTCTACATAAGTATATCAAACATTATGGAAGGAAGAGGGTGGGAGAGTTGGTGGACCTTTTGATGAAGATCTGGTGTGTCTAGGCTCACTGGGCACGACATAATCTTTCTTCTTTCCCCAACCCTTTCTTGCTTTATTAGGCGACGCTTCTTGGGATGATCTGCCATGGTTCTCCTCATCATCCACAATATCAGCCCAATCCTTCGGAATCTCTCCTTCTTCTGGAATAGAATGATCAGACAAAGTGTCCTCCTTAATCTCTTCATTTGCTGAGTTTATTTGTTGATGCTCTTCCGTAGGTGTTTCCTTCTCCATGTCTCCATCATCAACAGTGTTCGCACTCACCACCGAAGGCTGTGGGGGTTCATCTAAAGCCTTCTATCCTTCAGTTATTAATCCTGATGTAACCACTGGATCTGCTTCCTCGTCGGGGTTTGGGGAGCCCTCAGCTACCGCCAAGGCTTCTTTCTCATTATTAACCATGACTTCCAAAGACCCTGCACTCTTAACCATGTTTGGGTCAGATATCTCATGATTATGAGTGTCATTTATTTCATTGGGTGAGGGATCCTCCTGAATTAATAAACCTTTCCTTTTATTTTACGGATCAATGGAGGGGCCCACTATTTTAGTTTTTTCTGATGTGTGCTCCTTCTCTTTCTGAGCATTACAGTCATCCTTAGTATAGCCTTGGTGAAAACTTGTAGTTTAGTATTTAGGAGTTTGCTCGTATTCAATAGGCTGAGCAAAAGTTCTTCCTTGGGGCAAGCATATACAAACCACTTTAGTCAATTGTTTACTAGAATCCACTTCTATAAAAACTCTAGCCATGCTTGGGCGAGTAAGCTCCTCCGTTGCCTTATTAAGATGCAGCGGTTTACCAATGCCAAGGGCAATAGAGAATAATGCATTTTTAGCAAATAGTTGGATTGGGAGGCCAGGAAATGATACCTAAACTCGAGATAGGAGGATTCTCGAGAAGCTGAGAAATCTTTGGTCCATTTAAACAATCTTATTGGCACTCGAACAATATACCATATATCGCGAGAGCGAAGTCTAAGAAAATCAACCTCCAGCGACGGACGGATCAACACATGTTTCGAGTCTATAAGACCCACCTTGATCATACCAGCAAACTTGAACTCCTCAAAAGCTTTACGGATCGCATCAATGGATGGCCGTTGATGAGAGAATTTATCGATTAAGGCAAACTTGAAAGGATCTGATAGAATTTGTTCATATTCCTCAGAGGAAGTGACAACAGGGACTCCTTTAGAAAACGAAGGAGATCTGATGGCAATCGATGGTGTTTGGGATGACGAGCCGCCCGCCACCACCGATGCAAACGTCTGGTTCGACATTATGATAACGAGTACAAGTGGCCAAATGGTCCACTAGTACTGGAAGGACACCGGCCTGACCGAGGCCAAGACGGAATCTAGGTGGAAGAGATCGAATGCAAAATCACTGACGCCAAAACCCTAGGGCGAGCTTTTTTTCACATATATATATATATATATATATATATATATATATATATATATATATATATATATATATATATATTTATATATATATATATATACATATATATATATATATACATATATATATATATATATGTGTGTGTGTGTGTGTGTGTGTGTGTGTGTGTGTGTGTATGTGTGTATATGTGTGTGTATGTGTGTAGTTTACAAATTGTACAACTACTGTTGCCTGTACATGTGTTCCTACACCTATACTACAGGAAACTTCTGTTACAACTCTCAAGCAGTCTCTTAATTTCTTGCACTAGCTACACACACACACTGGCACCACAAACACACAGGACTGCACTCAGGCAAGATACTGCAATCATGAAACCCCTCCCATTTTGCTTACATGTACTTGCCCAGGAAGTTTCTCTTTTCCTCCCTGCACACTCACAACAGAATAGTGACTGCACTCTTCTTGTAGTTACCTGCAACTCCTAAGTAGATTGTATTATGAAGTAACTAGCACACTCCTCCCATCCTCATAGTAAAGCAACTGTTATATCAACCTGTATATGGCTAAGCCCCTGCCCAGATTTTTCCCTTCTTAGCCAACTAGCTACACTCCCTTGTGTGCAGTCCTCAAACATACTCTAAGCTACAAGTCTTTCATCCTCTGATACACCCTACGGATATCTACCACACGTACTCTAATATCTTACACCTACACATATATACATATAAAGTTGAATTACCACACACCCAAATTCCTATGACACACTTACCTATCCAACAATACACACACAACTAAATATAGCCTAATTAGATCTAAATGATAAATATATTCAAAGGGCATAAATAACACTAATACACATGCACCTATGCAAATAGCCAAACACTTGGTGTGCACCAGCGAGTACCGCACCGATACTTTGATACTCTCGTGATACGCCCAAGATACCTACACTAAACATTATCCGAACCTAGCCAAAACACATAAGCATGTCTAAAACAATAATTAGAGGCTAGTTAGAGTAGTGTCTAGCTAATGTAATGTATCATTTGGAATGTGGCATGTGTGTCACAAGTGTCGGAGGATAAAAACTCCAAATTAACTCTATGTCCTAGAATATCATGACACAACCTACTTGTATCCATTTGTGGACACATATCTATTAAAACACAAGCAATGCAAGCCATTTAGATCTACTCGACCATATGACAAACACTTGGTTCATCATTCTCAAAATTTTCCAAAAATGACACAAAAAGTCACTATAACTTCTACACAAAGGGTCATTAGAGACTAGTTCTTCCTCCTATAGGTACCCCTTGTTGGTGAGTGGATTCCTAATGGTCAAATGCATTTATTAGAGTAAAAATAGGAAGAAATTATTTGTATACCAATTGGAAGATAGATTCCTAATATAAAGCCCGGTAGACACAATTCAGACACAGTTTGGACACAAGCTCCTAGCCCAAGCTTCCCTTCTCAAGTGCTCCTCTAGCAATGAAAAGCTTCTTATCCTTCTTGGAATGAAAATAAGAGAGATGAGATTTGGGAATAGGTGGATTAGGGTTTGCTTCCAATTTGGAATGAATTAATTAGGAAAGCAAACGAAGACTATTAATGAATGAAAGGTTTATATAGCCTCCTATCAGGGTTAGGGTTAGATTTTTGAATAGATAATAAGACTTAAATGTCTATGTCCATGTCATGAATGGAATCTCCACAAATAAAAGGAATATTCTATTCTTTAGTCTAAGGAAATGACTAATTAACTAGTCTAATCATGACAACTCTAATACATTGAACCAATAGGTCGAGTCAAGTCTAGTTGGGTCCACTAACACCAAGTCTAACAAATAGGCTACTTCACCAATCAATAATATATACATAATTATAACAATTATTTACAAAATTTGAATAATATGAAAATGATAAAAATGTCCCTCTCTGGAAAATTGCTAGGTACATTGGTTGACTTTTGGTAATCCAATCAAAAGATATGGTGAGATGTATCATAAAGATTTAATTGGGTTTTCTAATATGGAAAGTAAAATATAAGTGGAGTATAATGGATCCAATCAAATATATATTCTATTTAATTGATAAAATCAATCAAATATGGGTCTATTAGGTTATGGCAATTTTGGATAGGTTCCACTAAGCTATTTGGGCTAGGTTTGAGTCAAAACAATTTATTGAGTCCAAATAGACTCTTAAAGTCTACTAATTGGATCTTGTGTGTCATTTGAAAAAAAATAGCACATGAGAACTCAATTGAATGGGACACCATTGGCATTGTGTAGTTGGCTCAAAATGGGGCAAAACCATATATTGGGTTGAAAGACTTGTGTTACCTCCCTATTTTGAAAATTAGGTATACGAATACATTTTATATTTTGATGATTTTAAAATTTTACAATTTTTTAAATTTTTATTTTTATTTTTATTTTTTGGGCCTCGATTGACCATGGTTTTTGAGGTCTGATTCTTTGTTAGTTGTTGTTATTTATTATTGGTATTAGTTTATCATTAAAATTGATTATTGTTTTCATTTTATGATTATTCAATTGGTTGGTATCATACTAATTGTTATTATTATTTAATTTTAATTCTTATAACTACACCACCAAAATAAAACCTAACCCTAACCCCAACCCTCACTCTACTATTTCTCTCAGTAACCAGCCCACCCCTCTCTTTTTATTCAACTCTCTCTCCCCCTCCCGATCCCTCACTCTCCTCTCTTCCTCTACCGGAGCAACACCCTCCCCAATTTTCTCTCTCTCTCTCGCTCACCAATCTTCTGACTCAGCTCTCTCCTCCCCTCACTCATTTTTCTTCCCCTAACTCCTCTTCCAGCCCGGCCGTCCGGCCACCTCCAGCCCAGCCTGCGCCACTCCCACCATAGCCACCACCATTATCGTCATTGTCGCCTCTACCTTCTCCTTTCGTCGCCGCGGTCAGCCACCGTAGTCGTCTCCAATCTCGTCGTTATCGTCGTCGTCTCCACCCAACTTGGTCGTACCGGCGACGACCTCCCCAACCTCCTCCTTCTCCTGCTTCCTCTGTCGAACGCAACGCCACCGTTGCCATCCTCCGTCGGAGCCTAACTCGAACTGGCCATGGCTTTCTTGATGACTCCTCTACTGCACCCTCTCTCTCTTTCTCGTTCCTTCTGGCCACGACGCCTACGCAATCGCAGCACACGGGGACAACACCGCCTCGAACGATCGGACGTCCTTGGGCCCCATGCTACTAGAGCAGCGAGCCATCCTCGGGCCACGTGCCTTAGAGCACGTACAGCCTCGAGCAGTGTGCTGCTCGGTCCGAAAGCCTAGATTTTCGTGTAGCCTAGACTTGGGCAGCGGGGTCAGCCTCGGAATGCATATTGTCTTAATTTTTGTGTAGCCTAGATTTGTGTGCTGCCTTAGGCAGTAGGTCGCCTCGAGCCCCATGATGTCTCGGTTTGCACGTTGTCTCGATTTTTGTGTCTTAGCCTTTGTGCCAACCTCGTGATCTATGTCGTACCGATTTATGTGCATACACGAATTTGTGCCTCATTGATTTGTGTGCTACCTTCAACTCTGTGTTACATCGATTTATGTGCATGCACCGATTGGCATACTATATCGATTCGTGTGCCATATTGTATATTACATCGACTTGATTCGTGTGCATGCTTCGATTTATGTGTCACATTGATTCGTGCGCCATCCCAATATGTATGATCTCTCGATTTGCATGCATATCTCGATTTATATGCATGTTCTGTTTCCCGTTCGTTTCGATATTTATGCCATCTCGATTCTCGTTTGTATTTCAATATACGTGCACGCCTCAATTTGTGTGTTCGTATCGATACGTGTGCTTCAATTTTTGTGCCAAATTTTTTTACTACTAGCGAGACCCACACGGTATATCCTTCAGCCATCCTTGTGCTTCCAGTTATTATTTTATTGTTTAATTCTAATAATTTTTTATTGTGTGTTTTGAAGATCTTCGATGAGCGTGCTACCTTGGATCCTGGTCACCGAAGACTTGCTTATCTAGCCGAGCCCTCTAGGCAAGTATACCTTGCTCATCGACGGCTCTTGTCCTCCTCCTAGATTTAAATGTATTTATTTCATGTGTAATTGTAATTGTAAATGTATAATCGCGAGTAGTGTAGCTTAGTAGTAGAATTGCCATGATGATAATTTAGAATAGCTTGGTTCGATATTGGGCCAAGTTATATCGGACAACTCGGACGGATCATCCATACCTCCGAGGAAACAAGTACAACTCACAAGTATGGATTTTCTCCATATGCCCCGTGTTTGACTCGCGGTCGGATAACGGCTTTGGCTAACTGTTTTTTTACTGTGCTTGTGGCTTAGATATGACTGTGGGTCTGTGATGCGCCCGGCATGCCGATCCTTATTGCATGTGTTGGGTTGGCACCCAGCATGCATCGTAGTGCTGCTGGAGGTCGAGACTTAGTGTTCTCGGCTATGGTTTTGTTCCCAGTACACATCGTAGGCTGCTGCAGGCTGAGACTTAGTGTTCTTTTTTTGTGATTCTACGGTGGGTTGTGCCGAGTGGTTTTAGCCCCAATTCGCAGGGAGCTCCCGCTCAAAAATATAGAAGAGACTGCCAAATTTTTTAGAATTCCCTGTCGGGATTTTGGTTCGAAGATTTGGGAAAAACCGTCCCTGTGGTTTGCTGACTATGCTAGTGCAATTTATTTTGATATAGTGACCTGATTCCAGTACCTGCTAGATAGACTCGTGACTAGATTAGTCACCTAGCCCTTAACATGTCTTGTTCGTCGGATAGTGTAAGGAGCGTGGTTCTACTCAGAAGACGTTCTGCCACCCCGGTCCTTGTCTGGTTTAAGGGTCGTGGATCTTCTCTAGAGTGGTTCATTATTATCTTTTTCGTTGTTATCTACCTTGTATCAGATAAGACGTTGTCTTGTCTCTATTCTTTGGTTATTTGTTATTTGTCTTCGGTTCTGTACTTTCTACCGATATTTTGCCTTGGTTGATTATTCTATTTTTTTCCTTTGTGCGTTGACTTCATGTTGACTTAGTATCATTATCTCCCTCTTCAAGCGTTGACTTGATTGTTGTGGAAGAAAGATTTCATCAGGACTCTGAGATTGGATATTTTAACATTTGTTGATTATTTAGTGGATATTCTTGTATCAATTCTACACCTTTGATTCTGGACAGTTCTGCAATCATGACTATATGTTTCAGATATTATTTTGATTATAGATATACTTTTTATATAATATGTTTTGACATGGATTTTGGATTTAGAGTATTTTCCTAGAAAACTACCTTGTGTTATTATTGAATGTATTTTTGGATGTATATTATGATTGACTTGGATTTTAGATTTTGATTATTTTTCTGGAACTATCTTGTTATATTGTTAGATGTTTTGTGAATTTTAGTGACTTGGACATTTGAGTTATGGATTTATTTTGTTTTAGGTATTTTTCAAGAGTGGTTAGGTAACCCTAGTATTCCTTGATGGCGTAGTAGCTAAAGTTACAGCCGCTCAATTATAGTGCCATGGTTAATCTTTTACAATCATTCCGGATGGCGTGGCAAAGAATGGCCACGACACACATTGTGATCGGATATAAGGAAACTATGGATGTCGGTTTGAGACAAATATCCTGGATTTTATGATTTTCTATGGATTTTCATGCAGTTAGGATTTCAGGTTTTCATATATTGTTTTTGATACTTTGTACTTGTTTTGATTTATGGAGTTATTTTGTGCATGTGAGATTTTGATTTTCGAGATTCTTTCGATGTTTTGGATTTACTTTAAGAGTTGATTTGTGCGGCTAGATATTTTTCTCTTCGATATTTTTAGATTGAGATTTTGTTTATTTCTAGTTGTATTACTTGATTTTTGTAAGGTGGGTAGAGTTTTCATTATATATATACTAGATTTGAAAACTTTATTTTAAATTATTTCAAAATTTCAAGCAAAAAAATTTTATAAGGTGGGTATGATGTCACCTCCCTATTTTGAAAAATAGGAATATGATTGTATTTGTATTTTGAAGATTTTAAATTTTCGAAATTTAAAAAAAAATTATGGGTCTCGATTGACCTTGTTGTTTGAGGCCTGATTCTTGCATAGCTATTGTTATTTATTATCGGTATTAGTTTATCATTAACATTGATATAAATTGTTGTTTTTATTTTATGATTATTCAATTAGTTGGTAGCATACTAATTGTTATTATTTTTTAAATTTAATTCCTATAACTACCCCCCTTAAAATAAACCCTAACCCCAACCGTCACTCCACTCCTTCTCTCAGCCGCCAGTCCACCCCTCTCTCTTCACTCAACTCTCTCTCTCTCCCCCCCCCCCCCCCCGATCCCTCACTTTCCTCTCTTCCTCTACCGGAGCAGCACCACCCCAATTTCCTCTCTCTTTCGCTCACCCCTCTACCGAGCTCAGCTCTCTCCTCCCCTCACTATTTTTTCTCCCCCCACTCCTCTCCCAGCCCGGCCTGCGCTACTCCCACCACAGCCACCACCCTCATCATCGTCGTCGCCTCCACCTTCTCCTTTCACCGCCACGATCAGTCACCACAGCCAACTCCCATCTAGCCATTGTCACCGTCGTCTCCATCCGACTTGGCCGCGCCGACGATGATCTCCCATGCCTCCTCCTTTCCTTGCTTCCTCTATCGAGCACAGCCCAGCGGATACCATCCTCCGTCGGAGCCCGACCCGATCTAGTCGGGGCTTCCCCGATGACTCCTCTACCGCACCCTCTCTCTCTCTCTTCCTCTTCCTCTGGCCACGACGCCTGCGGAGCTGTCGTGCATGGGGACAATACTACCTCGTCAGGACGCCCTTGGTCCTCGTACTGCTCGAGCAGCAAGCCATCCTCGAGCTTCATGCCCCTCGAGCCGCGTTCTTCGGTTCACATACAGCCTCGAGTAGTGTGCTTCTCGGTCCGTGCACTGCCTCGATTCACGCGTCTCGTTCTCCGTGCACCTCGGTGTGCGTGTCAGCCTCGGGATGCGTGTTGCCTTGATTTTTGTGTAGCCTAGATTTTACATGCTGCCTTGGCAGCGGGTTGCCTCGAGGCCCGTATTGACTCGGGCACCGTGATATCTCGGTTTGCACGTTGTCTCGATTTCTGTGTCTCGGCCTTTGTGCCAGCCTCATAATCCATGTCGTACCAATTTGTGGGTATATATCGATTTGTTTGCTACCTAAAACTCTGTGTCACATCGATTTACGTGCATGCACTGATTGGCGTGTCGTATCAATTTGTGTACCATATTGTATCTTACATCATCTCAATTTGTATGTACGCTTCGATTTACGTATCGCATTGATTCGTGCACCATCTCGATATTCATGATCTCTTAATTTGTATGCATATCTCGATTTATGTGCACATTCTATTTTTCGTTTGTCTCAAAATTCATGCTATCTCGATTCTCATGTGTATCTCGATATATGTGCACGTCTGGGTTTGTGTGTCTGTATCAATCTACATACCTCAGTTTTCGTACACGATTTCTGCACTACTAGCGGACCCACACAGTATAGCCTTCTGCCATCCTTGTGCTTCTTGTTATTATTTTATTGTTTAATTCTATGATTGCTTATTGTGTGTTCTGAGGATCTCTGATGGGCATGCTACCTTGGATCCCGGTCGCCGAAGAGTTGCTTATATAGCCGAGCCCTCTAGGCAAGTACCCTTTGCTCATCGACGGCTTTTGCCCACCTCCGGGATTTAAATATATTTAATTCATTGGTAATTATAATTGTAAATGTATAATCACGAGTAGTGTAGCTTAGTAGTAGAACTTCCATGATGATAACTTAGAATAGCTAGGTTCGATATCGGGTCAAGCCGTATCAGACAACTCGGACGGGGCATCCATACCTCCGAGGACACGAACACGACTCACAAGTATGGATTGTCCCCATATGTCCCATGTCCGACTCGGGGTCGGATAACGGCTTTGGCTAATTGTTTCTGTGACTATGCTTGTGGCTTGGATATGACTGTGGGTCTATGATGCACCCTGCGTGGCGATCCTTGTTGCATGTGTTGGCTTGGCGCCCAGCACGCATCGTAGTGCTGTTGGAGGCCGAGACTTAGTTTTTTCGGCTATGGTTTGGTTCCCAGTACGCATCGTAGTGCTGCTGGAGGCTGAGACTTAGTGTTCTCAGTTTACGGTTCTGCGGCGGGTTACGCCGAGTGGTTTTAGCCACAATTCGTATGGAGCTTCAGTTCAGAAATACAAAGGAGACTGCCAAATTTTCTAGAATTCCCTGTCGGGGATTTGGTTCAAAGATTTGGTCAGAACCGTCCCTTTGGTTTGCTGAACTAGGCTAGTACAATTTATTTTGATATAGTGACCTGATTTTAGTGCCTGCTAGGTAGACACATGACTAGATTAGTCGCCTAGCCTTTGACATGTCTTGTTCGTCGGATAGCGTAAGGAGCGCGGTTCTACTCGGGAGATGGTCTACGACCCCGGCCCTTCTCTGGTTTAAGGGTCATGGATCTGCTCCAGAGTGGTTCATGCAGCTCTTGTCCCCCGACTATTCCTGCTAGGCGATGTCCTATTTAGTTAGACATGACTAGTAGCTCTCATGTATGTATCAGGATTGACTTTTAGATATATTTGTGGATTGAGTATTATAAGGAGTATGATCCCGGGATATTGATTTGGTAGACTTACGTAGATTCTTGGATAGTGTTGCCATTTTCTTTTAATGATGTTCTAACTTGATCAGATATATGACTATGTGTATTCCTAGATTTGATTATTGTGTGAGTGTATCGCGAAACGAGGAGAATATCGAGGATATCATTATATGATTTTTACTCAACTTTCCAAGCGCCCAAAACCTGGTACCATTGTTGTATCCCGATGGTTGGGAGACTTGTTTATTGATAGCATGTGATCATTGATTCAGAAAGTTCTTGTGAGACAGAAGGCCTAGAATTTGTTTATTGTGATTAGCTTAGTATCTGGTGATCGATTTTCCTAGCATGATATTTATTCTATTGTAGATGGGTGACTACTGATAGATTAATCCGGTGGATAGACCGACTTGATGATTAGAGCTGTAGGCTCCCATGTGTGCTTGAGATGCTATTATAGTAAAGATCCCGACCGTGTACCTAAGCTTATACTATGCCACGATATGGGCAGATGACTTCATGTGACCGACTTGTTGTCCCTGTTCTTGATATGACTACGTGTATTCCTACTATGATTCCAGCTTACCCTTTGAGTACTGGCCATGTTATTGTACTGAGGTGCTATTTTCCTGAATATATTATACTGCGGTACAATCCTGTTATTCTAGTTATATGATATGATTACCTGCACGCACTACCAAAATTTATCGATTTAGCGACGGCTCTATCCGACGGGAATTTCCATTAGCGACCGATCACTTACGGGTTTTGGCCAAAAAAATCCGTCGGCAATCAGCTCGTCGCTAATAACTGTCCGTCGTATAGTCGTCATGCGACGGAATAGCGACGTTTTGTCGAGTTAACAATACGAAGCAATAGCGACGACTTTCCGACGGACTATCGTCCATTTCAAGTATTAAGTACTGAACTGTGTAGACAATAGCGACGTAAAGTTCCGTCGGTAACCCGTCGTAATAGCGTATCAGAGTGTATCATGCCGTCGCTAATCCGTCGACGCCTTCGATAACAAAGGACGGATTAGCGACAATTTTCTGACGAAAAATCCGTCGGCCAGGTTCTGGAAATTCTTGTCATTTCTAGCAGCATGGCGACGGAACAGTCGTCCCTATTACGTCGATATCTATCGACGGAATAGGGACGGATTATCCGTCGACCATGTTCTGGAAATTCTTGGTATATCCAGAAAAAAGGCGACGGATAGGTCGTCGCTATTCCGTCGAACTATATGCTATGCCGACGGATATTCCGTCAACCACCCGTCGCTACCTGGAAACATTTTCAAAACTCCAGATAGAGACGGATTAGCTGTCGACAAGTAGTCGAAAACTGGTAATATCCGTCGCGCAACGGTCGTAAGTCCGTCGCTAACTGGGAATATTTTGAAAAACAATTACAGTTCTTTCCCTGTTCGCAAAAATATGCGTAAACCAAACAAATATATAATGCACACCAATTATCCAACAATCACATAGACCAAATATATAATGCACACCAATTATTCAAGAATTATATAGACCAAATATGCACATACGAATTTAATGCACACCAATTATCCAAGAATCATATAGACCAAACCAAATTAATATAAAATAGACATCAATTATCCGGAAGAGGAACCTAATATCCGTCGTTATAATCCGATCATAGCACAAATATTTCAAAATTTCCACAAATATTCCAAAGCACATAGGAAAATCGACTTTGGCCTCAACAAAGACCACAAGTCAGACGATGAATCCTCACGGCTAGGGATCATAGTTGCGTTGAGGCATGTACCATTCTATCAGCCACTTTGCATACGAAGGCTCAATCTGGTTGAGGTCTTCTGTAGGGACAGGAGGGTCGGTCCCGATGCTACTACTCTCTGACGGTGGCTCCTCCTTAACTTCAAGCTTGGGAGCAATCTCTTCCCTGATGGTCATCGGTTCTTCCTTGACCTCGACCTTTGGTAACACCTTCTCCTTAACAGTCACCGGCTCTTGTTTGACGACGGAGACTTCCTCCGTGTCGACCTCCAAGGGTTTCTTGCCTCGACCCCTTCCTCGACTAGCAGCACCACCTCGACGAGTACTAGGAGCCATCTTTCTGACAACAGAAATTTTCATATAGGGTAAAGAAATTTACTCAAATTATAAAAGTTATGACGTTAGTTTTTTGCGTTCATCATCATTAGAGGGAGCAGCACTGGAAAAGTTGTGACGTTGGTAGCATGAGAGAGTAAAAATCTGTATCATAAGACTAACAGAATTACTATGTAATCATGTACTCACCAATAACCGGATGTAACTGGAGTCGTTGAGCCTATCGTGCAGTAATTGGTAGATCCGCTGGTATAGGCCGGATGTACTTAGTTTCTGCCTCGCGTGTCGAATGGCTTAATTGCCAAGTATTGTAATGAATGGCTCAGAACACAACCCAAGATTCATTCTAGCATACATTAGTGTTGGATTTCTTGATTCTGTTACGTTCTTCAGATACTAGATACGATAAGAACATATACTACACCATATGTACAGAACATAGATGATTCACACTAATGTATGCTAGAATGAATCTTGGCTTGTGTTCTTAGCCATCCGTTCTGATCAAGTATCTTCCTTCTCCTCTCCTCCACATGGCTCTGAACCCATCTGCTCCTCCCTACTTCCCTTCTTTTTATTTGACTCTCTCAGCCACATATGATATCCAGCTCAAGTGTAGAGTCGGGAGAGAAGAAGTGGGCAGGAAGAGGAGGGGGAAGCAGCACAGCCGGCGGCATGATCCGGAGGTAGTACAGAGGTTTTCTTCAACATACGTAGGAGAACTATATGGATATATCTTTTCATAACATATCACCTTGTCAAAGACCCTTTATGTGACAACCATGTTACCACGGTGTCGGAAGACTAACATGTCATAATTTTCTAAGCCGTGTGTTTTGACAAAATCCTCCAAACTCTTTCCTGATATGTAATAATGCAAGATTACTACATAGGAGGAAAGAGTTGGGAAGATTATGTCAAAACACACGGCTTAAAAACTTATGACATGTTAGTCTTCCGACACCCCGGTAACATGATATTCACATGAAGGATCTTTGACAAGATGACATATTGTGAAAAGATATATCCTTATAGTTCTCATACGGTTGTTGAAGAAAAACTCTGTACTTCCTCCGGGTCATGCCGTCGGCTGTGCTGCTTCCCCCTCCTCTTCCTGCCCACTTCTTCTCCCCCGACGCTATACTTGAGCTGGATATCATATGTGGCCGAGAGGGTCAAATAAAAAGAAGGGAAGTAGGGAGGAGCAAATGGGTTCAGAGCCATGGTGGAGAAGATGAGAAGGAAGATGCTTGATCAGAATGGATGGCTCAGAACACAAGCCAAGATTCCTTCTAGCATACATTAGTGTGAATCATCTATGTTCTGTACATATGGTGTAGTATATGTTCTTATCGTATCTAGTATCTGAAGAACGTAACATAATCAAGATGAACTCACTAATGTAATACTAAGACATCATCTACTACTATATAAGATATAGTGATAGGTTGTCGTATCATCATTGTCGAGGGATGAGGGTCGGAGGACAGTCAACTTTATCTACGGCTATATAGTTTCTGCCTCGCTAGTCGAATGGCTGCAGGGACTATATGTCCTGATCACCATGTCGTACCGTAGACTAATGCAAATGGAGCTGGAAATATCCGTCGCTAACCGGTCACTAGTCCGTCGGTAACTGAGAATTTTCTTGAAAAAAAATTGCAGCACTTTCCCTGTTCACAAAAATATGCATAAACCAAACCAATATATAATACACACCAATTATCCAACAATCACATAGACCAAATATGCACATACGAATTTAATGCACACCAATTAACCAAGAATCATATAGACCAAACCAAATTAATATAAAATAGACATCAATTATCCTGAAGAGTAACCTAATATCCGTCGTTATAATTCGATTTATCTTCAAGTGTGAGAACGGATGGCTCAGAACACAACCCAAGATTCATTCTAGCATACATTAGTGTGAATCATCTATGTTCTATACATATGGTGTAGTATATGTTCTTATCGTATCTAGTATCTGAAGAATGTAACAGAATCAAGATGAACTCACATAATGTAATACTAAGAAATCATATACTACTATATAAGATATAGTGATAGGTTGTCGTATCATCATTGCCGAGGGATGAGGGTCGGAGGACAGTCAACTTTATCAACGGATACATAGTTTCTGCCTCGCCAATCGAATGGTTGCAGGGACTATGTCCTAATCACCATGTCGTACCGTAGATTAATACAAATGGAGCTGGAGCCAAAATACAAAAACCAAAATACAGAATCAAATCCCTGGGTTCGCCGAAAATACAAAACACAGTTCTAATTCATATGTATTTTAAGTGTGAGAACGGATGGCTCAGAACACAACCCAACCGGAGAGGATACTCTGAAAGATCCATCTAAGTAGGACGTATACTCTAAGAGATCACCTTTACAAGAATGATATCAGTAGTGGAATTGAGTGCTGGAGGGGATATTATCAGAGTATACGTCCTACTCGGATGGGTCTCTCACCGTTACTATTTTTTTCTGACAGCATGGTGGATGTGCTCCGTCAACAGATTCTTGCTCCGAGCCAAACTTTGCCTCAGAGCTCAAGTGGACATCCTTCGTGTAGAGCTCGAGTGAAAGGTTCCTGACAGCATGGTGGTCTCCTTTGTTAAAGTATTCGTGCTCGTCCCACAACCAACGTGGGATGAGCATGGATACTTTGACAAAGGAGACCACCATGCTGTTAGGAACCTCTCACTCGAGCTCTACACGAAGGATGTTCACTTGAGCTCCGGGCCAAAGTTTTGGCTCGGACCAAGAATCTGTTGACGGAGCACATCCACCTTGCTGTCAGAAAAAATAGTTACGGTGAGAGACCCATCTGAGTAGGACGTATACTCTGATAATATCTCCTCCAGCACTCAATCCCACTACTGATATCATTCTTGTAAAGGTGATCTCTCAGAGTATACGTCCTACTCAGATGGATCTCTCAGAGTATCCCCTAGTGATAGGTTGTCGTATCATCATTGCCGAGGGATGAGGGTCGGAGGACAGTCAACTTTATCTACGGATACATAGTTTCTACCTCGCCTGTCGAATGGCTGCAGGGACTATGTCCTGATCACCATGTCGTAGTCCAATACAATCCATAGATTGACACAGTACTAATTCATAATGTAGTCCAATACAAATAGTCTAATACAAAAACAACCCAATACAAATAGTCCAATACAAATAAGTACTAATAGCTAATGAGAACCACGCTGCTCACGCAAACGCTCAGTGATACGATCACGCAACCACCACGAAAAAGCGAGATTTTTGACGTGAGGAGAGATGTCGTCCCTTACAAGTGCTGCATGAATAGAACTCCATGTCTCACTAGCTACCGGTGTTGGATGAATAGAACTCCAGGTCTTACTAGCAACCGGTGCCACTTCCTCCTTAACTATAAGGGAGCCACCTCAGCATTCATTGTTTTCTTCAAACGACGTGCCGCTCCTCGGGTCATGGGTGCCACCTAGTAAGATCGATAGTCACAAATAATATAATTGTAACATAAGCAAGCTAACTAAAGGAACCATCATGTAATTTGAGTACATTGTCGAAAGTCGATAAAGTATAAAAATTCGATTTTTTGCCAAGTGTGAGAACGGATGGCTCAGAACACAACCCAAGATTCATTCTAGCATACATTAGTATGAATCATTTATGTTCTATACATATGGTGTAGTATATGTTCTTAGCGTATCTAGTATCTGAAGAATGTAACAGAATCAAGATGAACTCACATAATGTAATACTAAGACATCATCTACTACTATATAAGATATAGTGATAGGTTGTTGTATCATCATTGTCGAGGGATGAGGGTCGGAGGACAGTCAACTTTATCTACGGATACATAGTTTCTGCATCGCCAGTCGAATGGCTGTAGGGACTGTCCTGATCACCATGTCGTACCGTCGATTAATACAAATGGAGCTGGAGCCAAAATACAGAAACCAAAATACAGAATCAAATCCCTGGGTTCGCCAAAAATAAAAAACACAGTTCTAATTCATATGTATTTTAAGTGTGAGAACGGATGGCTCAGAACACAACCCAACCGGAGAGGATACTCTGAAAGATCCAGCTAAGTAGGACTTATACTCTGAGAGATCACCTTTACAAGAATGATATCAGTAGTGGGATTGAGTACTGGAGGGGATATTATCAGAGTATACGTCCTACTCAGATGGGTCTCTCACCGTTACTAATTTTTTCTGACAGCATGGTGGATGTGCTCCGTCAACAGATTCTTCCTCCGAGCCAAAACTTTGCCTCGGAGCTCAAGTGGACATCCTTCGTGTAGAGCTCGAGTGAGAGGTTCCTGACAGGATGATGGTCTCCTTTGTTAAAGTATCCGTGCTAGTCCCACAACCAATGTGGGATGAGCACGGATACTTTGACAAAGGAGACCACCATGCTGTCAAGAACCTCTCACTCGAGCTCTACACGAAGGATTTCCACTTGAGCTCCGGGCCAAAGTTTTGGCTCAGAGCAAGAATCTGTTGACGGAGCACATCCACCTTGCTGTCAGAAAAAAATAGTAACGGTGAGAGACCCATCTGAGTAGGACGTATACTCTGATAATATCTCCTCCAGCACTCAATCCCACTACTGATATCATTCTTGTAAAGGTGATCTCTCAGAGTATACGTCCTACTCAGATGGATCTCTCAGAGTATCCTCTAGTGATAGGTTGTCATATCATCATTGCCTAGGGATGAGGGTCGGAGGACAGTCAACTTTTATCTACGGATACATAGTTTCTGCCTCGCCAGTCGAATGGCTGCAGGGACTATGTCCTGATCACCATGTCGTAGTCCAATACAATCCAGAGATTGACATAGTACTAATTCATATATATAGTCCAATACAAATAGTCTAATACAAAAATAACCCAATACAAATAGTCCAATACAAATAAGTACTAATAGCTAATGAGAACCACGCAGCTCACACAAACGCTCAGTAATACGATTACGCAACCACCTCGAAAAAGCAAGATTTTTGACCTGAGGAGAGATGTCGTCCCTTGCAAGTGCTGCATGAATAGAACTCCATGTCTCACTAGCTACCGGTGCTGGATGAATAGAACTTCCGGTCTCACTAGCAACCGGTGCCACTTCCTCCTTAACTGTAGGGAGAGCCACATCAGCATTCACTGTTTCCCTCAAACGACGTGCCGCTCCTCGGGTCATGGGTACCATCTGGTAAGATCGATAGTCACAAATAATATAATTGTAACATAAGCAAGCTAACTAAAGGAACCATCATGTAATTTGAGTACATTTTCGAAAGCCGATAAAGTATAAAAATTTAATTTTTTGCCAAGTGTGAGAACGGATGGCTTAGAACACAACCCAAGATTCATTCTAGCATACATTAGTGTGAATCATCTATGTTCTGTACATATGGTGTAGTATATGTTCTTATCGTATCTAGTATCTGAAGAATGTAACAGAATCAAGATGAACTCACATAATGTAATACTAAGACATCATCTACTACTATATAAGATATAGTGATAGGTTGTCTTATCATTATTGCCGAGGGATGAGGGTCGGAGGACAGTCAACTTTATCTACGGCTACATAGTTTCTGCCTCGCCAGTCGAATGGCTGCAGGGACTATGTCCTGATCACCATGTCGTACCGTATATTAATACAAATGGAGCTGGAACTGGAGCCAAAATACAGTACTACTTCACCATGTCGTACCATTTTACTCTCTCTCTCTCTCCTTTCCCCCTCTCCGGCGCTCTCACTCTCTCCGGCGCTCTCACACTACTAATTCCTATGTGTTATAAGTGTGAGAACAGATGGCTCAGAAAAGAACCCAAAAATCATTCTAGCATACATTAGTGTGAATCATCTATATTCTGTATAGATATGGTGTAGTATATGTTCTTATCGTATCTAGTATCTGAAGGATATAACAGAATCAAGATGAACTCACATAATGTAATACTAAGACATCATCTACTACTATATAAGATATAGTGATGATTGTCGTATCATCATTGCCGAGGGATGAGGGTCCAAGGACAGTCAACTTTATCTACGGCTACATAGTTTCTGCCTCGCCAGTCGAATGGCTGCAGGGATTATGTCCTGATCACCATGTCGTAACGTAGGTTAATGCAAATGGAGCTGGAAATATCCGTCGCTAACCGGTAACTAGTCCGTCGCTAACTGAGATTGTCACATACACATATATATATCACAGCTAGATGTATAGATATATACATCAATACAGAAGCACACAACTGATAGAACTCGCACTGTCCTTGAGACAGTGAACATATACACCATTAATCCAAACGCCATATTCATATTTACTAATCCAAACACCACCAAACTAATGGATAACACATTATTTAGCCAATATATAAACTCAGATGAATTTGAGAAGCAAAGCCACCCGCCGTCCCAAGCCTACCGCCCAGCCCTCGACGCAAGCCAGCCGCCCAGCCCCGACGCCCCAGCCCCAAGCCCACCTCCCAGACCACGATGCCCCCGCCCCAAGCCCACCGCCCAGCCCCCGACACAAGCCAGCCGCCCAGCCCCCGACGCCCCAGCCCTAAGCCCGTCTACCAGACCCCGATGCCCCCGCCCCAAGCCCACCGCCCAGCCCCCGACCCAAGCCAGCCGCCCAGTCCCCGACGCCCCAGCCCCAAGCCAGCCTCCCAAACCCCGACGCCCCCGCCCCAAGCCCACCGCCCAGCCCCCGACCCAAGCCAGCCGCCCAGCCCCCCACGCCCCCGCCCCAAGCCAACCGCCCAGCCCCCGACCCAAGCCAGCCGCCCAGCCCCCGACTCCCCCGCCCCAAGCAAGCCGCCCAACCCCCAAACCCGCCGCCCCAAGCCCACCGCCCAGCCCCCGACCCAAGCCAGCCACCCAGTCTCCGACACCCCAGCCGCAAGCCCGCCTCCCATACACCGACGCCCCAAGCCAGCCGCCCAGCCCCCGATGCCGCCGCCCCAAGCCCACCGCCCAGCCCCCGACCCAAGCCAGTCGCCCAGCCCCCGATGCCCCAGCCCCAAGCCCGCCGCCCAGCCTCCGACGCCCCCGCCCCAAGCCTACCGCCCAGACCCCGACCCAAGCCAGCCGCCCAGCCCTCGACGCCCCCGTCCCAAGCCCGCTGCCCCTATACGACACCGCGAGAGATAGAGAGAGAGAGATCGAGAGAGAGAAAGAGGGGGTTACCTTCGGGAGAGAGAGAGGAGAGGACGCCGACGCCGACGCCGATCACCGAAGCCGACACCGGTGAGAGAGAGAGAGAGAGAGAGAGTGAGTGAGTGAATTTGGGGAGGAATACGAAAAGTTCTCCCCACCATTTTATTTAAAGTCTGGTACATATATTTAGCGACGGACTAGCGTCAAAAGATTCCCGTCGCCCAGTAGTCGCCCTGTTTGATACTTGTCGACTGAATATTCGTCGCTACGTGGTCGAAGAAATGTTCCGCCAATTTTTTACACAATTCGTGCCAAATAATCGACTGGGTAGCGACGACTACTGTTACGTCGCTATATCACCGACTACCTAGCGACGGATATGTGACCTTTTCTTCCCCTAAAATTGAAATAAAAAATGTAAAGGTGTGTGGTCGGTAATCCTTCGACAAGCTGCCACGAAGCGATCGCTAACGTCGACTGAAAATTTTCGTCGCTAATTGTCCGTCGCTAATTTACTGTATTTTGGTAGTGATGGGTAACCTGGTAGATGGCATGTATTCTTAGCATGGTCATGATTGATTGATTGCTTGTTGCATTACACTAAGCATGAATCACAACTGGGACTCTAGTTGCTGAGGTTGATTCTTACTTAGCATTTTCGTACTGAGGTACGATATCTAGGAGGATGATCATGTGACCACGGCATGTGATTTCAGATAATTGTAGGGATAACCTAGGTAACTTAAACTGGTAGAAGCATTGGGAGTGAACGGAATCTCGAGGTCGTGCAGTACTAGCCACTTCCCAAACATTAGTCATAGCATGCAGCCTGGCCGCTAAGGATATTATTATCGTCCGCATTAGAGGATGGCAGTATCCTACTACTTTATGTACTATATATTATATGCTTGTCTTGTCTTGCATGGTAGCCTTATGAGGGATCGATGCTTATCCTGTCTTGTGATATTTGGCCCCGCTAGCCCTGTTAGATCGATACGATATGAAGATTCCTATATTTTTTTATTGTTGGGGTAACCCAACCTCCACATAGAAAGCCGTAGGCATTTTAGTGGTCGCTATTTCACTTAAATTGTTTGGCTTGTTGCTTGCAAAGCTGGCTGATATCGAGTTCCAGTTGGTGATGCAGGTATTATTGGATGTTAGGAAGATTATGATGATTGTTGGTTATTTAGCTATATTAGTTGTGGATTATTATCGTGTGTTGGTACCGTACGACTCTTACCCTCATTTAATGTTTATATATGTTATTCATGTGTTATATTTTATCCTGTTGGCTTTTCTTTGCCCGTCCTTGAGCCTTCCTTTCTGGTACTTGTTGCGGTTGGCTTGACCAACACTGGATCGTTTCCAGATTTCCAGTGACCGACCCTGTGGATCTTCCAGACTTGACTTGGAGGATGTGCTTTAGTTCCAGACCATGCGAGAAACTGTGGGAAGGTATTATTGTCTACATTATTATCTTGCACTGTAGACTCTTGATTATCATATGAATATTTTCTGCTTTACATATGATTATCTCTCTTGTTGTTATTTCATTGTTATTGCCTATGGATATGAGATCAGAATTTGGCCATAGGTTGATTGGATGCTATGATACCCAACAAGATTAACAGCCGTAATCGTCGTATGACGTATTCGTACCGTATACGGTGTAGCTGGCCTACGTCCCCCCCCCCCCATCGTATTTCGGTACTGCGCGTGACAACTTGGTCGAGATTGGGTCCCGAATTTAAATTGGAAAGTACTACTAGATTACAGTAGATAGTAAAAATGACCCAATTGACCTGAAAGTTGTTTGACAAAAATAGAGTACAAAGGAATAAGTTTGAGTGGGACATGATATTTCAAAATGAAGATAAACTTGTCTAGATCGAATATATAAAACTTCTTTCAAGTAAGATGTACTTGCCTAAGATAGCTTCAAGCCTAAATCTTCAACTCCGCTATTTAGAAACCACATCTAAGGCCTAGAGACCAAGCTCCTAGCTCACAAGAAAATGGAGAGGAAACGAAGAAAGAAGAAGAGTAGAGAAAGAAAGTAAAAAAAATCAAAAAGAATCGAACGAGTATATATAGAAGTTGAATTAATCGTGACCGCCGGATCGTGATCAGTGACTCGATCATGATTAATCTTAACCGTTCATGAAAGAAAACCAAAAAATCACTAGATAATAGAACGTTTCAAAACCAAGAAATTATTGAACAAAAGAACATATCAATACTATTCATCGAAATATCAAGACACTATTCATCAAAATATCTCAAGTTTATCTACGGACGGATTTTCTTTTGAATTTTCGCAAATCTCCTTCAGAAATATCCGAATTATCACAGCAAATATTTGCCTTCATAAAAAATCCCGCACGGAAGGTCCGGCAATATGCCACGGATCTCCGTCGGTTTCCGAAAGAAAGGAAAATTCTCCACTTAGAAAAATTTTTGGGTTCTCCTTTTCTATACACGGATCCTAACACGTGTCTATGGCAATGCCATAAGGTATTCTACAAGTCTCGGCAGTCTAGAAATAAGTATGTTTAACAAAACTATCAGGAGTATCTCACGATACCACAATCACAAAAACAGAGAAAACTTAATGAACAATAAATAAACGTGTATCTGTATATAAATACCGATACTGTGAGACGAGTCTCATATTTTTTCAAATTTCTGGGTTTCTTATAGAATTTTGTTGACAACACCATCATATGTAGCTTTCCCTGAAAGAAGTTTTTCAAATTTGAAACTAATAAAATCTTATTTACGTTCTAATATATCACAAAAAAGATTAAATGTATTAGCCATATTATTTATTGAAAAAAGTATGCTAGACAAACTTGAATATGAAAAATTAATTAGAGTTTTTCATCTAAAAAAGTAAGAAGATTGATTTTTTTTAGTAAAAAAAACAAATTTAATATAAAATTAAGAAGGCCCCACTTGTAAATTATGCCTTCGGCCTCATTTTGTATTTGGTCGGTCCAGTTCCTGGTTCATAAGCTCAACTAGATTTCAAAATTTTATCGAAGTCCAGTCCACAATAAACCTAGTTTATTTTGATTCGAGTCGATCTGGCCCGACCTATCTCAACCTGGCAAAGCCAAAACTTATTTGGAACACCTCGGGTGCAAACAATAGAAGCCCTAGGCCTATATGTATATCGACAATTGGTATGGACTCGTGTATTTTAAAATCAGATCGGACCGATTTGACCAGTTAAATCTTGAACCGGTAGTTTTTTGAGCAGGTTAGTGTTGACCCAATAAAAATTGGATGTAAATAAAAATTAAATATCAGTATCTAGTGTAACGCCCCAGAACCAGAATACTGGAGAGCGGAGGCGTACATAGCCAGCTACGTATATTGAAGTGCAACCCACCTCGCTATATGGTCACGGCTGTCTAGATACATGAGGGTTTAACTACAAGCCAACAGTCTCCTATGGTCAAGAACAAGCCTAGTGCCTCAATCACAAGCATGTAAGTAAATATTACAAGATGTAAGATCACCAAATATACAATAGTGAGGCGTCCCAAACATTACATATTCAGTTGATCATGAAGCTAGTCGTTACAAATTGTCAAGACTAGCAAGAGTTTCAGTCATACATGATCAACCCTAGGATTTGTCAATCATGTTACAGCACGTAGGCAACAAATAAAGGTGCAATTACGAGATAACACGTGCTCGCCGGCTAAACGCCTCAAAAGAATCATTTTACAATAGAGTGGGGGGACAAAAGAAACCCACTCGTTGACAAGTTTACGCCTGGTGGTCACCATTTAGCTGGAAGACAGGTAGATCCTCCGCTGCTGCTCTGATGTTTGGCCATACAAAACCAGCTGGGTCAGATCCCAGAAAGAGCAAGTGCCATAAAGCAGGCTTCACTAAGGAACTAAAATCAGCATATCACAATAGAATATTAAAGATAATAATTAAAGAACTTATAATAATAGAGATAACAACAGTAAACTGAGTACGAGGAAACCATTCAAGTAGCCAGGTCACAACCCTTAAACCAAATAAGGACCGGGGTAGTAACCCTTCACCTGAATAGAAACCCGTCTCAAATACTATTGGTACAATGAAGACAATAAACGAAGAGAGGACATAGAACTGCTCCGGGAGCCAGGTTACAACCCTTAAACCAAACAAGGACCGAGATTGTAACCCTTCGCCTGAACAGAACTGGACCCCTGACCTTTATTGCTAAGGCCAGTATAAATAATCATGGAATTAAAGTAAGGTAAAACATGACGAACATTGCATGGGGTTGCAATAAGACAATAAATGAAGAGAGGACACAGAACTTCTCCGGGAGCCAGGTTACAACCCTTAAACCAAATAAGGACCGGGGTTGTAACCCTTCGCCAGAACAGAACTGGTCTCCCGATCGTTATTGTTAAGGCAAGCATCAATAATTATGTCATGTCACAATCTTGCACAGGATCAGGATAAGACTAAGCTGCAATAAACTCCATCCAATCAATCATGGCCAATCAAGAGTACGGCTTGATACTTTTAACTAACTAGGGTTATCATAGGCCTAGTTACTAGCAAGATCCAATAAGATTATCCCAACAGCCATAAGCCCTGCAGACCATCCGATTATCCAGGTCGAATGTCCGTTTATGAAGAATACAACACGTAACTATGGCTTGAAATATGCCCTACTCGTCAGTAGGCTACAAGTCCACTAAATGCGCCCAGATAAAGAGATTGCCTGTAGCTGGAAATCTCTTCATGTCTACTGAATTATTCTAGTTTATTAGCCTTAGTCAATTGCTGTAGGTATCCCTGACCGTAGTTCTCAGGGATCCCTATCCTAGACATGATGTAAGACAGTACCAGTTTATTTGTACAAACACAATCGCCCACGGTGTCTAGGTCATTCATACTGTTTATGTCAGGATAGCTGTCGTAACAGCCTGTCGTGATATATCAGGTCAAGTTTTTTAGTCAAGAGTGCACCACGGCGGGCCGCTATCGTGTTCAGGAATTATGCCTGAATTTACATGACATAAACATAAATAAGGCATTTTAATAATAATACTAATAATAGTAATAATAATAATAAAAGTACAAGACTATGGAAGGGGCCATGCGGCTGAGAGAATAGAGCTTATGCGGCCAAGAGATCGGATTCCATGCGGCTCGGGATTTAGAAGTCCATGCGGCTGGGGGAGGACAGGGTCTTATGCGGCTCGAATAATGCAAGTCCATGTGGCCGAAAAGTAGTGGGTGCATGCGGCTGGGGAGTGCAGGGCGCACGCGGCTAAGGGTTCGGGTCATATGCGGCTGAGCAAGGGAATAACTCATGCGGCTGGGAAATGAATGATCCCATGCGGCTTAGACGAAAGGTCTTATACGGCTGGGGGAACAAGGCCTTATGCGGTTGAGAATTAAGGCAGCTTATGCGGCTAGAGATGCAAGTGCTCATGCGACTGCGGACATGCAAGTGCTTATGCGGCTGAGTTCAAGTGGGATCTTATGCGGCCGAGAATTGCCAAGTCTTATGTGGCTGCAGTGAGTTGTCTTCATGCGGCTGAAAGGTTAATGCGCCATGCAGCTAAGTGAAGTCAAGGCCATATGCGGCTGAAAAGAGACTTGTCGTATGAATGTTCATGCGATCAAGTACTTTATACGGCTGAAAGACTGTGCTTCTTCTCTGCTGATCCGAGAAGAATAGCCATGAAATCTATGGCTTCAAAGCTTCATAAACCCTTCATCCGAAGTCGGAATTCAGACTTCCATAGGTCAAAATGGGACAGAACGAAATTCTCTACAGCATTGAACCATCAAAACTTAGAAATAACAAAGTTAAATAGATCAAAACCCAAAAAGTCCAAAAATACTATAAACTTAGATCTACACAAATTGAACCATGGAAATAAGAAATGCCAAATAATAAAGTGTGTTAGAATCTCGTGAGGAAGGGAATGGAACAATAAAAATAAAGTTCCTCAATGAAGCAAGCTGCACTTGCCTAAGCTCTCTTCCTGGTAGGTAGGGAGTAATGGTGGAGAAGATGAAGAGTAATGAAGAGAGAGAATGAGGAAATGGCTAATAAATAAGGGTGGTGGTGGTAGGTAAAGGTTCTCCCCTTGGTTCACGATGAACCAAGGCAACCCAAGCCTAGCCGGACCAACCCAAAATAGACCAAGCCATGTAATGCCAAGATAAGCCAAGCAAGAAATCATGCAATACAAGATAAAATACGTACACGTATTTCAAAATACGTAATACGAACTATAGACATTACAACTCTACCCACCTTAAAAGAATTATGTCCTTGGAATTTAATTAAGAGGTTAGAGGGACAAGAACAAGCTATACTATTCACAGGCAAGCTATACATTTCAAGCAATCAAGTAATTATTCATACAAACAAGGAATCAAAGGCATGAGACATAAGAAAGATATTATACCTCACGAGTCAAACAGGTCGGGATATCATAATCGGATATCATTCTCATGCTCCCATATTGACTCACCCAAAGAGGGAAGACCCCAAACAATTCAGACTAACTTGATAGTCTTATTCTTGAGTGTCTTCTCTCTTTGGTCCAATATAGATACGGGCATCTCCTCATCTGAAAGGTTGGTACCAACAATCAGTTCCGAATGATCCAGAATGTGGCTCGGGTCCGGGATATACCGTCGTAGGTGGAATACATGGAATACGTCATGCACCTCACGTAGCGACGGTGGAAGAGCGAGATGATAGGACACATCTCCTACTCGCTCCAAAATATCGAACGGTCCTATATACCTAGGACTAAGCTTTCCCCGTACGTCGAAATGAATAATGCCACAGTTAGGCGAAATCCTCAGGAATACATGGTCACCGATCGAGAATTCAAGGGGTCGCCGATAAGAATCGGCCCAATGACGCTGGCGATCTTGGGCAACTCGAAGTTGATATCTGACTCTTCTGACCACTTCAACCGTCTGGGCAATCATTTCTGGACCGAGCATCTGTCTCTCTCTGACATTATCCCATGCTAGCGGGGATCGGCACTTCCTACCATACAGCACCTCAAACGAGGCTATCTGGATACTAGCTTGGAAACTATTGTTGTACGAGAACTCTACCAGGTGCAGGTAATCTTCCCACGAACCACCGAAGTCGAGTGTACAAGATCTTAACATGTCTTCCAAGGTTTGTATGGTATGCTCTGACTGACCATCTGTCTGCGGATGATAAGCTGAGCTGAACTGGAGGCGAGTTTCCAAACTCCCCTGCAAACTACGTCAAAAGTGCGACGTAAATCTAGAATCTCTGTCCGAGGTGATATTGACTGGTATACCGTGCAATCTGACAATCTGTCGAGGATACATCTCCGCTAGCTGAGCCGTTGACTGACCAACTCTGAACGGTAGAAAGTGAGCCGCCTTCGTGAGTCTGTCAACTATAACCCAAATAGCATCTCGACCAGCTGGGGATCTAGGTAATCCAGTCACGAAATCTATGGTCACATGCTCCCACTTCCATTCCGGAATCGACAAGGACTGAAGAAGTCCTGTTGGCCTCTGATGTTCAGCTTTAACCTGTTGGCAGACTAAATAATGAGAGAGAAACCGGGCTATCTTCCTCTTCATGCCATTCCACCAAAAGTGCTAACGGATATCACGGTACATCTTCGTATCACCGGGATGGATGGAATACTGAGAACTGTGGGCCTCTACCATGATTTTTTGCCTGATATCTCCGTTGGGTACACAAAGACGCTTACTATGCCTAAGTGTACCATCTTCATGAATGCATAACTTTGGTCGCCGTCCTGCCTCACACTCTGCTCTGAGTCGCTGAAGCTGGGAATCTGCTGACTGCGCCATCCGGATCCTCTCGACTATAGTGGACTGAACTTGCATACTGGCCATCAATGCCACACTGGAAGGGAGGACAACTTCTATTCCCATCTTCTGAAGATCGGCTAATAACTTCGACTGCGCTATGAGAAAATAAACTCCAGCTCTCCTACTCAATGTATCTGCAACAATGTTGGCCTTCCCAGGATGATACTGTAAGTTGATGTCATAATCCACAAGCAGCTCTAGCCATCTCCTCTGACGCATGTTGAGATCCTTCTGGGTGAACACATACTTCAGGCTCTTGTGGTCGGTAAAAATCTCTATCCTATCTCCATACAAGTAGTGCCTCCAAAGCTTAAGTGCAAACACTACCGCTGCCATCTCTAAGTCATGGGTTGGGTAATTCCTCTCATGATCACGAAACTGTCGTGACGCATAAGCTATTACCTACCCATGCTGTATCAGAACGCATCCTAAACCTCTGCCCGAAGTATCACAATACACTGAGAATCCTCCGGTTCTATCTGGAAGCGTGAGAATAGGAGCCGTCATCAAGCCTCGCTTCAATCTCTCAAAAGAATTCTGGCACTCTGCTGCCCAAGCAAACTATACATCCTTGCGGGTCAACTGGGTCAATGGCATTGAAATTCGAGCAAAGTCTGAAACAAATCGCCGGTAGTAGCCGGCCAAGCCAAGAAAACTGTGAATTTCTGCCACTGTGCTAGGTATTGGCCACGTTTCAATAGCCGCAATCTTCTGGGGATCCACTTCTACTCCTCTTATGGTGATGATAAGACCCAAGTACGAAATGCAATCAAGCCAGAACTCATATTTACAGAACTTGGTATACAATTGGTGCTTACGAAGAATCTGGAGGACAACTCTGAGATACTGCTCATGCTCTGCTTCACTCTTACTGTAGACCAGGATGTCTTCTAGGAACACAATCACGAACTGATCCAAATAAGGCATAAAAATATGATTCATGAGGTCCATGAATACTGTCGGCGCATTGGTTGCTCCAAATGGCATCACAAGGAACTTCCAATGCCCATATCTCCATCTAAAAGCTGTCTTCGGGATGTCCTGCTCTCTGACTCTGATCTGATGGTATCCTGATTGCAAGTCGATCTTCGAGAATACTGCTGCCTCCTTGAGTTGATCAAACAAGTCATCTATCCTCGGGAGAGGGTATCTGTTCTTGATTGTCACTGAGTTCAAGGTACGATAATCTACACATAATCTGGACGTACCATCCTTCTTTTTCACAAGAAGCATCGGGGCTCTCCAAGGCGATATACTAGCACGAATGAATCCCTTGGTTCTGAGTTCTTCAATCATCTTGTACAATATCTCTAGCTCTGACGGTGCTATCCTGTAGACTCTCTCTGATACTGGGGCTGTTCCGGGAATCAAGTCAATGGTGAACTCGATCTCCTGCTCTGGCGGCATCCCTGGAAGCTCTTCTGGGAAAACATCTAGAAACTTTTCAACTATCCGAGGTAACTGTACTACTGCTACTACCATCCGCAACACTGGAGGAGAAGGTTCAACTTCGCCTCGGGAGAAGGAAAACTCCGGGTCGTCTGGAATGCTAAAAACAACCCTACCAATGTGGCAGTCTATCCTAGCATGCTGGTCCCTCAACCAATCCATCCCTAAGACTACATCATAATCGGCCATTAGGAACTCTATTAATCTAGCGGAGAATTCTCTACCGCTAACTACGATCCGACACGAGGAAAACACTCTATCTACTCCCACAAGTCCGTTACCAGTAAGTATATTGAGCCTTACTGATAATGACTCGGGCTCCAATCCTACCCGTGTTGCGAATCATGAAGACATAAATGAATACAAGGCACCAGAATCAAATAATACTGAAGCTGGAAAGGTGTTGATGAGAATAGTACCTGCCACCACCTCACCTGGTGATATTCCTTCCTCTCCTATGGTCAAAGCCAGCACTTGACCATGCCCTCTAGGTGCGGGTCCCCTCTGCTAAAAATTTCTCTCCTGCTTTGGATCAGGGCTTGGGCATAATGCTGCGGTCTCTACTACTGGAACGCCTGGGCCTGCGTCGATAATGGCCTCGGAAACGGGTACTGCAGCTGCTGCTGGACTGGAGCTGGTCATCTAACTGAAGGACTAGAGAAGGCTGATGATGAACTTCCCATGTTCGGGCAGTTCCCAACCCTATGGTCTGGGGCACCACAAACCAAGCACAAATCCTGTGCTCTACGACACTCTGATACCACATGCCCCGGCTTCCCGCAGTGTGAACATCCCACTGCGGAAGACTGCTTCTGCTTCTGCTGCGGAGGGTGTGTCCGGGTGGAATACTGAACCGATGTCACTGAGGTCGCCCGCCTCGGAACTCCAATGGTCAAAGCCCTGGCTGCCGTGGCTGGTGCGGAAGACTGATTCATCTGGCCGTGAGATCGCTTCCTACCTTCGGTCCTATCCACGATCCTCTGGGAGGTATACTCATGCCTCCGGGCTGCTCTCGACACTGCATCAAAAGTCTGATGTTCAAACTGTTCCACCGCCAACAAAATCTCTAGGTGGAGCCCCTGTTGAAACTGCTGGGCTCTATCGAACTCGGTCGCCACTAAGGTGGGAGAAAACCGGCTAAGCTTAGAAAACTCGGCCGCATACCCATCGACCTTCCTGTCCATTTGCTTCAAATTGGTGAACTTGGTCTGTAGATCATGTCGAGCTACAGCACCAAAATACTTAGTCTGGAATCTCTCCCTGAATACTGCCCAAGCAATAGGGGCCACTAATCTAATGGCCTGTGCCGCCCACCAGCTGCGGGCATGATCTAACAACTACAGGCGCACCACGGCCACCTTCTCGTTCTCTGTAGTCCTGGCTGCTTCTGGAATCACTTCTGTGTCTTGAAGCCAAGTATCTGCAGTGATCGCATCTTCACCGCCGTTGAAGAAGGGAGGGTTCAAGCGCTTGAAGTTGTTGGCCGCGCTATTACCCTGATGACCTCCTCTGGTCAAAGCGTCTGCCACCGTCGGGTACAAGACATCTCTGCGACGATCCTGGGAAGCTAATAGGGACCTGATGAGACCTACCAAAGTGCCATCATCAGGCTCTGCAGGCTGGACGGGCTGAATTGGTGGTTCTCCTCCGGTAGACACGACTTTGGAGGCTACTCCTGAATGCTGGCTTGATCTCCAGGTTGCTGTTGGTCCGCGGGAGGTACTCCGCCTTGCTGATCGGTAGGTCTAGGAACAATACCGCTGAAGAAGATAACATAGAGAATAATAAGGAAGGACCAGGACAGATCAATGATACAAGCATGTGATCAGGTCAAGATTTTTAGGAACCAAGAGGATACGAGCAGAGATCAAGGAAGAGTACTGATTGAGACATCTATTCGGTAAACCCTCACATATCTTGATTTGCAAGACCTGCATGGGCCACCACTAAATCCATGTAACGCCCCAGAACCAGAATACTGGAGAGCGGGGGCGTACATAGCCAGCTACGTATATTGAAGTGCAACCCACCTCGCTATACGATCACGGCTGTCTAGATACATGAGGGTTTAACTACAATCCAACAGTCTCCGATGGTCAAGAACAAGCCTAGTGTCTCAATCACAAACAAGTAAGTAAATGTTACAAGATATAAGATCACCAAATATACAATAATAAGGCGTCCCAAATATTATATATTCAGTTGATCATGAAGCTAGTCATTACAAAATGTCAAGACTAGCAAGAGTTTTAGTCATACATGATCAACGCTAGGATTTGTCAATCATGTTACAGCCCGTAGGTAACAAATAAAGGTGCAATTATGAGCTAACACGTGCTCGTCGGCTAAACACCTCAAAAGAATAATTTACAATAGAGCGGGATGACAAAAGGAACCCACTCGTTGCCAGGGTTACGCCTGGTGGTCACCATCTGGCTGGAAGACAGGTAGATCCTTGCTGCTGCTCCGATATCTGGCCATACAAAACCAGCTTGGTCAGACCCTAGAAAGAGCAAGTGTCACAAAGGAGGCTTCACTTAGGAACTAAAACCAGCATATCACAATAGAATATTAAAGATAATAATTAAAGAACTGATAATAATAGAGATAACAACAGTAAACTGAGTACGAAGAAACCATTCAAGTAGCCAGGTCACAACCCTTAAATCAAACAAGGATCGGGGTTGTAACCCTTCACCTGAATAGAAACCCGTCTCAAATACTATTAGTACAATAAAGACAATAAACGAAAAGAGGACACAGAACTGCTCCGGGAGCCAGGTTATAACCCTTAAACCAAACAAGGACCGGGGTTATAACCCTTCGCCTGAACAGAACTGCACCCCTGATCTTTATTGCTAAGAACAATATAAATAATTATGAAATTAAAGTAAGGTAAAACATGACGAACAGGTTGCAATAAGACAATAAACGAAGAGAGGACACAGAACTGCTCCGGGAGCCAGGTTACAACCCTTAAACCAAACAAGGACTGGGGTTGTAACCCTTCGCCTGAACAAAAATGGTCCCCCGATCGTTATTGTTAAGGCAAGCATTAATAATTATGTCATGTCACAATCTTGCACAGGATCAGGATAAGACTAAGATGGAATAAACTCCATCCAATCAATCGCGGCCAATCAAGAGTACGGCTTGATACTTTTAACTAACTAGGGTATCACAGGCCTAGTTGCAAGATGCAATGAGATTATTCCAACAGCCACAAGCCCTGCAGACCATCCGGTTATCCAGGTCGAATGTCCGTTTATGAAGAATGTAACACGTAACTGTGGCTGGAAATGTGCCCTACTCGTCGGCAGGCTACAAGTCCATTTAATGCGCCCAGATAACGGGATTGCTTATAGCTGGGAATCTCTTCATATCTACTGAATTATTCTAGTTTATTAGCCTTAGTCAATTACTGTAGGTATCCCTGACCGTGGTACTCAGGGATCCCTATCCTAGACATGATGCAAGACAGTACCAGTTTATTTGTACAAACACAATCGTCCACGGTGTCCAGGTCATTCATACTGTTCATGTCAGGATAGCTATCGTAACAGCCTGTCGTGATATATCAGGTCAGGTTTATTAGTCAAGAGTGCGCCACGGCAGACCGCTATCGTGTTCAGGAATTATGCCTGAATTTATATTACATAAACATAAATGAGGCATTTTAATAATAATAATAATAATAATAATAATAATAAAAGTACAAGACTGTAGAAGAGGCCATACGGCTGAGAGAATAGAGCTTATGCGGCCAAGAGATCGGATCCCATGCGGCTCGAGATTCAGATGTCCATGCGGCTGGGGGAGGACAGGGTCTTATGCGTCTCGAATAATGCAAGTCCATGCGGCCGAAAAGGAGTGGGCGCATGCGGCTGGGGAGTGCAGGGCGCACGCGGCTAAGGGTTCGGGTCATATGCGGCTGAGCTAGGGAACAACTCATGCGGCTGGAAAGGAATGATCCCATGCGGCTGAGACGAAAGGTCTTATGCGGTTGGGGGAGCAAGGCCTTATGCGGCTGAGAATGAAGGCAGCTTATGCGGCTAGAGATGTAAGTGCTCATGCGGCTGCGGATATGCAAGTGCTTATGCGGCTGCGTTCAAGTGGGATCTCATGCGGCTGAGAATTGCCAAGTCTTATGCGGCTGCAGTGAGTTGTCTTCATGCGGCTGAAAGATTAATGCGCCATGCAGCTAAGTGAAGTCAAGGCCATATGCGGCTGGAAAGAGACTTGCCGCATGAATGTTCATGCGGTCAAGTACTTCATGCGGCTGAAAGACTGTGCTACTTCTCTACTGATCCGAGAAGAATAGCCAAGAAATCCATGGCTTCAAAGCTTCATAAATCCTTCATCCGAAGTCGAAATTCAGACTTCCATAGGTTAAAATGGGGCAGAACGAAATTCTCTACAACATGGAACCATCAGAACTTGGAAATAACAATATTAAATAGATCAAAACCTAAGAAGTCCGAAAATACTATAAACTTAGATCTACACAAATTGAACCATGGAAATAAGAAATGCCAAATAATATAGTGTGTTAGAATCTCGTGAGGAAGGGAATGGAACAATAAAAACAAAGTTTCTCCATGAAGCAAGCTGCACTTGCCTAAGCTCTCTTCCTGGTAGATAGGGAGTAATGGTGGAGAAGAAGAGTAATGAAGCGAGAGAATGAGGGAATGGCTAATAAATGAGGGTGGTGGTGGTAGGTAAGGGTTCTCCCCTTGGTTCACGATGAACCAAGGCAACCCAAGCCTAGTCGAACCAACCCAAAATAGACCAAGCCATGTAATGCCAAGATAAGCCAAGCAAGGAATCATGCAATACAAGATAAAATACGTACACGTATTTCAAAATACGTAATACGAATTATAGGCATTACAACTAGAAGGAATTGAACTTGGACCATTTAGATTAATCTAGTTGTTGAAACAAACTCATTAAACCGTCCTATTTGTAAAGAAAATTTATCGGGACATTACAAAAGTTACTCGGGGCTAGCCCAGAATTAGGACTAGTCCAGTTTTGAGGAACATTTACTCAGGGATGTCAAAGAGCATGTCCCCCAAACCCAAACGTTCTAACTTTTACTCCCTTTCTCTTCAAAATTTCTCCACCCCTCCAATCATCTCTCCATATCTGGATTCCCTTCTTCTCGTCCTCCACCTCATTCGTGCTGCTCCTGATCTCACTCAAGCAGCCACATACGGTCGGAGAAGAAGCTGTCGAAGACGTTGGTGGCGATAGAGAGGTGGTCGGGTTGGACATTATAATCCGTTCCTCTTGATCTCCTCTTCCTCCCATGAATTTTTCGACCGACATTCGACCAAGATAGAGCTCGAAACCCTAACCAACAGCTGCTATTTTTGGGATTGTCAAAATTTTTTGTCAATCCTATCTATTGAAAGTACTGTCAATTTTTTTGACAGTCCTAAAGATAACATGATGTCATTTTGACAGTTCAATGGAAAGATTATCAAAATTTTGATAGTTTTAAAGATAATAGTATTGTTTTTCTTCTTTAGGACTATCAATTTTTTTTTAAAAAAAAAGGGGTAAAGCAGACCCAAATAAATTTTGGGATTTTTTGACTTTCATCCCACTTGTTAATATGAATTTGTACTTACATCCCTCTTTTTAATTTTTTTAGACTTACATCCTATTTTTTGTCACAAAAAATATTCATTTTGTCACAAAAAATATTTGTTTTGTCACGAAAAATATTTTTAGTGACAAAGTGGGATGTGAGTCTAAAAAAAATAAAAAACGAAATGTAAGTAAAAAGTCATATTAATAAATGATTAATTTGGAATAAATAAAATAAATAACTTTTTAAAGACTAACTGGTACGGAGTATTTCCAATCACGAAAGGATAAACTTCATCACCTACCACCACCACCACAATCTACAAATGTTCACCAAACATTATGCGTCACCCTCTAATGTCTTGTCCACGGAAGAAGGTGTTTCGCCATAGATTCCTACATGAAAGGACAAGCTTAGGACGTTTTGTCCATTAGCTCCGTCCCTCACCTTAATGACAAAAACCACAAATCACATGACTCTCCCTCTCCTCTCCTCTCCTCTCCTCACCTCACGCCTCACATCTTATCATCTTTATTCCTCCTGCCATACAGTAACCCATCCCATCCAGTACTAAAACCATCTTCTTCTTCTTCTGTCCTCTTTCTCGAGTAGTTGCGCAGGCTCGCTAGCCATGAGCACCAAGAAGCTGAGCGAGATGATACTGAACAGATGGCACAAGCTAGGGAGGATGAGTAGGAGGAGGAGCAAGGGGCACTTCGTGGTGTACGCGAAGGGAGGGAAGAGGTTCGTCGTCCCTTTGAAGTATTTGGACCACCCGATATTCCGTGTGCTTCTGGAGATGGCCGAGGAGGAGTTCGGGAACACGTCCCGCGGGCCCTTGACCGTTCCGTGCGAGGAGGAGCTGATGGAGCACCTAGTGTCGCTGCTGAGGATCGATCCCCAGGAAGATGTACAGAAGGCTCTCCTCTCCGTTACTTCCTGTAGAGGTGCTCCCTTCGCTTCCTTCTTCCCTCTCTCTGGGATGATTTGATCATCATCAATATATTGTACATGCATGGTTGCGTTGCGCACTAGACTTGTATCCTCAGTTAGAAGGCCTTTTACTTTTTCTCTGTTTCAAGGATAAATAGTCACGTTTGATGTTTGATGCTGTAGAAACTTGTTTCTGTAAAGTAATTGTTATTGTCAAATCTGAGTAACCTTTGTGTTGAGCGGAGAGAGGATAAAGTCCTGAGGAGTTGAGGCAAAGGAAAATAGTTTCTTCCAGTAAACCAAGGAATCATTTTTCCTTTCTAAGAATTATTTTTATTTAACTTTCCTTTCTTTTCGGGAATCAAACGAGGCCAAGGTAACACTTGTTTGGATGTCGAAAAGGTAGGAAAAGAAAAGTTTCAAAAACTATTTTATTTATTGGTAGAAAAAAATATAACTAATATTTAGTTTTTGATTATCTTTAGATTACAATTGATACTTTCTTTACTAAAGGATATTTGGATAATCTTTTTCACAATTCTTTCAACTCTTTTTTTTTTTTTTTTTTTTTTCAAATTTTGTTGGTCGTTCCAAACAATACAGCTGCTGCTGCTACTCGTTCTTCTTCTTTTCGCTTGATGGAGCATTCCGTTCCGAAATCACCTACAGATCAAGGTGTGTGGTGGGCGGACCAGGTTCGTCCGGTTTCGGATCGGACCGGACTTTCAAAAATACCAGAGAAAAATAGGGTCCCGACTCAAGATTGCCGACTCAAGATTGGAGTAGAACCGTACTGGGTTAGTCTGGGTTGTCCGGATTGGCCTTCCTGTTGACAGTTACTATTTATAAGTAAATCGAAAACAAATGATGGATATGTGGAATGTATGCATCGATATGTGAAATATATCTATATGTATTAATTATTCATTTGAGGAAGTTTACAAGCTAACATGGGGCCTTCGTTTATAGAAATTTGAAATTGAATCATGATTAGAAATATGTAAATATTATATAGGAAAAGTCATGCCGGACTGACTAAGACGATCATGCAGTCGAAATTAACGTCACGTGTTATCATCCTACGTGTTATCGTCCTATTGGTTGGAACGTGAGATCTACAAAATCAATCCTCTCTACGTTCGTCTTCAAAAATATCGACCAATTCGGAGCCAACACGTGACGTCGGTTTACGCGTCATTCTCCTTGTATTTTATAACTTATAAACTATAATTATACATATCAGGGCCGGTTTTGAGGGAGTGCAATGAGTGCGACTGCACTAGGCCTCTCGAATTCGTACGCCTCCAATTTTTTTATATGTATATATATTATGTATACTAAAATAACTTATGAATAAATACTTTAAAAAATTCAAAGATTCCAAACTTATGAATAAACAATTTAAAATTGTTAATAAATAATTTAAAAAAATGCATATGTACATGTATTATGAGTACTAAACTAACTTATGCATAAATTATTTAAAATTCATTCGCCTCCCAAATTATGTACATAAACTAAACTAATTTATGGACAACCAATTAACTAACGTTTCTACTATAACATTGTTAGACAACTCGAAGCCCACGGGAGATTCCAAGAGAAATCCAAAGATTCCAAACTTTTGGATTTAAAAATCAGAGCAAATCAAATCCCAATATATCAACAAATCACAGTCCAAAGTCTAGATTATCTCAATCCCATTAAATTCCTATTCGAAATCAATAGTAAATCCTAAAGACTCAATAGAAAATCCTAAGAGGAATAGGATTCAAATCAAATCCTAAGCATCTCTATCGACAACATCTGTCTTTGACCCCTTAAAAAAATTCTCACAGATCTAAACCATCTTGTCCCCTATCTAGGACCCTTCGCCAACACCTCACGAGCACTCTGATCTCCTCCTTGTTCACATCTCGATTGCCAAAGACGCCCCATTGATCATCTTTCCATGTCCGACCGTCGATGATTTGACATCAACACCGCCGGAGATGCATGTGAGACTTCTGAATTTGTTGCCGAGTCACTTGAAGAATAAATTACTTCTTGTATATAGTAGATCATGTTATTGCGTTACTCAAGAGAAGGTTCGAACAATATCAAAACTATGGGAATACTTTTGATTTTTTGTTCAGTTCAAAAAAAATTGAATTAATTAGATATAGATGGTTAATGTTTGTTGTAGTTGTTTAGAAAACACTTTGAGACATGGTGATTCTTCTGATATTGATGGACATGAATTGTTAGAGGACCTATAAACTTTACGAGATCTACCAAAAGACGTCCAAGCACTAGATATGTTAAATTTTATGAAGAAATTTAATTATTTTCATACTGCAAGCATTGCTTATAGATTCTGTTGACAATACCAGTGACTGTTGCATCTGTAGAAGAATTTTTTTTCAAGTTGAAATTATTGAAATCGTACATGCGATCAACCATGTCACATGAAAGATTAAATGGACTAGCTCTAATTTTCATTAAAAATGAGTAATGAAAGGTGTTGGTTATGAATGGTTGATTGATGATTTTGTAGAATGGAATGACAGAAGATCGTTCTTAATGTGAAGATGACAAAGATACTCTTATTTTTTTAGTTTCCTTTATCTCCTTTAGTCAACTATTATTTCGATTAAAAGTTATTGTAGTCGAATGATTTTCCTCAATTGACATTAATTTTGAATAATTTAATTTCTGAATATTTTTAATTAGATTTATTTTATATGGGAATAGGCCTCCATTTATTTTTCGCACTGGACTATATATTCCTTGATGAATCTCAGCTCTGGCCCTGATATATATATATATATATATATATATATATATATATATATATATATATATATATATTACTTGATAAAATATTTATTAAATATAATATAACTTGTAGTCTTGAATACAGTTTTGGGGAGAACATATAAATATAGTGACATAAAAAATAGAAAACTAATACATGCTAATTACAATTAACTAAGTAGGTAGTACTATAGGTAAATAAATTAAAAGACATATTTTGTCAAGATGCAAAATTTGAAGAACTCCATGCTCCATGATTATTGTCTTATTAGTCCCGGGGCTTGATCAAAGATGGTAAAACAGATACAACAGAGATCTACGATGATATAAAAACCAAATAGCCCGATTACAATATGGAGGAGGAAAATAAAGAAGAGAAGATCTCTCGTTCTTCCTTGCAAACGTGTTACAATTGGGACAAAACGAGTTACAATAATCTAGAGAAAGATTAGAAGAAGAAGAAATGCTGGGGTGTCAAAACACCGTTGCTCAAAGTAAGATTCGCCCCACCCGAATTGCTTCCAGGAATCAGCAAGTTGAAGAACTTGTGGAACGCTCGAAGTCACCTCTGTTATGACTCCTCGGATGGACTTGCAATGGCGGCAGCAGCTCTCTCTGTCTTTCTCCTTTTCTGACTTATATTTTCGTAGTAGCCATAAAGGAGGCCAGAAGAGAGTATATATAGAGAGAGGGTGGAAACCCTAGCCGCCTCTTCAGTTATGGAAATATTGAATCAAATCCCAAAAGGATAGCAACGAGATTAATTTAAATCCCACAAAGATATCAACGAAATTAATTCAAATCCCACAAATAGTGGATCTGAATTAATCGCATTGAATCAGTCTTTCCATAACTGACTTGTAGTCTGCACAGTCAACGGAGCCCTCCATGCGGCAGCAGCAGCAGCAGCCTGGCCGCATGAGCCTCATGGCCACATGGACCGCATGGGCCGCATGACTGCTGACGTGCTAAGTGCAAAGTGCGCCAACAAAATGCCACATTACGCCTCATGAGCCCATGAGCCCGAGTCCGAGTCCGAGTCGCTAAGCCCCTTTGGGGCTTAGCTCCAAATGGAATTAATCCAAGAGAATGACAAAAGCATTAATGCTTAATCCTTGGAGCCTTATTCTTACCTCCTAGTAAAATCACCCACATGGTTCCCTCCTTAGGGTCACCACCCCATGTGCATCTCTCAACAACACAACCAAGTATATATGTTGAGATAACTCATGGTGCATTTTCGATGTGGGACTAAAATTTTACAAGACATGTTGAGAGCAATCTCTCTCCATGTAAAGAAAGCACCAACAATCTCCACATATCACAACATATATATGTGTCCAGGGTTGAGCGTTCCCCATAATAACTGTCTATTTTGCATTAGGATAGATGTCGCTGACGACTTGAATCTTCCCGCATGGGTTAAATAACAATGTGATACAAGAATGGACTACGCCTTGAATTCTGTACCACAATTGTAATTCTTTTCACTCACAAAGTGTAGTTACGTGTGCTTCTGGCTGCACATTAAAGGCCCTGTGCCAGCCTAGTTTCAGTGTATAATTTTGGGCGTCTACAAGTTTACCCTTAAGAGACGGCCTGATATCTCTTTCCATACACTATAGGTGAGTTCTTTATTAAAGAGATATGGCATAAAGCCTTGCGCTTCCTTGCGGTGCTACGCCGCTATGACATGGCCTGAAGCCGAGGCATTACCCCTACCTGGAAACCTCATCGTAGTGTCATACTACTGTAGCATGAGGTCTCAGCCTCTTTGTAGTGCCAATCTACTCAGCATGAAGCCTAAGGCTTCCTTGCGGTGTTACGTCGCAACGACATGGCTTGTAAGGCCGAGGCTTTACCCCTACCTGGGTACCTCATCGTGGTGTCGTGCTACTGTAACATGGGGCCATCCTCCCCTTTATAGTGCTGACTACAACTCTTTAATTACGTCATACAGCATTAGGCTACCTGCCTATTTGCGGTGCTACGCCGCTATGACTTGGCTTGCAAAGCCGAGGCATTACCCCAGACCTGGGAACCTCATGGTGGAGTCATCCCACTGTAGCATAGAGTTTCACTCCTTGTAGTGCTGCTCTACCGTGCTTCCTGTAAAGCACACCAGGCATTCACGCTGCCTGAGAACTCATTAAGGCGTTTAAGCCAACCTTCCACAGGATCTGTTTTTTTCCGCAGAAAATATATAGTAGAAAATAGTATTTATGGGTCCGTATCCCTTCCATGTTCCAGAGAACAAGTACCCACTGTTACCTGATAGTTTTCCAGTCAGTGATCCTCCTTTGAACAAAAAGTTAGATGCCTAGTAGATTTCTCTTTGAACTAATAGCATAAAACTTTATTGTAGGATTACAAAGACACACTATCAGAATGCCTTCAAGCCCATTTTACAAGCTATGTCATCGACCAACTGGCGCATGAGGCCCTTTGTGAACGGATCTGCCAGGTTCTCCTGACTCCGAACATCAATTACTGCAATTACACCTCTTTTGATATGATCGTGTACTGCCCTGTGCTTCAACCGCACAGTCCTCTTCTTCCCGTTGAAGAGGTCATTTGATGCCACCGACGTAGTCGCCTAGTTGTCACAGTATATCGGTATCGCCGGTATCTGAGCCCTAACCACTGGAAGATCATACATGAGCTCCCGAAGCCATTCTGTTTTATCTGCTGCAGTTTCAAGTGCATAGAATTCAGATTCCATGGAGGAACGAGAGAGTATAGTCTGTTTCTTCGACTTCCACGATATAGCAGCTCCACCCAAGGAAAAGGCATATCCACCTGTGGATCTCTCGCTTTCCACCTCTGAACACCAGCTAGCATCACTGAAGCCTTCCACTACTGTCGGATACCCGTTGTAGTGCAGTACATATGTCTGAGTCTTCTTGAGATATCTCAGCACCCGCTTCACAGCTTTCCAGTGCTTAATCCCTGGGTTGCTTGTGAACCGACTCAGCATTCCCACGGCAAAATCTATGTCAGGCCTTGTGGTAGTGGTTGCGTACATCAAACTTCCGATAACGCTGGAATACTCCAGCTGCCTGACGCTTTCCCTCGAGTTTGGCTTCAGCTTCTGATCACCTCTGTATGGCGTATCGATCCCTGGAAGATCCTTATACCCATAGCGAGTGAGCATCTTCTCAATGTAGTGAGATTGTGACAGCGCTACTCCAGTGTCTGTCCGGATGATCTTTATGCCCAAGATGACATCTGCATCCCCCAAGTCCTTCATACTGAACTTAGTTGAGAGGAACTTCTTTGTCTCTGTGACACAGCCTATATCCGTCCCTAGGATTAGCATGTCGTCCACGTACAGACAAACAATGACTCCTCTTCCATCAGCGAACTTTGTATAAACACATTTGTCCGTCTCGCTAACCCTGTAGCCGTTTGACCTAATAACTTTGTCAAACTTCTCATGCCACATCTTGGGAGCTTGCTTCAAACCATACAATGATTTCACCAACTTGCAGACTTTGTCTTTAAGACCTTTGACGACAAATCCATCTGGCTGTTGCATGTAAATCTCTTCGGTCAGCTCCCCATTCAGGAATGCTGTTTTAACATCCATCTGATATATCACCAACTTATGTATAGCTGCTAGAACGATTAACATTCTGATGGTGGTCATCCGAGCTACTGGAGCGTACGTGTCAAAGTAGTCTATCCCCTATTTCTGAGAAAATCCCTTGGCTACCAGCCTGGCCTTGAACTTGTCAATAGTTTCATCTGCCTTTATCTTCTTCTTGAAGATCCATTTACATCCGATGGGCTTTTCTCCTTCAGGTAGATCTACCAACACCCATATGTTATTAGAGGTGATAGAGTCAAACTCGTCATTCACTGTCTCCTTCCAAAAGATAGCATCTCTGGTCTTCATCGCCTCATCATAGGTAAGCGGATCTGCTTCCACATGATAGGTGACAAAGTCATTTCCGAAGTCTTTCGGTCTCTTTGCTCGCTTAGCTGACGGCTCTGCGAGTCCTGGTATAAGTGTTATTTTATCAACAACAGCTTCTTCTTGGACTACTGGCCCATATGCGATTTCAGTCTCATTTGCACCTACATTATTTTCCGGAATGTCCGAAAGAACAATATTTTTGTCTTTTGCAAACTTGTCTTCAAAGTATTCAGCATCGCGAGATTCGATGATATGATTTGACTCAATATCAAGAAATCTCCTAGCATCACTCTTCTCGGCATACCCCAAGAAGATCGCCTTCGTAGTCCTTGTCCCCAGCTTCTGAATCTTCAGATCTGGGAGCTTCATATACGCCAGACACCCCCACACTCGAATGATATTCAAGTTTGGTCTGACTTTGAACCAGAGTTCATGAGGAGTTACGTCCGAAGTTGCATATGGCACTCTATTCAGAATGAAAGTGGCCGTTAATGCAGCTTCTCTCCAGTAGCATTTTGGAAGACCTGTAGTGAGCAGCATAGAATTCATCATTTCTGTTAATGTCTGGTTCTTCCTCTCTGCTACTCTGTTGGATTGAGAAGAATATGGAGCAGTAGTCTCGCATATAATTCCATGTTCTTTGCAGAATGATGAAAATTCATGAGACCTGTACTCCCCACATCGATCACTTCTTAACCTCTTGAGTTGTTGTCCAGTCTGCCGTTCAGCTTCGGCCCTGAACTCTCTGAACTTCTCGAAAGCTTCGTCTTTAGATTTGAGCAAGTAGACGAACGCGTATTTTGAGAAGTCGTCGATGAAGGTTATAAAATACTTCATCCCGGTCTTCGTGGAGAAATGTTTGAAGTTACAGATATCGGAGTGCACCAACTCCAAAAGATCTGTGCTTCGATTGACCCGATGAAAGAGTTTCCTAGTGATCTTCGTCTGAGCACACACTTCACACTTCTCCACCTTACCCCCACATTTGGAGATAAGTCCTAGACTAGACATTTTGTTAATTCTTTTACAATGAACATGTCCTAGTCTATTATGCCACAACTCAAGAGAATAATCAGAAAATGCAACTGCATTAATGTCATCAAACTGGTTGACAAGCTGAATTTTAAACTTTCCTTCGGTTTGATAAGCCTTCCCGAAGTATGTTCCTTTCTTGGATATCACCATATGACCAGCATTGATGTCCATCCTCAAGCCTGCGTTGCAGAACAGGCTCCCAGAGATCAGGTTCTTGGCAATCGCCGGAACATGCTTCACACATTGAAGCGTCAGAGTGTTCCCAGAAGTGAGTTTTAGTTCCACGGTCCCGAACCCCAGAACTTCAGCTTGGGCCTGGTTCGCCATGACAACCTTCTCAGATATCGGCTGGTACGTGACGAACCATTTCTTGCCAGAACAGACATGGCAAGTCGCACCAGTGTCTATCCACCAGTCAGAGTCAACCCCCACAGTTGTGACCTGTGCGATCATAACAACAATGTTAGAAACCAATGAAACCTTATTAGGCTCACCTTTCTCTGATTGTTTAGACTTGGATCTGTATTCACTCTTGTAGTGGCCTTTCTTGCCATAATTGTAACAAGTCACGTGGGACTTAGTCTTCTGTTGCTTGAATGAAGGACCCTTCACTTTTAGATTAGTGAAGTCCTTCTTCTTGGGATGAGAAGTCGCCTGCTTCCCCTTGGGATCTTTCGTCTGCACTAGATTGGCTTTAGCCAACTGTTTGGACAGAATATCCACCTTCTGTTGGGAACGCATCTCGTCCTCAACATGGATCTCTTGAAGTAGATCTCCCAAGCTAATGTCTAGCTTCTTTCTGTGCATCCTTGCATAGAAGGTACTCCATCCAGCTGTAAGTTTTGAGACGATCCCTCCAACGACAAACTTGTCGGGAAGGGGCATCTCTTCGTCTTCCAGTTTCTGACGTAGCTTCAGAAATTCCTTCACCTGTGGCAACATGGACTTCTCGTCCTCAAAGAGCAATTTGTGATATTTTTCAACACAAACATTTTGCTTCTGTTCCTGTCTTCTTCATACAGTTTTTCCACAGACTCCCATATGTCTCTGGCAAGTTCCTTCTTCGAGTAAGATTCTGTCAGGGAGTCCTCCATAGCATTCAGGATGAGAAGCCTGCAGATGCTATTTTCCTTTCTCTATTTGGCCTGGAGTTTGGTAGCCGCATTGATTGCGGCAGTAGATCCAGTGTCTGGAACAGAGGGTTCTTCCTCCAACAGAACGTGATCAACGTCTTTTAGTTGAAGAGTTAGATAAACCTTTCTCTTCCAGACTTGATAATGCTCTCCATCGAACTTTTCCAACTTGCAGTAGTCCGATTGGACGAGCGAAGCATTAATGTTTTCCATCTATAAGGATCTTGCTTTAAGATTGTTAGTCCCGGGGCTTGATCAAAGATGGTAAAACAGATGCAACAGAGATCTACGATGATATAAAAACCAAATAGCCCGATTACAATATGGAGGAGGGAAATAGAGAAGAGAAGATCTCTCGTTCTTCCTTGCAAACGTGTTGCAATTGGGACAGAACGAGTTACAATAATCTAGAAAAAGATTAGAAGAAGAAGAAATGTTGGGGTGTCAAAACACCGTTGCTCAAAGCAAGATTCGTCCCACATAAATTTCTTCCAGGAACCAGCAAGTTGAAGAACTTGTGGAACGCTCGAAGTCACCTCTGTTATGACTCCTCGGATGAACTTGCAATGGCGGCAGCAGCTCTCTCTTTCTTTCTCCTTTTCTGACTTATATTTTCGTAGTAGCCACAAAGGAGGCCAGAAGAGAGTATATATAGAAAGAGGGTGGAAACCCTAGCCGCCTTTTCAGTTATGGAAAGATTGAATCAAATCCCAAAAGGATAGCAACGAGATTAATTTAAATCCCACAGAAATATCAACGAAATTAATTCAAATTCCACAAATAGTGGATCTGAATTAATCACATTGAATCAGTCTTTTCATAACTGACTTGTAGTCTGCACAGTCAGCGGAGCCCTCCAAATGGAAAGTGCACCAACAAAACGGCACATTACGCCTCATGAGCCCGAGTCCGAGTCGCAGGGCTTAGCTCCAAATGGAATTAATCCAAGAGAATGACAAAAGCATTAATGCTTAATCCTTGGAGCCTTATTCTTACCTCCTAGTAAAATCACCCACATGGTTCCCTCCTTAGGGTCACCACCCCATGTGCATCTCTCAACAACACAACCAAGTATATATGTTGAGATAACTCATGGTGCATTTCCGATGTGGGACTAAAATTTTACAAGACATGTTGAGAGCAAGCTCTCTCCATGTAAAGAAAGCACCAACATGTCTTACTCAAAGGGATATAACGATTTAGATACCTAGATATCATTCCACTTTTCGATATTTCTATATTGTATACGTTGAACATGAGTTACACCCATGAGTACTATAACATTCTTCTTATAAATTTTGCTAAATTGTTGCCAAATATTGCTCAGACTACAATAGTGAGATCCTCCTCCTCATTTGTGACCGTGTACTCCATGCATTGTGTCGGTTGGGATTGTGTACCTTACAATTGTGGTGATTATTGTTCATTATCTATGTCCATTAGACTTAGTAATAAATACTAAAAGTTTAGACCTATAGCCTAGAGGTGAAGTGATTAAAAGAGCAAGAGATTTTGAATTGTGAATTTGTGAAGAACTAAATAAAATAAATCATATGTATAGATATTTGGAGGATTCAAATGATCAAAATAATTTTAGAAAGCCATTTATGGTTGTTATATGAAAATTTTAGTCAGTTTCAATAGAATGTCCAATATTTTCATGACTAAAGTCCATAAATGGCTAACATATAGTAATATTTATGTTAAAAAAAACTCTTAAATAACTATATTATCCTAGAAATATTATTGTTGGGAGAGTTTTTACTAAAAAGATTAATGGGGGAATACTGGGTTTGGTCCGAGCAAGTATACGTCCTGATTTTTCAAAAATTATTTTATGAATTATTTTAATGAAATATAAATTCATTTCCCACAAATCAATTATATGCCAACTAGTTATAAAATTATTTCATGTGTTATGAATATGGAAGAGAAAGAGAAATATTGTAGCCGAATGAATTCTTTAGGACTTTTCATTAATAATATATATGAAGAGGGAAAAAAATATAGGTGGTTATAGATAGGTTAAGGGCATCCCTATTTGGTCTTAGCCGCAAATCATAACACTCCTCCTTGGATGCTCACCTTAATTTTTGTCTCATTAAAAATTTTCTAAGTAAAAATCCATCTTTGAAAAAAATTCACAGTAGAAGAAAATAGTACAATAATATTCTTCATGAATATGATTCTTTAGGAATCCAAGTGGGTGCAACTTACGCTACCTCGTTAAAAAATCTTTCGAAGGAAAAATCTAATAAGAAAAATTTCATCGAAGAAATAGAGTATGCTAAAAGACATAATTCAAGATAACTTCGTTATCTTTAGGATGCATGCATCTTTAGGATGCTCTCTCTCAAATTATAAAAAAAATTACATTTAGCTCTTCGTTAATATAAATGAAAAATCAACCCCTAATAAATTTGAATATTACATCTTACCCCAATACTTTCTTTATCTATACATTTATATACATTATTCTAATATCCTAATGCATAATCGTATGCTTATTGGTTATTTCTAGAAGCTTGCAAATCTTCCTGATTGTTGAACTGTTGAAACCATATCCATTCAAAATCTCTGTTTGGTTCATTAAGTGTAGGAATATTTTGATGAGGTTGCCGCAATAATTTTACTTTATTATTTATGAAATACCTGCATTACGATTTATAAAACATACATTGTTTGTGATATTCCCTTATGGGAGATTAGATAAATACCATATATCTGTTTGTCTCACAAGATTAAAATATTCATATAAATTAAATCGAAAATAATTTATGTGTCTTATGTCATTCTAGTGTCTATGCGTATGTGCATATCAGCAAAATCACATAAATATATTGTGCTGAGTGAAGGACAATAAAGATTTTGTATTTATCTTCTATAAATATGGTACTTCAGGACCTATAATATATTCTTTCAATAGTAGCATATCTCATTGATATGACCATTATAGATATACTGAGTAAATGATAACTACTCATATTAAATTTCTTCATGAGCTTTATCTCTATGGAATATTATCTCTTTAGGAGATTAATATTATCTCTTTAGGAGATTATAACAGATATTTTTTAGAAGATTCATCTATTCTGAAAGTTATCTCTTTAGGAAATTATATGAGATTTCTAAAAGAATCATTAGAACCTTTCGACCTTACACGTTCTAAATGTAGAAGTTATCCATTCGCTACCTTTATTTAGTTCTTTTGATATTTACTTCTATTCTAGAAGGTACATTCATAGTTAGTATAACTATTTAAGAAGCATTAAACTCATCAAGTAAGCATCTAAAAATTTATTTACAATGAAATACAATGGATAATTTCTCTTAATTTAGTCAAGATTAGATAAAGTGGAATTATACCATGATATATTCTTCTAGAATGATGCTTTATGGCGTTCTTCTTGGATAATGATGAAGTTATTCTAGAACGATAATTCACAACGCTCTTCTAGAACAAAGTATTTATCTTCTTCCTATCTCTCCCTATCGACGGGAATTCCGTCTTATCAAAGTGATAGATTGTAAATTTACATTAAAGATATCTCATGTCTAAAAGATTTAATAATCTAAGAAGATAAATATATAAATTTTCAATATTATAATTCATATAACATAGATGCCAATGTTACAATTTCAGATAATACCAATATAAGCCATATAAATTCAAAAAAAAAATGCAATTCGACATGAAACTAGACTAATTATTATTAAAATACAATCTTCATGATCGATGATTTAGAAATAAACTTTCTTTAGGTTAAGAAAACCTAGTTGACCATTAGTTTTGGCTGCAATTTGCTAAGAGATAACCGTACGAATTAGTTTTGATAATCATTATCATTATTCCGGGGTGTCTTGGCCAATCATGCCATAATTTAAAAATTATGGGATCATTCGGCTTCTTCTCATAGTGGACCCTTAGGATTGAGCTTCTTGCTTAACGTAGTATGTGACTTAACATCCCCAATGTGAGTGACGAATATTGCTAGTGAATAGCTAGAGAATCTATTTAGACGAACTTTTGGTCTCTTAGACGTACTTTTTATTTTATAGACTAGTGGTTACACAAAAATATTTTTTATTTTACTTACTCAGTGTTTTAATATGATACTCGTTTCCCTTTATATCATTAAAACTCGGTAAAATTCTTCTAAAATTATGTATCTATTGGGTAAAAGTGCTCTACCGAAGCCGTCATTAATTTGAACAAGACCAGCTATCATGGATATTACGTTCGAACTAGTATTATTATGGAGAAAAAGATCATATTCTTAAAGATGGTTCGAGTAGCAACATTATAAACTATCAATTAAAATATGTCTATAGAACTTCAGGTCTATGATAGTTGATCGGATAACCAGACATCCGTAGTCACCCTACGGATCAGGCAAACTTATGGTAAAATCTTTTAAAAATATACAAGTATGAAATATCAGCATTCAGGTTGGTAATTTTATTTTTGACCTTTCAAGGGCCAACAACCCGCTGCGACCTACAAAAGTTAGTTAGCGGACGACTGGTTCCCCCAGACATGCAGCACAATACCTGTTATGTATGCACCAATTTGGTGTAGTACAAAATTCAAGCAAGCAATCATTTGTTTAATCAAGTCGAGTACCATATTCTAAGCTTGCATGGTGTAACACCCAGTTTTCCAAATGAGGGTAATTTTAATTTTTTTTAATTTTAGTCTTTTAATAATGATATTTAAATCATGATATAATTTTTGGTGATTTTTAATCATTTAAAACTTTTTTAAATCATGACTTATGATTTTGGTGTTTTGATAGTGTAACCTTGGAGACTGCTTAACCTAGAGCCTAGCCATGTGATTAGGGTGTTTCGTTTATCATTTCCAGTTCGAGGGTACTTTTGTCATTTTGAATTTAATTGAATTTAATATATATTATTTGGAATTTAATGTATTATTAAGAATGGTGTGATTTTAATATTATTTAATTGATTGCCATGTTTTGTGATTAGCCTAACTTGGTTTGGAACTAACCTAGATTAGTCACAGCTAGTCTTAGCTAACCATGGTTAGTGATAGTTAGTATTAATTATATTTATTAGAATTTTCAGTGATTTTTAGTATATTTGTTTTGGTGCTATAGTTGACTTTGACTAGTGTTGACTAGGAGACTAACCTAGAGACTAACCTAGGTCATGACCACTTGGTTAGGTTAAGTAATTTTAGCTTGACCTAAGTTAGTGAGGATTAACTCATTGGAACTTGTTTGGAGAGATTAGGAATTGATTAGGCTAGAATGGCTTGTGACTTCATAAGTCATGACTAATGACTTAAGCCTTAAAGCCCATAGGCCCACACCATGTAGCCAAACCCTAACCCTAATCAGCCCATGGCTGGTCATATTGATCCCCCCTCTCTATTTAATACTCCTCAAAGTTAGGGCTAGCCTCCATTAGGAATTTTGCTAAGTTTTAGAAAGAGGTAAGTCTCCATCTTCATTAAATCCTATAAAATCCATTTTAATTCCTTTTTCACCCAAACCAATTACAATGGGTTCTAATTTTATTTCTCTTACTATTGGTATCAAGTAATCTCAGCTTGGGAGCAAATTGGAGGAGTTGGCTATCAAGAAGAACACCTCTTTGTGGAGCTTTTTGAGGATTTTGATACACATAGGTAACTTTCATTCCACACCATAGAATCCTAATTTTATTGCATGTCTAGGGAGACCTAGGCCTAACCTAACTGTAGGAATCAAAAACCCTAGAATTTGAGTCCGATTCGTGTCCTATTTGGACACGTATCAGTGTCATATTGCATGTGTTTGATGAAATGCCCCAATGGGCATTTCGAGTGATTTTTAGGAAAGTAATTGATCAGGAAATTAGGTTTAGGTGTCGCTTATGTGTTTATGGTGTCCTTGTGTGATTTTCGTGTCGTGTCGAGTCTGCACAGACACGTGTACACACGGTCGCGTGCGCGCGTGTACGGACGGTTTGCGTGCCCTGCATCTCGGGGGACACAGCACACTGGACACGGCTCCTCGACACGTGAAACTTGACATGGGACATGGGGCTGATACTGACACGGGGCTCCCCAAGTTTTAGAGCCCCACGTGTCGTGTCGGACACGCACAGGACAGTGCATCGAATTTGCACTGTGTTGATGGCTGTCATTTTCGTGCACTGATACGCGTATCGTATCGCACGCACGCGTATCGTAGACACGTGTCAGGGTGTCCTAGCCCTAGCCCTAGACCTAGTCGACACTGGAACACGACCACGTGGCTTGTGTCGTGTCGTATCGTGTGCACAGACACTGTGAACACGTGCACGAGGCTTAATTCTGTGCACTGTGTCCAGTTTCCTGTTTTGTGTTCTTAATGGATTGGACACGTTTGTGTCCACTTGGGTGGACACAAACTTATCATATGACACGTACACAATGTATATTTACATTACCAACCACTGTTTTAGCACTTTAGTTCAATTTTGATGTTGAATTCTCATTTCCCCAAAATTCTTAAACCTTAAATAACAGTCCCTATTTTCCTGTGTTCCCAGTTTTCCAATCTCGATTTTGTCATCAATTTTGATCTATTATTCATTGTTAAATAGTGTAGTTTAAAACCCTAATGTGTTCACCTATATGTTATCTAAGTGTGTGTCGATTTTGGAATAAATTGGTTTTGTTTTGGTTCAGAAAACTGGGATGTTGGTTGAGGACTGTTTTAGACTAATTTCTGTGAACTGTTTTGATTGAATGTGTTAATCTGAGAATGGAAGTATGGGCTGAGACTGAGGTTGTGAACTGAGTTCCCTCTTTTCATTTCACTATAGTGTAATGGTTTAACTCCTTAAACTGAGATATGGGGTTTTGCCTCACCGTTTCTATGTTCACTGTTTGTATCACTCACATTCTCACTACACACACACACTAGTATATATATATCACACCCTTCACTGTTTACACCATCCCTACACCACACACATGTCTATGTGTCTCACACACACACTTGAACACTCTCACTCTCACTAATTGACACACACACAACTCTCATGTTTTCATACACATATATACACATATGTTCCTATTCCTATGTGCATATATAAGTATTTTGTGAAATGTATATATAGATAAAATGTATGTGTGATATACTATAGATACCTATATGCTAATGTGTGTACCATATCATATATTAATATGGATAGATAATGTATGTGTGATATGTATATAGTAGCCTATAGTCTATGTATATTCTAAGTTGGATTATAATACATCTTTATGTGTATTATTTTAAATATAGGTATAACCTTGTGTAGATGTGTTATAGGTTGGTTTAGACATGGTTTAGCCTATGGCCTAGTCTCTTAGCTTATGGCCTATGTGAGTGTCTGTGTGTCAGTGTAGAGCCTAGATTAGACTTGTGTAGCCTTGTTAGACTTAGAATAGCCTTGTTAGCCTAGTATAGACTAGTTTGACTTAGGTTTGACTTGGTTGACCTAGTTTGACTTCTAAGGTTGACCAGAGTTGACCAAGAGTTGACTTTGGTCTAGATTGACCTAGATTCATGTAGTATGCATCGTAGTGCATCTTATTACTATTCTGGACTTGTTGTGACTTGTGCTGTTCTAATAGGAGCCAGATACCACTCCTCGGACAGTACTTTCGTCTTGGACATTCAGTTAGCAGACGAGTACATTCTCTGATCATTTCATATCCTGCTTAGAATTATTTTTCTGTATTAAATTACTTTACTTGATACTGTCACGTTGGTCACACGAATTAGTACTATATGGATCCTTTCTTGAGATGTTATCCCTTCAAGGAGCATCGGGTACTCTATGTTCTGTGTGTTTTACTTACATGGCGTATCACTATGCTTCTTTGGTTCTTTGATCACTTGTGACATATACTCTTATGATTACAGAGTTTTCCTTGAATCCTTATCCCATTTATTAGATTTTCCAGAATCCCCATTTATGGGACTACTATGTACCATCCTTCGGGGGCAGTTACATAGAATCATAACATAACCTGGTTAGATCCTTGTCTATTAATTGGGGGTACGGGGGAGTAGAAGTGGACATGTGAATAATACCCAAGTAGTATCTCATCAGAATCTTTCCGTAGTGTCTTATCCGAATCATCCTATGCCATTTACATGTCTATATTATACTCTGATTCACTAGCCACTGTTAGTTCTTTACTTATAGTAGATATTTCTATTACAGCTCTCTCTCTCTGTTTACATACTGCATTCTTCAGTATCTATATCTTACTTTACTGCATGATTATATTTTCTAACCTGCTATGAACTGTTGAGATGTATTGTGCTCGCTCCTGTCCTGACTGGACCTGTTAAAAATATTACAGAGGACGAGGAGGAGGCCTGTGCGGATACCTTTTTGCAGGACAACTCTAGCTGACGACTTTACCCTACTGTCTAGACTAGCTTAGTTAGGCTTTATCTTACTTATGTTGTCTTGAGACTAGTAGTTAGACTTTATTTCTGTCTTTGAGATCTGGGTTGTATATTCTTTCATATTCAGTAGCTGAGACCTTATACTCTGGATATCTGCTGAGATGTTATCTTAGACTATTTGATCATCTGTATTTTTCTTGAGTTCTATATCATATCGTGCTTCTTCTTCCTTAGTTGTGATTGAGTTTATTTTCTGCTATGTCACCCCCATTCGGGGAGTATAAACTGCTTATCTTATATTGTTAGATGTTGTGACCTAGGATAGCGTTCTACCACCGACACTACGGCATAGGCTGGGCGTTGTTACGCTCTCGTACCCTCACAGTGGGTGCGGGTCGTGACACATGGACGTCATATAATATGAGTTCACTTATACTAAGATAACCAGTAAGTGGAGGATATTCATTAGATTACAAAAGGAAGGCCATATATGAAATTTAAAATTAGTCGAGGAAGTAGAGGATATTTAATTAATAGGGCAAGGAGCGTCTGTATTTCAAAGATTGATCTTCGCTCAGGCTATCATCAGTTAAAGATCAAACTAGATGACGTAAAACTAGATGACGTCCTGAAGTTTGTGTTTCGAACTAGATATGGACACTATAAATTTTTGGTCATGCCCTTCGGATTGACCAGTGCCCCTGCCGCCTTCATGGATATGATGAACAGAGTCTTCCGGCCCTTCTTAGATAAATTTGCTATCGTGTTCATCGATGATATCTTAATCTACTTAAAAAGCAGAGAAGACCATACAAAGCATTTGAGAACAATACTACAGACAAGACGAGAAAATTAGCTCTATGCTAAGTTGAGTAAATGTAAATTTTGGATAAGTAGTGTGTCGTTCCTAGGGCACGTTATCTCGGCGGAAGGTGTGTCCATTGACCCAAAGAAAATTGAAGCTGTAGTGGATTGGAAACAATCCACGTCGGCGAGCAAGATTCGATATTTCTTCGGCTTGGAAGGCTACTATAGGAAGTTTGTCATGGTTTTTTCAAAAGTGGCAGCGCCTTTGACTCGGCTAACCCAGAAAGGAGTAGCATTTGATTGGACTGATGAGTGCGAGGCTAGCTTTCAAAATTTGAAGCAACGTCTCATATCAGCTCCAATCTTTGCACTTCCAGATGGCATCGAGGGATTCCAGATATACATTGATGCGTCCGAATTGGGTTTGGGATGTGTATTGACTCAGAAAGAAAAATTTATATCGTATGCCTCAAGACAGCTTAAGTCGCACGAGAAAAATTATCCAACACATGATTTGGAATTGGCAGCGATAGTTTTTGCATTAAAATTATGGCGACATTACTTGTACAGAGTGGCTTGCGAGATCTTCACTGATCATAAGAGCCTAAAGTACATTTTCACTCAAAAAGATCTGAATTTATGACAAAGACGTTGGTTGGAACTAATAAAAGATTACGACCTGACGATCGCGTACACCCCAGAAAAAAACAATGTGGTGGCGGATGCTGTAGGACCGTTGAGCACCTCTAGAGGGAGGGGGTGAATAGAGTGTATGTGCGTAGAGCGAAATAAAATGCTAATTAAAAATTAACTGATAAACTATGGCAATAAATAAAGAGACACTAGATAAATACAGTAAGCAAGAGAGAATCAAACTCAATGAACACCGCGATGTATACTAGTTTTCCTCTGAGAGGACTAATCCAGTCATAGGTACTCTTGCCCGCTGTTAATCCATTATTTGCAAGATAATTGAGAGCTTGTGGTCTCTTTACAATACCGTGCTTATTGACAAGTGCACGACCAACTTCACCACACTGTGCTTGGTGACGAGCGCACGACCGACTCCAATAACAGAGAGTTTTTCTGACTTTTGTAACCTCTTTACAACTCATGTAACCAAAGACTCTAAATCGAACGGAACATTACTGACTTTGGCTAAGAGATGTATATGCGGGATATGAAAGCTTTTGATCACTGAAAACACTTAAGGAATAGAGAAAAAGAAGAGTGAATGAGTGATTTGAAAATTTAAAAATCCTGCTATATTTATAGTGTTTTTCCTAACCGAACTTGGACAGAGTTCAGGAAGAGTTCGGATGCACATATCTCGCAAACGAACGTTGTATGCAGATTTGGAGGCAACTGAAATTCAAACTTTGGTAGACCGAACAAGGACCGAACTCGGCCTGAGTTCTGTTTGAGTTCTGCCAGTTCAGAACGAGATGTTTGGGTCCAAATTTGTATGGGTATTTTAGGCTTTTTGGATAGTAGAGTTAAAATGGAATATGGGAAGGCTATTTAGATACGTGGACTTGGAATTAGCCTTAGCCAGTATTTTTCGAACGACTTTACATTTATTATCCTAAACTCAATAAAAGATAAAATACAGAATAAAAATGTAAAATAACTCAATCTGAATTCCATTGAGTAGCTTGTGGATGATGACATGAAAGTTTGTAGTACGTTCTTTGAAAAATGTAGCAGAATATAGCAGCAACCTGAAACATTAGTAGCAGTTCATATATTTTGTGTATCGACGTAAGTTATCGTTGATTATCAAAATCAGGTGTGATCATTAGGCAAAGAGCCAACAATCTCTCCCATTTTGATAATTGACAAACTTGAGTCTATACCAAAAAATATATAGGAATAATAAAAAAATAACTTGAAATAATATACCGAATATTTGGCCTGTGGCTGGTATGGTAAACTAAGTTTTTCTTTTGGATATATAGGCTTTCTCCCCCTTTGTCAAGTACGCAAAATGTGTGTGGCTCCCCCGCAATGTGTGAAGCCTACAATAATGAACCAAGACAAAAGACAAGAAAATGTCCAACATATACAAGTCACAGTCACAGTTTAAAAGATACTAGTAATGCATAAACTGATATGAAGAAAATACATCACAACAGCATAAAGTCATAACTGAAGAAAACTACTAAGAAAATCCAACTGAAAAGTTTGGATAAAAAAACTACAAGATCATCACCACTAGTAAATATAACTCAAAACAACTAAGCATCAACCGCCATATCATATCTGTGTGTCATCATCTCTAGTAGTAGCTGTAAACCCCCTAAATTTTTACTATAATTTTAAAATTTATTTATTTTGATATGGATTTATTTTTGTATCGTACGTCGTGTCACGACCCGCACCCGCTTTTCGGATACGAGACGTGTCCAAGCCAGCCTACGCCGCAGAGTCGGCGGTAGAACGCTGTCAAGCCCGCAAGAAAATAAATGCTCAAAAATAAACATTTGCTGCTCATTCATATTTCTACATTTATTACAACATTTATATTTAAAGAAAATACAAGACTGTACATTTAATGGAATTGATACAAATGCTATCTATTTCTAGGTTGTCTTCAGCATACCCAAGTTCTCCCAGTGCTAAGAGTGATCGTGGCTAAACCTGAAAAATGTTGGTTATCCAGTCAGAATTGGAACAACTACACAAACCGACGACAATGCAAACACAATAGAATTAACAAGACATGAAAATAACATATGGAATATGAAAGCTGTAAGAAAACTGATGACATAGCACGATAGCGGAGTAAACAAGGAAAAACTAATAAAAGACATCTATCTAGGTGGTGTGAAATATTTGTTTCGACATGTGAACGGCTAGGGGATAAATCCGGCTCACTGCACGTGTCGTGTGCAGCTGCTACCATGCAATAATAGACATTTTGGAGATATTTCTGGGTAGTTCACATGTGTACTAAGATATTTTCCCTTCCGACTACTCCGTGTGACGAGCGTGTCAACAAGCAATAAGATACATGTATAGACATGAAATGAAAAGACTACTATGAATCGGAAAGCAATCAGAAAGTGCACTTGCCTGAGGTCCTTAGCTGGAGAAACCAATAGTAATATACCACTCAACGAGCCACAATAAATCAACACATGTAGAAGTCTCCGGATGCTAAAATAAATAGTACCAACGTTCTCAGAATAGCCAAATTATCTAGGATTGCCTGTCCTTAAGTCCAATTCTGGACACATGGGCAAAACGGTAATTTCGGGCAAAAACGATATCCGCCGTTGGACCCGCTTTGCACCGAAATACGTGCCAGCGTCAATGGTCTCTAAAGTCGTCAAACTATATGTCTACAGATCCGGTTTTCCGATACTAACCCAACCGTATGTCCAAAGTAGGATTCCGGCGGACTGTGCACAAATCGCCCGTTGAGTGGGACCGTGGGGCCCGTAAACGGTGATTTTATCAATGGTCTCAGAATTGGACCAAACTTGGCGTACAGGACCAGAAAAATGATACGGTCCTGATGGCGCAAGTTTCGTCTCGATCCGATGAGCGTGCACAAAGTAATTAGAGAATTTGCAAAGTGCACGATACGGTGAATTTCGACGGATACGCATCAAATTCGTCGCGCACAGACGCGACCAATTGAATTCCGTCAAAGCCCACACGACCACGAAGCCGTTACGCAGCTTTCGATGCTTACGGTGCGTGACTACGTCACTCGGATTGGCGGGACGCACGTCATGTGGATTGATTTTCTATGTTTTCAAAAACTATTTTTGAGGTTTTTCTCTATTTTCAAATCGACTTAACTCACTGCTTAAAACCCTAGAATTAAAACTAAAAGTTAGGTTTCCATCTCCTATAGGTTCTCTATAGGTCTGTTCAAGTAGATTGCTAGATTTCTCGATAGGTCGACCTAATTCTGGCTTCCAAGTTGTGGTTCGAGAGGGGTTTCCTGTCCTGTTTTGGACAGGTTTTCGCTCGACTTCGGGCTCGGTTTCCGTTGCGTATGACCTAAAATAAATCTAAGTACTTGAAGGGAAATGTAGTGGGTTATGTCGGGGTCATACCTGAAGAAACGGCTCGTCAAAAGGACGAGCGTGGAGGTCGTGGTTGCCTTGCGAAGTAGGCACCCCCGCAGCTACTGCTGCTGTTTCCATTCTCCGTCTCGCGCGCGCGCACGCGTCCCCGCGCCTGGCCGGAGGCGCTGGCCGAGCGCGGCGGTGGCGTCGGCGGCCGAGGACGCACGCGGATCCCTGGGATGGCTGGTCGACGCGGCGAAGTCGAGGTGAGGTTAGGGTTTTAGGATTTCGTGATACGTATACCTACGTTTATATACACGCTGGGGAAGAATTTGCTGAATACTCGGCTGGGGGAATAATTTGCTTGTTGGGCTGACATTCGTTTGGGCCTGGCTAGGCTTACTTGTCTTGGGCCGTTGCTGTTTTGTGGGGGTTTAATAGCATTTGCTAAAGCCCAACAGTTATATAAACCTATATATTCACATACAAGGATAATTCTGTTTATATACCTTCAAGGCAATATATATATATATATATATATATATATATATATATATATATATATATATATATATATATATATATTATATACTCCCAGATTTAATAAAACCCAAAAATGTTTTTAATAAAAATCCTATAACACTTCTAGAATATTTACACCATAATATTATCATTGTCTACATATATATTATATAATCATGTATACATACATACCTATATGGCTTATGTAAATATATTAAACTAGAAATTATGGATTATGCTATAATTAGTATAACATTTATACAAATCACTCGAAAGACTAAAACAGGAACTATATATATATATATATATATATATATATATATATATATATATATATATATATATATATACACTTATATGTATAGCTCTCTCTCTCTCTCTACTATATGTGTCTCTATATATTCGTATATATCTATAGAAAATAATTTCCATAAACCTAAATAAAATAGCAATATTATCTTTTTTCTAGTGTAGGCTTATTTATAGAAAAATGTACCTATATAATAATATCTATTTCTTAGGATATAAAAGAACCAATATTAATCAAAATAGCAATAATAAGGTCAATAATAATGATAATAAAATAAGCTAAACCTATGGTAGGTGTACATACCAAAAATATATATACCAAAAATCCCCAAAGGTCCACAAAGGTATTATAAGGGAAATATTTACCATTTATAAAATAAAATAACCTTTTAATAGCAAGAGCATATATATATATATATATATATATATATATATATATATATATATATATATATATATATATATATATATATATATATATATATATGTATATAGTTAACCGCCCTACGTATAATTTCCTACTATATTGCTAAAATAAAATACCAACACCATGTACATCCACATGGACGTCCTTGGATGCACTGTCCGACTACATGGGCTCGGGTTGGGTACGAGTCCTTTCCGGGCTATTTAGGTACAATCAGATTTCCTAAAAGTCAAGTATATAAAAATAACTATTTAATCTATTTCTAGGAGTAAAGTCGCAACTTGGCTTGGTTTTCCTAGTTAGGGCACACTGATGGACAGGTCTTCCTTGGCATGGCTAAAATACTAGTCAAAGCACGTCACTGCACTATCCGTGCCATGATTCCTAGTCGTCTTGTACTCCAATTCTTAACCATGGCTAAAACCATCTACCGTAATAATTAACTAAATAATTAATTCTAAAATTCTAAAAATTATAATTTGAATCAATTGAAAAAATAATTCAAGATTTTCGGGAAGGGGAGCTACAAATCTACCCACCTTAAAAATAATTTCGTCCTCGAAATACTAATTTCTAATTATTCCTAAAAATTCAAAAGGAAGTCTACTATTATCTAAATCTCTTTAAATTTAATTCCTCAAAGTAGTTTACAACCTTCCCTAGCAATTTTGTAACTACAAAATCTCGAGGACTTCTACCCACCTTAGGTCACACTACTCCCTTGAAACATGGGTCACTAAAACCTTATAATCTCCTACTAGTGACCAATAATTCTACCAACAGATATCTAGGCATATGGCATCTAGGATCCTCTCCTATCTATCAATTATGAGTTTTCGTCTTTCCAATTAGTGAAAGGCAAAAACAATAAAGAGCTCAAGAGAGATGTCACTGAATACAATTTACGTGATTTAAAGGCGAATGTATAATTCAAACGAAATTGTCAAAGCAGTCGTGGATGTGATCCTAGAGACATCTACATCTCAATCCATGTAGGGTAAATAGATGAATAGCGAACCAATTGTATCATAGTTGATCAGACCGTAATACAATAATTCGGATTAGACGATATGTTAACGGGCGTCCCCAATAAACATATGCCTTGAATCAAGCTCGATAAAAGAGTAAGCTTGCAAAACTAGGCTGTGATAGCAGCATTGGTCAAGATAGTCAAAATATAAGTAGGCGAGATTTTTGGAAATGAGGCACAAGTAATTCGAGTTTTGTGAGAATCAAAATCTAACTCGAGATTTTGTACACGAATAATAGAATCAGAAATTTTAAACTAGTCTCTTACAGCAAAATAGAATTTAAAATAGGCAATTCTAATTTATGATATAAGATTTATATCTATACAACAAAAGAAAGTTAACCAGTTTATCAAAATCAAAATTAACTCCTTCATTCTAGGCAAGCCTAACATACCAAGTGAATAGCATATCTGTATGGGGTCATATTGTCATATCAAAGGTAATAGTGTACCTATAGGGATCTAGCAAGTTATCTGAATTCAAAAAAACATGGCCTATCTAACAACCTTAACTACCCAATTAGTCAAATAATTAAGGGACCCTTATCCTAGTTATTCTCCTAAATTATTTTAATCCTAATTGTGAATGAGCATTTCCTGAGCGCAGGCTCGCATTGGTACGACTAACTTAAGTACCATCACGAGTTCGCAATCTTTTGCGAAAACAGACCTGCATGGGCCACCACAAAAACTTGTCACGACCCGCACCCGCTTTTCGGATACGAGACGTGTCCAAGCTAGCCTACGCCGCAGAGTCGGCGGTAGAACGCTGTCAAGCCCGCAAGAAAATAAATGCTCAAAAATAAACATTTGCTGCTCATTCATATTTCTACATTTATTACAACATTTATATTTAAAGAAAATACAAGACTGTACATTTAATGGAATTGATACAAATGCTATCTATTTCTAGGTTGTCTTCAGCATACCCAAGTTCTCCCAGTGCTAAGAGTGATCGCGGCTAAACCTGAAAAATGTTGGTTATCTAGTCAGGATTGGAACAAGTACACAAACCGACGGCAATGCAAAACTCAATAGAATTAACAAGACATGAAAATAGCATATGGAATATGAAAGCTGTAAGAAAACTGATGACATAGCACGATAGCGGAGTAAACAAGGAAAAACTAATAAAAGACATCTATCTAGGTGGTGTGAAATATCTGTTTCGACATGTGAATGGCTAGGGGGTAAATCCGGCTCACTGCACGTGTCGTGTGCAGCTGATATCATACAATAATAGACGTTTTGGGGATATTTCTGGGTAGTTCACATGTGTACTTAGATATTTCCCCTCCCGACTACTCCGTGTGACGAGCGTGTCAACAAGCAACAAGATACATATATAGACATGAAATGAAAAGACTACTATGAATCGGAAAGCAATCAGAAAGTGCACTTGCCTGAGGTCCTTAGCTGGAGAAACCAATAGTAATATACCACTCAACGAGCCACAATAAATCAACACATGTAGATGTCTCTGGATGCTGAAATAAATAGTACCAACGTTCTCAGAATAGTCAAATTAGCTAGGATTGCCTGTCCTTAAGTCCAATTCTGGACACATGGGCAAAACGGTAATTTCGGGCAAAAACGATATCCGTCGTTGGATCCGCTTTGCATCAAAATGCGTGCCAGCGTCAATGGTCTCTAAAGTCGTCAAACTACATGTCTACAGATCCAGTTTTCCGATACGAACCCAACCGTATGTCCAAAGTTGGATTTCGACGGGCTGTGCACAAAATCGCCCGTTGAGTGGGACCGTGGAGCCCGCAAAACGATGATTTTATCAATGGTCTCAGAATTGGACCTAACTTGGCGTGCAGGACCAGAAAAACGATACGGTCCTGATGGCACAAGTTTCGTCTCGATCCGATGAGCGTGCACAAAGTAATTGGAGAATTTACAAAGTGCACGATACGGTGAATTTCGACGGATACGCATCAAATTCGTCGCGCACACGCGACCAATTTGAATTCCGTCAAAGCCCACACGACCACGAAGCCGTTACGCAGCTTTCGATGCTTACGATACGCGACCACGTCACTCGGATTGGCGGAACGCACGTCATGTGGATTGATTTTCTATGTTTTCAAAAACTATTTTTGAGGTTTTTCTCTATTTTCAAATCGACTTAACTCACTGCTTAAAACCCTAGAATTAAAACTAAAAGTTAGGTTTCCATCTCCTATAGGTTCTCTATAGGTCTGTTCAAGTAGATTGCTAGATTTCTCGATAGGTCGACCTAATTCTGGCTTCCAAGTTGTGGTTCGAGAGGGGTTTCCTGTCCTGTTTTGGACAGGTTTTCGCTCGACTTCGGGCTCGTTTTCAGATGCGTATGACCTAAAACAAATCTAAGTACTTGAAGGGAAATGTAGTGGGTTATGTCGGGGTCATACCTGAAGAAACGGCTCGTCAAAAGGACGAGCGTGGAGGTCGTGGTTGCCTTGCGAAGTAGGCACCCCCGCAGCTACTGCTGCTGTTTCGATTCTCCGTCTCGCACGCGCGCACGCGTCCCCCGCGCCTGGCCGGAGGCGCTGGCCGCACGCGGCGGTGGCGCCGGCGGCCGAGGACGCGCGCGGAGCCCTTGGATGGCTGGTCGACGCGGTGAAGTCGAGGTGAGGTTAGGGTTTTAGGATTTCGTGATACGTATACCTACGTTTATATACACGCTGGGGAAGAATTTGCTGAATGCTCGGCTGGGGGAATAATTTGCTTGTTGGGCTGACATTCGTTTGGGACTGGCTAGGCTTACTGGTCTTGGGCCGTTGCTGTTTTGTGGGGGTTTAATAGCATTTGCTAAAGCCCAACAGTTATATAAACCTATATATTCACATACAAGGATAATTCTGTTTATATACCTTCAAGGCAAAATATATATATATATATTATATATACTCCCAGATTTAATAAAACCCAAAAATGTTTTTAATAAAAATCCTATAATACTTCTAGAATATTTACACCATAATATTATCATTGTCTACATATATATTATATAATCATGTATACATACATACCTATATGGCTTATGTAAATATATTAAACTATAAATTATGGATTATGCTATAATTAGTATACCATTTATACAAATCACTCGAAAGACTAAAACATGAACTATTTATATATATATTTTTTATTTTTATTTTTATTTTTATTTTTTTATTTTTTATTTTTTGGAAGAAAGAACCTTTATTGAATGATAGGCGCAAAAAGTCGAAGCCTATACAAGTAAGCGCGCCTCGCGCGAAGAACCAAAAACAAAGACAAAAACACAGAGTGTTGCCCTCAAAACGGTAACTGTACCGAGCATGCGAAGGTTAAGCAGACAAAGCAGTGCCTAAGGAAAGAGCGCCCCAGCCCCTCTCAGCAGTTAAGGGCGCCCCAGAACTGGGTCGAGGAGTGAGTGCAATGTCTCTGCCTTTTGAAGATTTGTCGAACCACCTCACTGAACAAAAGGGGAGGCGATAAATGACGTCCTTCGAATCTGTATTTGTTTCTGTTTTTCCATAAAACCCAAAAAGCGGCGGCAGCGACGATCTGATGCCCGTGAGACGCGTTCCAGCTGGCAAGCAGATCGTTGATGCCCCCGGTTGTGGGGACCAACTTGCACCTGTTGTGAAGTTGCGACTAAATGTGGGAGGCCGATTCACCAGAAAGAAGAACGTGGTCGACGGATTCTGGTTGATGATTAACACAGCAGTGGCATCTGGACGCTAGACTAAATCCAAAGGATTTGACAGCATCATCCGTAGGAAGTTTCCGACGCGCGGCACGCCATAAGAGAATGGACCATTTCACTGGAATGCACGAGTGCCAAAAGTTGGCGGAGGGGGAGGTCGTTACTTGGGTTTCTCTGATGGTGGCTCTAGCCGATGTGAGGGTAAAAACGCCCCCCAGGTTGGGGGACCATCTGAGCGCATCTTGAGCTTCATTGATCGACAGATTAGAAGTGGCCAGGCTCGCCATGACCGCCGGGCCAAGCCAATCACGAACTCTATCCCAATTCCACCTAGACGTGTCATCATCCCATATATCCCGGATCTCGCACAGCGGCGGAGTAGAAGCGTTGGGTCTGAGGATCTCGTCCCCCAACCAGCGTTCCTTGCAAGCTTGCGAATGACCATTGCCCAATGTCAAGCGCAAGTGTGGTTCTGCTAGGTTACGGCCGCGGATGATGCGTCGCCACGACGCAGAAGATCTGCTGTTGGCGGACGCCTCTGTTAAGTGACAGAATCTGGAGTATCTCGCTCTCATGAACCTGGTCCAGATCGAGTTTTCGGAGCGAATTTTCCACCATAATTTGGCCGAGAGGGCGTCGACCATGTGGGCAAGTCTACAGAATCCCAGACCGCCCTCTTCAGTAGGTTTGGCCATGGTAGCCCAACTGGCCCAGTGATGCTTGTTCTTTTCCTCGAGGTGACCCCAAAAGAAATTGGCGAGAATGGACTCAATAGAGTGGAGCACTTTGATGGGGGGCGAGCACACGGCGAGGGTGTAAATGGGGAATGAGGAAAGGACGTGCTTTATGAGAATAAGCTTCCCCCCGGGGGAGAGGGTTGCGTTATGCCACCCCGCTATTCTCTGGCGAATCTTGCCCACCATGTGATCGAAAATGCCAGAGTTGGCTCTACCGTACACCAACGAACAGCCTAAGTACATGAAAGGAGGGTAAGCTGTGGAGAAGGAGGTCATGGAGGCCAGCACAGCTGAGTGGGCTCTATCGGCTTTGTGATGAGTGTAGATCACGCTCTTACTGTTATTAATTTTCTGGCCAGAGCAACGAGAGTAGTTGGCAAGAGTTCTAATAACCACCTCAATGGCCCCAATGGTGCCAGCGGAGAAAATGAGGATATCGTCCGCGTACGCCAGATGAGTTAAGAGAGGGCAACCGGTCGTGGTGTGAAAGTGCTGGAATCCGGGAGCTTGCGACATGATTTTGAGGTTTCTGCTCAAGGCTTCGGCCGTGATGATGAAAATGGTGGAGGAGAGGGGGTCTCCCTGTCTAACTCCGCGAGTGGCTTTGAAGAAACCATGAGGTTGGCCGTTGATAACGGTAGAAAACCAGGAGTTGTTGATGGATCTAAAGATGATGTCGATAACCTGTTCTGAGAAGCCGAAGGCTCTGAGCACCCAAATCATGAACTGCCAGTCCAGACGGTCGTAAGCTTTTTCCATATCCAGTTTGATGGCGATGTTCCCCCCCTGGACGGGAATTTCATGCAAGTGATCATTTCTTGGGCCAGGAGGATATTATCAGTGATATTACGCCCTTTGACGAAGCCGCTTTGTTCTTCAGAGATGATTCTGGGGAGGAGGTCCGACATTCTGGAGGCGATGATTTTAGATATAATTTTGTTGGTGAAAGTGCAGAGGCTGATAGGTCTGAAGTCTTTAAAGGTCTCCGGGTTGTCTTTCTTGGGAATGAGGATGATGTGGGCGGAGGATATAGATCTCGGATACGATGCTCCTTGAAAAAATGCGGTCGTGGCTTCCCAGAGGTCGGACCGAATGATGTCCCAACAAGTACGAAAAAACACCCCGTTGAACCCGTCCAGCCCCGGCGCGCTGTTAGCATTAATGGACCACACAGCGGTCTTCACCTCGTCAACAGAGGGGGGAGCGCTGAGGTTCACGTTATCCCTGTCGCAAATCAGGGAGGGGATCTCGGACAGGAATCCGTCATCTTTAACCACGGCCTCTTTAGCAAACATGTTCGAGAAATAGCTCGTGGCTGCCGTCTGAATGTTCTCCTGATCGTCCAGGAGTTGGCCGTTATCGTCGCGGATGCGATGGATCTTGAGAGAGCTTCTGCGCCCTTTGACGCATTTGTAAAAGAAGCCAGAGTTCTTGTCCCCTTCCATGTCCCAGGTTAATCTAGCCTTTTGTTTCCAGAATTCAGTTTCAACCTTGATTCTAGATTTAAGGATGGCCTTGGCGAGGTTAAGAGAGGCGCGATTCTCCCGGGAACCGTCGACGGCGAAGTCTATCTCCGCACGGGTGACATCGTCTTCGGCATCTTTAATGGCCTGGAAAATGTCTCCGAACGCAATTTTGCTCCAGGTCGTAAGGGCTTTCCTGGTAGCTTTGAGTTTGATAGCAATTCTGACCAGAGGATCCGGGTGTGTGACAGAAGCCCAAGCCTCGTCCACAATGGGCATGAACTGGGGGTGATGGCGCCAGAAGTCAAGGAATCGGAAGGATTTTTGGATGAGGGTACGGGAGTTGTTAATCTCAAGAAAGAGGGGGGAATGATCAGATTCGGTGGAGTTCAGGTGCGACAGATTACTGATCAATCCCAAATCCGACCAACAGTCATTCACCATGGCCCGATCAAGGCGAGAGTACTGCCTACGCGATCCATCTTGCATGTTGCACCAAGTGAACTGGTTGCCGATAAAGGGGAGAGTGGAAAGGTGGGCAGCTAAGGCGAAGTTGTTGAAGTCCTCCATGGCCGAATGGGGGGGGTCGCGACCACCGGATTTTTCCTCTCTGCAAGAGACAGTGTTAAAATCTCCGATGCAAAGCCACGGCATATCTTCGTGGGGAAGGGAAGTCCCCGACATAAGCTCCCAAAGAACCCGACGCTCCGGGATGCTGCAGCTACCGTGGATGGCCGAAAGAAGGATACGGGACTTGAGAGCGGGATGCTCAACCCAACAGGATAGGGCCTGAGGGGAGTCATTAATAATGCCAAAGCGAAAATCAGCGGCGAAGAAGATCCAAATGTCGTGACATCCGAAGATTACGGAAGGGAATCCCAGCTTGAGTTGAATTTCTTTCATTCTTTTGTGGGGTATTTTGGGTTCAATAATGATCAGTAAATCAATCCGATTGGATTTGGTGAGGCTGATGATCCGATTCAAAGTCTGTTTATTCCCAATGCCTTGAACATTCCAAGAAAGAATGTTAGGCATTAAGGGAGGAGGCATGGATGTTTTGTAGCTTTGCGGCGGATCTAGTTGTCATCGCCGTACGCTGTCTTTGTTTCTTGGATTTCTTCTTTTTCTTGGTACAGTTGTTTTCTGGGCTGGCACAGACCGGGACCCGAGTCCCATCAGAACTTGAGTAGGCGACTGTGACTGCCGTAGGGGAATTGTCAGGGTCTTCACACTCCGCCAGAGCGCAAAGAGGATTGTCTCGATCAAGGAAACCTGCTTTCTGAGCCTGCCAAAATCTGCCGGTGAGCGGGCGAGGAGGAGCCATGGCCGGGCAAGTAGGGGGAAGAGCATCGGCAGAGGGCGGAGGCCCGGCTACCGTACCGATGTGGATCGGTAAGAGACTGGCCGAAGACTGAGCATTGAGAGACACAAGATCGGAGGAGGAGGTGGGGGAAGCGTCGGGGGAGGTAGGAGAGATGTGGTGGATTTGGAGGGGAATGAGTGCGAGGCCAGAGTGGGGAGGTGGTGGTGGGCTGGGCAGTCCACCGGAGACAGGCGTCTCTGGAGAGCAGTCATCCGGATCAAAGTCGAGAGCTCCGAAGGAGTTATGGAGAGTTATGGTGAGTGATGGGGATAGGGGGATAGAGAGGCAATCGGGGCCCGGCGACTCTGGAGCTCCCTCGGCAGAGTCCGAGTCTAGAGCTCCTAAGGAATTATGGAGAGTGATGGCAAGAGAAGGGGGTGGTGCAGGAGCAGAAACAGTATGGAGGGGGGAAGTTCGAGCGGGAGACGGAGGGTTGGAAGGGATCTGCGCTGTGTGGCGAGAAGGGGGGGCGTGCCCGTAACGCGCGATTTCCTGGGGACAGGTTTCTTGAGTTCTGGATGTGCGCGGAAGCAGTGCTGTAGAGAGTGGCCGCACATCTGGCAGCGTTGACAGAAAATAATATTGTTGTCGAAGACCAGCGGTTGACTGAAAGACCGATCTCCGAGTTCTATCTCGATCATTTTAGGTGGCTCGTTTGCGAGGTCCAGCTCTACGCATATCTTCGCGTAGTTACATTTGGAGAGGTTTTTTGTTTCATCGGCGATGGCCACAAGGACTCCGAAGGAGCTGGCAATCCTCTTTAGAGCAGCAGCAGGAAAGCACACTAGGGGAAGATTGGGGAGGGTGACCCAGGAGGTGATGATGGTCGAATCGATCTTGGGATTAAAGCTCGGTGACCATTTGACAATTTTGACAAACTGAGTGTCAATTTTATTGTGCCTTTCACCCACACTTTGTTGTAGTCCTGGTCGGAGGATAGATGAAGAAACAGGTGTTTGGGGTCGAGAGGAGCAATCCGGAATGACGCTGAAAGTCCCCATCTGGAAACGACCTTCCGAACGAAAGAAATTTTAGGGCATCCGGATCCGAACTTGAGGACCAAAGTCCTGATGAAGGGGGAAGAGAGGGATCGGATCTCTGCGAAGGAGAAGGGGACCCGGATAGGGTACCCGTCCATCGGTGGCGTCAGCTCGATGTCCGACAGTACCACTTCCGCGGCCGGAACAGGGCCAGAACGAGCCCGATCAGGCCGCAGGGCGTCCGCGAAGGAGGGGGAGCAGTGGAGGGTTTCGGATCCTGAAGGATCCTGGCCAGGGGGCGAGGGCACTCCGCGACTCGAAGAGGGGATATCAACTGCTAGGGCCTGGAGGGCGATGGGATCTGCCTGGGAGCCCGGGAGAGCACCGCTGGGAGGCGATAGAAGGAGGCGATCGCCGGCCAGAATACCCGCATCAATATCTGATGGGGGAAGGGAGGCTTGCGCCCCGGAGGAACCCAAGCAGGCAAAGGCCTGTGGGGGGGGAGAACCGCGCAGGCAACAGCCTGGGGCACCGGTGCTAGACCCAGCAGGGGGCTGCCCGAGAGTGAAACACGAGACGTGCCATCGGGAGGGTGCGCATGCGTCTGCGAGGATGAGGTGGCGTCGGTGGGGATCTTCGAGCTCGGGGGGGGGGGAGGAACGGGAATCGGAGAGCCCACGGAGGAGGGGAGACGCGCAGAGTCAGAAAGGGGAGCCGAGGGACCCACGAGAATGGGGGGCGCCCAACCTTGCTGATCCAACTGTGCAGAAGGGCGGATGGAGAGTGCGGAGAGGGAAGCCGTGGGACTCACGTGAGGGGGAGGTGGTTGCAGCCTAAACAGGCCCAACTGCGCAGCCGAGAGCAAAGGGGAAGCTTCCACGTGGGAGGGGCCCACAAGTATTGAATAGAAGGACTCATTAGAAGCTGCGCAAATGAGCGGATCATCAGCCCGCGCAATAGGAGCCTCCACGTGCTGCTCCACAGGGCAGGGGCCCACAAAGGAGGGAGAAGAGAGCCCTGCGTGAAGCAACCTAGCGCAAGAGGAAACTGGCAGTCCAACCGAGGAAGCTGCGACGGGAGCGTCAACGCTCGAGACTCGAGGCGCGCTCCGCCCGAGGTTGCAGGCCCACGAGGGAGGACAGGACGCTAGCGTCTCCGAACACGCCACCGTTGAGGGAACCGAGGGCGGGACAGACACGAGCTCGTCGACGGGTCGACGTGCGCCGGGAGCGGGGAGAAGATGCCATCTCAGCGGGGGAGCGACCGTCGTTGCGGCAAGAGGGGCTGCACCCGGGTCAGCAGAGTCGGGCGGAGAGCCACGGCCCAGGGGGGCCAGCACAGCGGAGGCGCCATAGCGGGATGGGTCTGCCGGAGCAACTCCGAGGAGCGTTCGACCAAATCGACGAGCTCTGCCGACCAGCGAGAGTTAGGAGGGAGGAGGGAGATGACACCGACGGGGGGAGGGGAAGGGGAGGGGGGCCGTCGATCGGCGGGGACGACAGCGGCGGGGACGCGACCAGTCCTACCTCCCGAAACGAACGGGCCCGCACCATTCGACACCTTGACGACGGGGGACGGCGCGGCTGAGACTGCTCGGCGGGAAGAAGATGGGAGAGGCGGAGGCGAACCCAGAATGGAGGGGAGGGAGGAGCGGGGTGGCCGACGCCGCAGCCCGGAGCGTGAGCGGCCGGACCTGGACCTGCCAGGCGAGCGAAGGGTGCCGCCTGCGATAGGAGGAAAGGCGGCGGGGTACGGAGACACGCGAGGCAGTCGTCCTCGCCGCCGACGGTGAGCGCCGCGAGCGGGCGGCAGGAACGGCCGACCGGAGGACGGGAGGACGGGAAGGACGGGGGCATCGGGCATCGGAGCGATATAACTATTTATATATATATATATATATATATATATATATATATATATATATATATATATATATATATATACACACACACACACACACACACACTTATATGTATAGCTCTCTCTCTCTCTCTCTCTCTCTCTCTCTCTCTACTATATGTGTCTCTATATATTCATATATATCTATAGAAAATAATTTCCATAAACCTAAATAAAATAGCAATATTATCTTTTTTTCTAGTGTAGGCTTATTTATAGAAAAATGTACCTATATAATAATATCTATTTCTTAGGATATAAAAGAACCAATATTAATCAAAATAGCAATAATAAGGTCAATAATAATGATAATAAAATAAGCTAAACCTATGGTAGGTGTACATACCAAAATATATATAACCAAAAATCACCAAAGGTCCACAAAGTTATTATAAGGGAAATATTTACCATATATAAAATAAAATAACCTTTTAATAGCAAGAGCATATATATATATATATATATATATATATATATATATATATATATATATATATATATATATATATATATATATATATATATGTATGTATATAGTTAACCACCCTACGTATAATTTCCTACTATATTGCTAAAATAAAATGTCACGACCCGATACCCAAATTGTTGGGCCGGGCCGAGCCATGTCCAGCCTACGCTTGGTTAAAGTGCAGTAAGCTGTTCTAGAATAAACAATAAAGGATCTAAGCAGCTAACAGTTCTAAAACCATATTTAAAGTTCATCACAACACAACATCTATAAGCGAAGGTAACAAACACAGATTTAATAATACATAACCAAAGTATCTAACTGGAGACAAAGTCCAGTATCCAAAATTAAGAACAGACAAAGTCTAAGTCTACTAAACACATAAAAGATAACTAAGCAAGGTTCCCCACTGGGGCCTCTTCTGGAGCTAAGGCCAGGTCCATGGTAAGTAGGGCATGTATCCTCAGGACTATCATCTGTAATATTTTCAACAGGTCCAATCAGGACAGGAACGAGTACAACCCATCTAGAAAACCCAAGTAAATGACAGAGAACTCTAAAGCAGTTATAGACAGTTTTATTGATGAACATGGTAGTTTATATTCAGGTGATGGTATAGAGAAACAGTTAAGATACAAGAAAAGAAAGGTAACTAAACAAGAGAAGAATCATGACAATGATGACAGTAATAAAAGCTAACTGAACTAGAATAACATGTATGAGTCCAGACAGTACAATATAAGTCTAATGTAATCCCAGTGTGAGTCCAGTCCATATAATCCGATACCAGATGATTTCCGATACAAGATGAGTCCAACAGTGATCAATTAATCCAGGATGAGTCCAACTATGATCTAACAGTATGTTTTAAAATACCGAGGTCGACATGTAAACGGCTGTAGGTATCAGGCACATCTCTCACTGATCAGGCAAGAGATGGCTATGCTTCCAATAGATTCTAGTTGGAGATTCCAGATTTGGGGTATGTCTACATGTCTTACTCAATATTTCCCCGTCCAGCAAGTGAATCCAGTACAAGACACACGAATCGAGATGAGTCCGGCCAAATGATGATTCCAGAAATGATTCCGGAATGATTCCAGTAATTCCAGTAATAGAGATCAGTAAGTAAGGTATGTGTCGCATACATGAATCCAGAAATATCCATACGTGTTGATACAGAGAATCATATAGAACTAACTAGAACTGAAATACAGTAATTGACAAATAAATGAGAGAACTATCAGAGAATGTACTCGCCTCGAGCAAAGCAAGAATACCAGTACGAAGGTATAGATGTTCGGTATTCTATCAATAATGATATACAACTCAGTTCTAAGCTATGATCAACAATATACTAGTGGTGTGACACGACTCCTAACTGGATACTAGCTAAGTGGGGACCTAGCATAAAAGTCTAATATGAAGTGCCACTATACACAAACTAAATCTCTAGGGTCTTTACACTAGTGCGGGGTGAGGTCCAATACGCCTATAACTCAAATCAACACAAAATATTGAAAGTCGTAATTATTTAATAAATAAATCAGCTGTACACTATGTTCCAACAATTTTTGAGATAGACAAAAAGATCAATATTATATAAAATAAAGTACCAAAATGATCCTTGTTAATTATAGAAATTTATACTAATTTTTCTGGAATTTATAAACCCTCATAAATAATTATTAAAAATCAGCAAACATAAATATATTGAAAATAAGTTTTGTTTTCCCATTTTTATAAAATACCAAAAGTACTCATTAAATACAGGAAAAATTATAATAAATTAGCTAAATTAACATAGTATTTAAATATAATTTTTGCAAGATTTTTACAGCAATTAAAATATATATAAAAATTCAAAACCAGAAAGTAACAATATCTAGAAAAATAATTAATTATAAATTAAGGATGATACATAATCAAAAACTACAGATGTTGTCGGATGATAAAATAAATATCACCAACGTGTCCAGAACGGTCAAATCAGCTAGGATAGCCTACCCATAAGTCCAATTTGGACACAGAGGCAAAACGGTAATTTTGGGTCAAAGTGATGTCCGTCGTTGGACACACTTTGTACCGAAAAATGTGTCGGAATAGAAGTCTACAAAATTTAACAAATTATATGTCCACAAATCCAGAATGATGATACGAACCCAACGGTATATCCGAAATAGGATTCCGATGTGCCGATCTCAAAATGATACGTTGACGCGACACTTGGTATCCGGTTTGCACGGAAATACGTGCCGGAGCAAATGTCTTCAAAACTTAGCAAATTATATGTCAACGAGTCCAGAATGACGATACGAACTCAACGGTATATCCGGAAGTGGATTCCGATGAGCCGATCTCAAAGTGACCCGTTGACCCGAAAAGTGGGACCCGCTTTGCACCGAAATACGTGCCAGGGCCCACATTCTCCAAATTAAGCAAACTTTATATGAAAACATGCCAGAACGACGCCACGAGTCTACTGGTGGTGTCAGAAATTGAATCCGGAGTCCCGGGTTCAAAAATGGAATTTAACAAGTGTAATTTAAAGAATTCGGACGGCCAACTTTGGCATCGAATTCAACCAACCAAACGTGCTTATAATGAAACGAAACCTAAAGGAGGCAGGAAGAGGGTTATACCAGCTGTGCACCGGAATTGATGATGCACAAAACGGAGCTGCGACAACGAAGATACGAACCCGCGAAGTTGGCGTCACGAAACTGTCCAAAAATAGTTCAATTTAAAACGTCAACTTGGTGGCCAGTTTTGAGGTATCAAACGACGAAATTAACGGACGAAAATTGACAGGAGTGAAGATGGATATACCGAGATTGAGACGGAGTGAAGAAATCGCAGATCCAACGGTCGGATCTCCCGAAAAATATACGCAAAGTTGCTGCGACGAAACACAATTTCAGCTTCGTTCCCGAGCGCGTCACGACGGAATTACGTGGAAAATGCGCGAAACGCTTAGGCGGTGCGTCCTGGTGGACGGTGGCCGCCACGGGGTGGTGTGCCAGGGTGCGCCCAGGGGGTCGGGGGCCAGCCACGATGGCGGCAGCGCCGTGCGGCGGCGCGGCGGCGCACGACGGCGGCCCGCGCACGCGCGCACATGGCGCCGCTGCTGCTGCCACTGCTGCGGCTTACTGCTGCCGTGCTACAGTGGGGCGTGGGAGCCAGGCCGGGGCATGGCGACGGCACGCCGACGGCGGCGGGGCCATGCGGTGGTGGTGGTAAGGGTGGTTAATGGTGGTGGAAGGCTATGGAGATGGTGAAGGTGGTGAGTATGATGGTGATGAAGTGGTGGAGAGTAGGAGGAGGAGGAAGGAGGAGAGGGTGGTGCTCGGCCATGGTGGTGGTGGTGTACGTGAGGGTGGTGATGGAGGTCGGCTATGGTGGGGATGAGAGTGGTGTGTGTTGTGTTTGAAAGTAAAGAGAGAGAGAGGGAGTTATATTATTGTGTGTGTGAGTGTATAATGAGAGGAGTGTGTGAGAATAGAGAGAGAGTGAGATATTTAGAGAGAGAGAGGGAGAGAGTGTAGTCGGCTAAGGGGGGGTTGTGCTGTAAAGTAAGGGTGAGGGGGGGGGGGTTGTTGTTTGTAATAGGAGAGGGAGATAGAGTGATATGTTAATATATTATATATATATATATATATATATATATATATATATATATATATATATATATATAAAGAGAGAGAGAGTATAGAGAGAGGGGAGGGGTTCGGCCACCTGGGGGTGGCTGTGATGGGGTGGAGTGGTGTGAGTGAAGAGAGAGAAAGAGAGGTATTTATTTATTTATATATATATATGTGTATATATATATACAAGAAATAAAAATGAGATATTTGTAAAAATAGAGAGAGGAAGAGATATTTTCAAAATAGAAAAAATAGGAAAATTATGCGGGGTACTTGGGCAGTCAGGAGAGGACAACATGGAGCTGTGGTTCGGGTTCGGTCGAGCCGGGTCGGGTCAAAATCGGACAGAGTGCAATAATTGAAATTAAATACGTATTTATAATCACGGGAAAATAAATAATATACGGGGACTCCAATAAATGGGACACAAGCGTCATGCGGGTAGTAGGCTTCATGTGGGCCACGTCCATACTTTGGGTCGACTAGGTTGGGTCGATGTCGGGTCCCGAAATTAAATTGGAAATTAAATCAGGTTTCACGGTAGATAATTAATCGGCCTAAATTGAACCGAAAGTTGTGCGAATAAAATAAAGCACAAAATAGAGTGTCTGAGTGGGACACGAAGGTCATGGGTGAAGAGCGTCTCGAGTAGATCGTTCATGAGAAGTTGGTTTCAAGAAAAAGACTGGTCTGGTGCTCCTAAATTAAAAGTCACGGTGACGTGCAAACGAAGATCAAAAATAAAAGTGGGAATAATTATTCAATGATTAATTGGTCTAAGTTGACCCGAAGTTGTGCGATACAAAAAGAGCACAAGGGAACGAGTTCAAGTGGGATACGATACATCAAAACGAAGATAATCTTGTCTACTTCAAAACTCGTGAAGAGAGTTTACAGAGATTGGCATCTCTGACGCTCCAGAAGTCAAAGTCATGGAAAGGCACATAAATGATGAAAATAATTAAATAAATAAAATATTTATCGATAATAATTCATTTAGAAAAATTTAAAACAGCCCTGAAATTCAGGGGGCATACATCCTACCCACCTTACAAAAATTTTGTCCTCGAAATTAAAAATCATCCAACCGGTCAAACTATAACATGTAGCTACTCTGGCTACAATACTCAATCTGCTACCCTTGCAATCATCTCTTCCGTTTATCTTTACAATCTTTTTGGTTCAGGTTCAACAAAGGTACTTCTATCATAAACTACGTCATATATCCTTTAGAATCTTCCACACTAACATGAAATATTTATGTATACCCTAAACTATAGGTCATTCTCCGGGTATGTCTATAAGCCTATAATGCTTAATCATCAATCATATTTTCAACCTCAATTGTAAATACTGGATTTCCTTATCATATCCTAAGTATCCTTATTTCATCAATCCACAGTTCCTTGGCATCATTTATCGTCAATCCTTTCCTACAGTTTCTTCTTGAAATCATACGTTCAATTCTTATCCTTGGCGTAGAGCCTTCTTCTTTTTACTCAACAAGTCCTCCGAATATAAATCCTCGATTTCAAAACTCCTGATTTATTAATTACCAATGTACATATGTCTTTGTCTCGTTCCTTGTCTTTTTGACTGATATTTTTCCGATCTTGTACGCAATATCATATCTTATTCTAACTTATTCTATATCAATCCACATATCGATCTACCCTCTAATCACATGTAATTAGCGATAGATAGCCAACCAAAATTCTACAAATGCCAAAATCCTCAAACTGCTAAGCACAAGATTCTAATCCTCAATCCATTAGTCACAACAATATAATATCTTATAATTCTATCTTAGATACCCTATCATCAAGTCATACTATTAATACAATCATTCTTAATGGTTTCCAAGTCTACTACAGTCAGTTACCCATACTTGTCCTATAAGCTTAATCTAACCAATCCCTAGGAAAAGTATTTATCACAATCACAAAATACATTTATAGTTATACTACAGGATCAGTCAACAAGATTTGGCTATTTCGGTCGCCTATGAAATAGAAGGTAACAAGGCCTAAGACTGGGTTAAGCAATCCATAACAGTGTCCAAACAAGTTAAAGGTCAAGTAAGACAGGAAAATTTATTGGAATATCTCCAAGAATGGTACGAAGACAACGGATACATAACGAGAAGAATTATCCAAGAGGTTAACGAAGAAGAGTTTAGTCAAGTCATAGGAAAGATGGAACAGAAAAGTAATTATGTCCAAAAGATAACGCGAAAGCAATCCTATTGGAAAGTCCTAGAAAACCTGTAACCCTAGTTGTAGATGTAGATATAACAGAGTTAATCAAGACGGAGAAGAATGATGATAAGAATTTGTTCTTGCTCAATCGATTATAACAAAGTGAACCAAGCTGAGATATGATCTGATAACCATATACGTCTTCCTGAAATCATGTTGCCAGAATTTTTGCCCCACCAGTAAGCTTAGATGCAATAAACGATAGAGTTATAACTAAGGTATACTCCCTAAAATCATATTATCTAGAATCCTCGCCACGCCAACCGGTATGGCTGCGAGAAAATCTAAATTCCATAACTAGGATAAGTATATCCGAAATCAGGCTCTATGTTTTTGTCATACCAGCTAATATGGCTGCGATAAATTCTAAACTCCATAACTAAAGCAGACGTTTACCTTATCAGGATATATCATAATTCAATCCACAAAATTTATCACGATGCAAGATCAAAGTTAACAACAAAATCAGAAATTAAATTCAACAACGAATTTAAAGAAGAGCAAATAGAAATAAGTGGAAACTGATTTCTAGATAAGATTAGAGTGAGATCCTCAGGGGTTATCCCAAAGGTACAAACTTGGTCTAAATTGACCCACTGAAATACAAACAAGAAACTAATTATAGCTAACGGTCCTATGCTGTGATGAGTTCTCCTATGTTGTAATCCTAAAAATCCTCTAGGTGTTCTAAATGTTATTCCTAGTGTTATCAAGTTGTCCTAGATCCTAATTGCAGGCATGCTTGGTACAATAACGTAACCAAACAACTTAAGTCTGGACCTGCATGGGCCGCCAAAAAAACATGTCGCGACCCGATACCCAAATTGTTGGGCCGGGCCGAGCCATGTCCAGCCTACGCTTGGTTAAAGCGCAGTAAGCTGTTCTAGAATAAACAATAAAGGATCTAAGCAGCTAACAGTTCTAAAACCATATTTAAAGTTCATCACAACACAGCATCTATAAGCGAAGGTAACAAACACAGATTTAATAATACATAACCAAAGTATCTAACTGGAGACAAAGTCCAGTATCCAAAATAAGAACAGACAAAGTCTAAGTCTACTAAACACATAAAAGATAACTAAGCAAGGTTCCCCGCTGGGGCCTCTTCTGGAGCTAAGGCCAGGTCCATGGTAAGTAGGGCATGTATCCTCAGGACTATCATCTGTAATATTTTCAACAGGTCCAATCAGGACAGGAACGAGTACAACCCATCTAGAAAACCCAAGTAAATGACAGAGAACTCTAAAGCAGTTATAGACAGTTTTATTGATGAACATGGTAGTTTATATTCAGGTGATGGTATAGAGAAACAGTTAAGATACAAGAAAAGAAAGGTAACTAAACAAGAGACGAATCATGGCAATGATGACAGTAATAAAAGTTAACAGAACTAGAATAACATGTATGAGTCCAGACAGTACAATATAAGTCTAATGTAATCCCAGTGTGAGTCCAGTCCATATAATCCGATACCAGATGATTTTCGATACAAGATGAGTCCAACAGTGATCAATGAATCCAGGGTGAGTCCAACTATGATCTAACAGTGTGTTTTAAAATACCGAGGTCGACATGTAAATGGCTGTAGGTATCAGGCACATCTCTCACTGATCAGGCAAGAGATGGCTATGCTTCCAGTAGATTCTAGTTGGAGATTCCAGATTTGGGGTATGTCTACATGTCTTACTCAATATTTCCCCGCCCAGCAAGTGAATCCAGTACAAGACACAAGAATCGAGATGAGTCCGGCCAAATGATGATTCCAGAAATGATTCCGGAATGATTCCAGTGATTCTAGTAATAGAGATCAGTAAGTAAGGTATGTGTCGCATACATGAATCCAGAAATATCCATACGTGTTGATACAGAGAATCACATAGAACTAACTAGAACTGAAATACAGTAATTGACAAATAAATAAGAGAACTATCAGAGAATGTACTCGCCTCGAGCAAAGCAAGAATACCAGTACGAAGGTATAGATGTCCGGTATCCTGTCAATAATGATATACAACTCAGTTCTAAGCTATGATCAATAATATACTAGTGGTGTGACACGACTCCTAACTGGATACTAGCCAAGTGGAGACCTAGCATAAAAGTCTAATATAAAGTGCCACTATACACAAACTAACTCTCTAGGGTCTTTACACTAGTGCGGGGTGAGGTCCAATACGCCTATAACTCAAATCAACACAAAATATTGAAAGTCGTAATTATTTAATAAATAAATCAGCTGTACACTATGTTCCAACAATTTTTGAGATAGACAAAAAGATCAATATTATATAAAATAAAGTACCAAAATGATCCTTTTTAATTATAGAAATTTATACTAATTTTTTTGGGATTTATAAACCCTCATAAATAATTATTAAAATTCAGCAAACATAAATATATTAAAAATGAGTTCTGTTTTCCCATTTTTATAAAATACCAAAAGTACTCATTAAATGCCAGAAAAATTATAATAAATTAGCTAAATTAACATAGTATTTAAATATAATTTTTCCAAGATTTTTACAGCAATTAAAATATATATAAAAATTCAAAACCAGAAAGTAACAATATCTAGAAAAATAATTAATTATAAATTAAGGATGATACATAATCAAAAACTACAGATGTTGTCGGATGATAAAATAAATATCACCAACGTGTCCAGAATGGTCAAATCAGCTAGGATAGCCTACCCATAAGTCCAATTTGGATACAGGGGCAAAACGGTAATTTCGGATCAAACTGATGTCCGCCGTTGGACACACTTTGTACCGAAAAACGTGTCAGAATAGAAGTCTACAAAATCTAAGAAATTATATGTCCACGAATCCAGAATGATGATACGAACCCAACGGTATATCCGAAATAGGATTCCGATGTGCCGATCTCAAAATGATACGTTGACGCGACACTTGGTATCCGGTTTGCACGTAAATGCGTACCGGAGCAAATGTCTTCAAAACTCAGCAAATTATATGTCAACGGGTCCAGAATGACGATACAAACTCAACGGTATATCCGGAAGTGGATTTCGATGAGTCGATCTCAAAGTGACCCGTTGACCCGAAAAGTGGGACCCACTTTGCACCAAAATGCGTGCCAGGGCCCACATTCTCCAAATTAAGCAAACTTTATATGAAAATATGCCAGAACGATGCCACGAGTCTACTGGTGGTGTCAGAAATTGAATCCGGAGTCCCGGTTCAAAAATGGAATTTAACAAGTATAATTTAAAGAATTCGGACGACCAACTTTGGCGTCGAATTCAACCAACCAAACGTGCTTATAATGAAACGAAACCTAATGGAGGCAGGAAGAGGGTTATACCAGTTGTGCATCGGAACTGACGGTGCACAAAACGGAGCTGCGACGACGAAGATACGAACCCGTGAAGTTGGCATCACGAAACTGTCCAAAAACAGTTCAATTTAAAACGTCAACTTGGTGGCCAGTTTTGAGGTATCAAACGACGAAATTAACGGACAAAAATTCACAGGAGTGAAGATGGATATACCGAGATTAAGACGGAGCAAAGAAAGCACCGATCCAATGGTCGGATCTCCCGGAAAACACGTGCAAAGTTGCTGCGACGAAACACAATTTCAGCTTCGTTCCCGAGCGCGTCACGACGGAATTACGTGGAAAATGCACGAAACGCCTAGGCGGCGCATCCTGGTGGACGGTGGCCGCCACGGGGTGGTGCGCCGGGGTGCGCCCAGGGGGTCGGGGGCCAGCCACGGTGGCGGCAGCGCCGTGCGGCGGCACGGCGGCGCACGACGGCGGCCCGCGCGTGCGCGTACGTTGCGCCGCTGCTGCTGCCACTGCTGCGTTTGCAGCTACTGCTGCGGCTTGCTGCTGCCGCACTGCAGTGGGGCAGGGGAGCCAGGCCGGGGCATGGCGACGGCACGCCGACGGCGGCGGGGCCGTGCGGTGGTAGTGGTGAGGGTGGTTAATGGTGGTGGAAGGCTATGGAGATGGTGAAGGTGGTGAGTATGATGGTGATGAAGTGGTGGAGAGTAGAAGGAGGAGGAAGGAGGAGAGGGTGGTGCTCGGCCATGGTGGTGGTGGTGTACGTGAGGGTGGTGATGGAGGTCGGCTATGGTGGGGATGGGAGTGGTGTGTGTTGTGTTTGAAAGTAAAGAGAGAGAGAGGGAGTTATACTATTGTGTGTGTGAGTGTATAATGAGAGGAGTGTGTGAGAATAGAGAGAGAGTGAGATATTTAGAGAGAGAGAGGGAGAGAGTGTAGTCGGCTAAGGGGGGCGTTGTGCTGTAAAGTAAGGGTGGGGGGGTTGTTGTTTGTAATAGGAGAGGGAGATAGAGTGATATGTTAATATATATAATATATATATATGTAGGTATATATATATATATATATATATATATATATGTATATATATATATATATATATATATATATATATATATATATATATATATATATATATATATATATAAAGAGAGAGAAAGTATAGAGAGAGGGGAGGGGTTCGGCCACCTGGGGGTGGCTGTGATGGGGTGGAGTGGTGTGAGTGAAGAGAGAGAAAGAGAGGTATTTATTTATTTATATATATATATATGTGTGTATATATATATACAAGAAATAAAAATGAGATATTTGTAAAAATAGAGAGAGGAAGAGATATTTTCAAAATAGGAAAAATAGGAAAATTATGCGGGGTACTTGGGCAGTCAGGAGAGGACAACGTGGAGCTGGGATTCGGGTTCGGTCGAGCCGGGTCGGGTCAAAATCGGACAGAGTGCAATAATTGAAATTAAATACGTATTTATAATCACGGGAAAATAAATAATATACGGGGACTCCAATAAATGGGACACAAGCGTCATGCGGGTAGTAGGCTTCATGTGGGCCACGTCCATACTTTGGGTCGGCTAGGTTGGGTCGATGTCGGGTCCCGAAATTAAATTGGAAATTAAATCAGGTTTCACGGTAGATAATTAATCGGCCTAAATTGAACCGAAAGTTGTGCGAATAAAATGAAGCACAAAATGGAGTGTCTGAGTGGGACACGAAGGTCATGGGTGAAGAGCATCTCGAGTAGATCGTTCATGAGAAGTTGGTTCCGAGAAAAAGACTGGTCTGGTGCTCCTAAATTAAAAGTCACGGTGACGTGCAAACGAAGATCAAAATAAAAGTGGGAATAATTATTCAATGATTAATTGGTCTTAGTTGACCCGAAGTTGCGCGATACAAAAAGAGCACAAGGGAACGAGTTCAAGTGGGACACGATACATCAAAACGAAGATAATCTTGTCTACTTCAAAGCTCGTGAAGAGAGTTTACAGAGATTGGCATCTCTGACGCTCCAGAAGTCAAAGTCATGGAAAGGCACATAAATGATGAAAACAATTAAATAAATAAAATATTTATCGATAATAATTCATTTAGAAAAATTTAAAACAGCCCTAAAATTCAGGGGGCTTACATAAAATACCAACACCATGTACATCCACATGGACGTCCTTGGATGCACTGTCCGACTACATGGGCTCGGGTTGGGTACGAGTCCTTTCCGGGCTATTTAGGTACAATCAGATTTCCTAAAAGTCAAGTATATAAAAATAACTATTTAATCTATTTCTAGGAGTAAAGTCGCAACTTGGCTTGGTTTTCCTAGTTAGGGCACACTGATGGACAGGTCTTCCTTGGCATGGCTAAAACACTAGTCAAAGCACGTCACTGCACTATCCGTGCCATGATTCCTAGTCGTCTTGTACTCCAATTCTTAACCATGGCTAAAACCATCTACTGTAATAATTAACTAAATAATTAATTCTAAAATTCTAAAAATCATAATTTGAATCAATTGAAAAAATAATTCAAGATTTTCGGGAAGGGGAGCTACACGTCGAGTGCGAATGCGTAAAATACGTAAATTTAAAATATTTATTTATTCATATACAAAATATTTGATTATAGTTTATATATATAGAAACCGATATTTTGTTATAGGTGTGAGCAAGTATTTCTATCAAAATGACATACCACGATAATTACCAAAACCTTTATTTTTTACTTTTGAAAGACTATTTTATTTAGTAGTAATTTAGAAAAAACCATGAATTATGTAAATATTTTGTTTGCATACAAGGTATATGAAATTTATTCATGTATATATTGTTGATTTTCGAAGTTAATTTATTATTATTTTATATTATTTATAAAAAGACATTTTTAAAATAGTTTGATTTAATGTTTGATTATTATGGCAATTTAAATTTGAGTTATCTTCTCTTTATTCAAAATAGTTCTAAATTAAAGTTGTGGTTTAAATTGGATTTGGATTTGGTTGAATTAGTTTTTAATTTATTTAATTAAATGATGAATTATCTATAGGTGATTTAAATAAACCCCAATCCCTATCCAACTGGGAATTCCCACCTCCTATATAAGGAGAGGTACTCCTCCAATTTCTACACCACAATCACAGGTGCATCGTGTCTGTGTCTCATCCCCTCCACTATATTTTTCCATTACAATTACAATTCTCCCAACTCTGTGTCAGACACACCCGGACATCCAATTTGTGTCGCGCAAGACACGACGCCCCGACACATACAAACAGGACACTACAACCGACCCTAACCCTAAATTTCCTAGCTGTCTCTGTCGACCACCACCCTCGCCCCGACGCCATCGCCGCCACCACTGCCTTCTCCGACTCCCGTCAACACCGACCAGAGCAATCACCACCACAACCACCTTCGCCTTTCCGTCGTCCATCCTATTCCCCAACCTCAACACTACACCGGTCCTCGACCACAACCACCAGTCCCTCCGCCATGGCCACCGGCCGAAAACCCTATCCCCACCATCCACGGCGACCACCACCATCAGGTGGAACCACCAAATCATAGAGAGATAGAAAGGGAAAGAGACCCATACCGATCCGCCGCCGCCCCGACGCCTGAACCCCGCCACCAGCGTCGTCCCTTTATCTGGAGTCTCCGACAATCTCTCTCCACCGCCGATCGTCCGCCGTTAGCCAAACCCGACGTTCTCCGCCTCTTTCTGTCGCGATCCGCCCAGACCTACCCTCCAGCACCGTTGCCGCCCCTCTCGATCTGTCATGGCCGCGCCCGCCATGCCACCGCCCTCTTTTCCCGGAGCAACGCCTCTGTTCGCCACCATGTGCCGACCGTCGACAGCCGAGCCCGACCCCGGTTCCTCCGACCTCCGCTCGTCGAACCCCCGGGTAACCCTCTTCTTCCCATCTTCTCCACTCGACCTCTCTCTTTCCACTTTTTCTTCAGTTACTTCAAAAAGGAAAGCAATGTATATATTATTAAGATTTTTTATTATAATTATAACTATTATTATTATTATTATTATTACCATCATTATTATTATTATTATCATCACCATTTATTATTATTATTATTATTATCATTATTATCATTATTATTATTACTGTTATTATCTATTATTATTATTGTTATTTTTATAATTGAGTTATTTTATTATTAGTTTATTTTCTGTATTATATCAAGAGTACTGTTTCTATATTAAATATATTTATTTGTATATTTTACAAACTTAGGACCTAGCCTAAAAAATGGTTTTTATCCTTCAAACTATTTATTTAGACATATATCATACTAATAATGTATTTTTCAAATTATATACATATAAAATATTTCAAGTATTTAACTTAGAAATATTTTACGAAAAGTAGTTACCAAAATTTATATAATGATTTTCTAGTTTTCACGAATATTTACCAAAACTTTTGACAAATAAAATTCTAGCTTTAAAATATTATAGATATTTTCTAAAGCATATTATACGTAATTCACAAATTTCCCTCGAATAACCTATTGATCTTGACTAATCAAATTTTCATGAAGTTCGAACTCTTGCACATCGAACATGGCTACTGGACAGACATGACTTGTCGGATCATCGCACACCAGGCATAACAACAGACAAGATACCTTGCCACAATTTACTGTTTATAAATTAGTTTGCATTTTATTTATTGCATATCACTGTGTATTTATTTCCCGTACTTTTAGCTGTACCATTATTACAGTTCATGCTTTACTGCATGCTCAGTGGTATTAGTTGTACCTTGTTATTTATCCTTTGATTGCATATGGACCTAGAGTTAAGGAACTACCACAAGTCTAGTGCATTACATAAACTTTGACACTGTTGTGCCACGAGATGTGTGAGTTATGAGTAGCATATAGCCTACGGACTTACGTGTTGGCTGATCACTGATGCGTACAGGACGTGCGTTAGGTCTAACTGTCAATAGTTGTATGTTAGAAGACTTGACGGTTAGTAGTATTACATGGTCGTGGATGCGACATGATAGGTACATTGGATGGGGAGAACATTTCCTTGTCGTATGGGCTTCGATTGCACTTCCCTTGTAACCCGGAAGATCCGCTGGAGATACGGGTATGAGCCTCTCAGGTTGGCCACTGTCATTTTTGAACGTCATGCGCTTAGGTCACTGGTGCCCAAGTGGGGACTATACCAAATCCCATTTACAGCCAGGGCTCATGCGACGAAAGGTTTGTTCTCAACTGCATGTTCACTTTAGTACGGTTAGGTTATCTTATTTATGTCTTGTCACTTTCTTTGATTGTGGCATATTTTATATTCAGCATTTATATGGCATGTTTATTGTATCTTGTTACGTCCCTCTGAGGACCTGGTTATCTCGCCAGGTGTGTGTGCTCTTGTGATTTCTGCCGGTGCTCTAGCTAAGGCCATGACTTACGCTCTATTCTTCGAGATGTGCTTTTGGATCATCATCTCCTTCGCTCGACCAAATTATTTTCTTTGTAAAATTCTTTCTTAATTAAATTAGTTGGTAGTGGATATGCCTCCGCCCAACTATTGTATACATGACAAATTCAAAGTTACTTTTATAACATAATTTATCTTTATGGATGAGATTTAGTGCTTTGGTTACTGTATTTTACAGCTTACGTATATTTATTATACGACTGGCATGTCTACGTTCCTAGCCCTACATATATTTGGGACTGGGGCATTACATATTTTGTGGTGGCCCATGCAGGTCGAGTTTGCCGTTTCGGTTACATGACTGTACCGAACGGGCCTGCAATATAGGATTAGAGTTTAGAATCTCATCCACCTACTTGACATCCTTTTTTGACTTCAAATTTCGAACTCTCGTTCGACCTCCTTGATTTGCATCTTGCTTGACTCCTTCTACCGTAAATTCTTACTTTCGTGTTTAGTACAGATGACTACACTAGTATATGCCCATAGGTTAAACACATGGCTAGATGGATTGCATTGACAATTAATTTGCATTGAGATTTTATTTTTCTAGAAATGTGATCTTAAGGATTAGTTAATTCCAAGTTGGGTAGTAGCATATTACCGCTTCCAAAAGATAGTTGGAATATTAATTTGTTATTACACGGTGATATACACAAGAGGATAGCTAGATCGAGAAAACAAATTGATTTGATTTTGCGTTTTGATTTTGAAGGTCTTTGAACATTTATGATTTATTGAGTTATAGCTTTACATCTTTTGGAGGGATATAAATTTGATTTGAAAAGGATCATAAAATTTTAAACTATGATTTACGATTACCAAAATTGAGGATGATTGATAAATTTTGGTAAAAATGTTTTTGAATTAAATTACGTCATATGATCTATGATTTATAAAATTATTTAGATTTCAAGTTTAAAGCCTTGATTATGGATATTTAAATTTTGGTGAAAAAAAAAATTTGAAGAGTAATTGTGATTTATTGGAAGCTAGATATACACATTTGAAGGATATAGAATTAAATTTGGGAGTTATTTAAATGTTCCATTTTGTAGTATGAATTTCGACTGATAAACTTATTTAAATGTTGAGTTTAAGATTTTAGAAACAAGGTTATTATTCGATTTACGATATACAAGGGTTGTTTCGAGATTGACTAGAAATTTAAAATTTTGATTAAAGTTGACAGCCTAAGATGATCTTGGTGAAGCATCTTGAAAAATATTTATTGGGAACTTACGAGGAACTTGAAATTTTAGATTAGATCATATATTGGTGAAGGACCAAGAAACAAGTAAGGTCACTCTAGTGAGATAGAAGTATTCCACATTAGATTTCCATGCCACCTATGACTATGATATTGCATATACACAAGTATAGTTCGTTATCGACCAAACCGATGAACATATCTTTGACTTACTCAACTTTCCCTCAAATCTAGATCTTATTCGTGACATCTAATTGTTTGAAACTTAGAAATGATTAGAATCATTCCCTTGACCATACCCTTATCTATGAGACCATTTTCTAGAAACTATGTCTTTAACTTATCTTAACTTGATCTACGAGATTTTCTAAATTATCCTTATTTCGTGCTTTAACCTTTTATTTTGTGCATTAATTAGTACCTTATGAAACCTACTTTCTATTTTGATCATTTGGCGTTTCCTATCGTGACTTTGATAACTGGAGCACTACACTAGACTTTTCCTTCCAACCAATTTTACATGCAAGACCTAGACGAGCTCACCTTCGTATAGGTATATCATGTCCCACTAAAACACGTTCCCTTGTACTCTATTTTTATGATACGACTTTCGAGTCAAAAGGGCTTGCTATAAATCCTACCATAATACTATGGTCCTTTATGACCTCGATTGGAAATCAAATCTTGACTCAAGTCTTTCGACCCGATACTGATTGTGACGTACTTACTTCCTTAAATGCTTAACCTTGTGTTTTATCTTGACTGCATAACCCTTGTCATTTTATTTTTCTTGTATTATCTTGATTCACTTAGACACATAACACCTTTTACTCTTCATGCAATATTAGCAACACTTACTTTCTCCCTCCCAATTAAATTGCGTACTCATATTTCACTATGATTTCTCTATTGTTTATGCAACCTTGTTCCTTGTATGATTCCCTTATGCAAAATGAAATTGGATCATGACAATCTTGGGTTAGAAGAGGTTAGATTGGAGAACCCCACAGCATGGATAAATAATGTAGTTGGTTAAGATAATTACAAGATTACGAGGTATAGATGGAACATAAATAAATGTGCGTTAAATCCAAATAGATGAAGTGAGAAATGTTATATTGTGTTGATAAAACAATCAAATGTAAATAGACTTCTCAAATTTACAAAATTTGTTTCGAGGTAACAAAATATTGAGCGAAGAAATTCTTAAAGTGTTGGTGGTTTAAGAACCAAATTTATATATTAAATTTATAGATGCAAATTTTTGATAAGGACAATGTTGACGTTGCCTTCGATAGCATAGAGTGTTATGAGGATATTAGCTTTCAAGGATGACCAATTGTTGAAGAAAGAAACCTTTACATTTTTATTTAGTTCTAAGATGATTATGAATATGATGTTAAGATGAGTTTCATTTCTACCATAAAAAAGATGAGATTGTTGAATTCAAATTTCGAGAGAGAGACTAATAAATATTTTAGAAAATTTTTAATTGTGATTGAGTTATGAAAGTATATTGTTAGTTTTTGAAATTTATCAAACATTGAAGACGGACTTTATCTTGGTACCTAAGGATGCATTGTATATTGACCAACAAATACAAATCGTAGTAAGGAGATTTTAACTTTTACTTGGGCCAATTGGTTGAAGGTTTTGGAATTATAATTTTAGAGGAAATTTTAACTTGGGAAGATAAATATAAAGTGAGCTAGTATATTGGAGATTATGAAATTCAAATTTGAGACTATTTGAAATTTTATGACGAGATAGAGGAAGTTAGAATATAATTATAATCATATTGGTTTTTGGTAACGGGACGTGGTACGAAAGAAATTAATGGAAAGATAAGAGAGATTACACGAATATTGATGATATTAAAGGATTAAGGAGTTTATTACCTGCTTATGAGGTTGCCCCTTTTAAAGTTAGTGTTAGGGTTGATCGAGCTTAGTCAGTGATTGGTTGTCATATACATGATCGTATCGAATTTTTCTGTTCTAGTCGATCAAAGGACATATTGCCATTGAAATGTCGTTCGTCTCCTTGTCGAATATTTGTTTGCATTCCTGTCCCAAGAAGATCTCGTAAATCTATTCGAACGAACTCTTACCATCCCCATCACCCTACCTACCCTAATTTTTCCTAAATTTCGAGGAAGAAATTCCTTTAAGTTGGGTAGGATGTAAACCTCCTAAATTTTTACTATGATTTTAAAATTTATTTATTTTGATATGGATTTATTTTTGTATCGTACGTCGAGTGCGAATGCGTAAAATACGTAAATTTGAAATATTTATTTATTCATATACAAAATATTTGATTATAGTTTATATATATAGAAGCCGATATTTTGTTATTGGTGTGAGCAAGTATTTCTATCAAAACGGCATACCACGATAATTACCAAAACCTTTATTTTTATTTTTTAAAGACTATTTTATTTAGTAGTAATTTAGAAAAAAACCATGAATTATGTAAATATTTTGTTTGCATACAAGGTACATGAAATTTATTCATGTATATATTGTTGATTTCGAAATTAATTTACTATTATTTTATATTATTTATAAAAAGACATTTTTAAAATAGTTTGATTTAATGTTTGATTATTATGGCAATTTAAATTTGAGTTACCTTATCTTTATTTAAAAAAGTTCTAAATTAAAGTTGTGGTTTAAATTGGATTTGGATTTGGTTGAATTGGTTTTTAATTTATTTAATTAAACGATGAATTATCTATTGGGGATTTAAATAAACCCCAATCCCTATCCAACTGGGAATTCCCACCTCCTATATAAGGAGAGGTACTCCTCCAATTTCTACACCACAATCACAGGTGCATCGTGTCTGTGCCTCATCCCCTCTACTATATTTTTCTATTACAATTACAATTCTCCCAACTATGTGTCCGACACACCCGGACATCCGATTTGTGTCGCGCAGGATACGATGCCCCGACACATATAATCAGGACACTACAACCGACCCTAACCCTAAATTTTCTAGCTGCCTCTGTCGACCACCACCCTCGCCCCGTCGCCATCGCCGCCACCACTGCCTTCTCCGACTCCCGTCAACACCGACTCCCATCAACACCGACCAGAGCAATCACCACCACAACCACCTTCGCCTTCCCGTCGTCCATCCTATTCTCCAACCTCAACACTACACCTGTCCTCGACCACAACCACCAGTCCCTCCGCCACGGCCACCGGCCGAAAACCTTATCCCCCACCACCCACGGCGACCACCACCATCAGTCGGAACCACCAAATCATAGAGAGATATAAAGGAAAAGAGACCCATACCGATCCGCCGCCGCCCCGGCGCCTGAACCCCCGCCACCAGCGCCGTCCCCTTGTTTGGAGTCTCCGACAATCTCTCTCCGTCGCCGATCGTCCGCCGTTAGCTAAACCCGACGTTCTCCGCCTCTTTTCGTCGTGATCCGCCCTGACCTACCCTCCGGCACCGTCGCCGCCCCTCTCGATCTGTCATGGCTGCCCACCATGCCACCGCCCTCTTTCCCCGGAGCTCCGCCTCTGTTCGCCGCCATGTGCCGACCGCCGACAGCCGAGCCCGGCCCCGGTTCCTCCGACCTCCGCTCGTCGAACCCCGGGTAACCCTCTTTTTCCATCTTCTCCACTCGACCTCTCTTTCCACTTTTTCTTCAGTTACTTCAAAAAGAGAAAGCAATGTATATTATTATTTTTTATTATAATTATAATTATAACTATTATTATATTATTATTTATTATTACCATCATTATTATTATCATCACCATTTATTATTATTATCATTATTATTATTACTGTTATTATCTATTATATTATTGTTATTATTATCATTGTGTTATTTTTATTAGTTTATTTTCTTATTATATCAAGAGTACTGTTTCTATATTAATATATTATTTATATATTTACAAACTTAGGACCTAGCCTAAAAAATGGTTTTTATCCTTCAAACATTTATCTAGACATATATCATACTAATAATGTATTTTTCAAATTATATACATATAAAGTATTTCAAGTATTTAACTTAGAAATATTTTACGAAAAGTAGTTACCAAAATTTATATAATGATTTTCTAGTTTTCACGAATATTTACCAAAAATTTTGACAAATAAAATTCTAGCTTTAAAATATTATAGATATTTTCTAAAGCATATTATACGTAATTCAAATTTCCCTCAATAACCCATTGATCTGACTAATCAAATTTTCGTAAAGTTCGAACTCTTGCACATCGAACATGGCTACTGGGCAGACATGACTTGTCGGATCATCGCACACCAGGCATAACAACAGGCAAGATACCTTGCACAATTTACTGTTTATAAATTAGTTTGTATTATTTATTGCATATCACTGTGTATTTTTTCCGTACTTTTAGCTATACCATTATTACAGTTCATGGTTTACTGCCTGCTCAGTGATATTAGCTGTACCTTGTTATTTATCCTTTGATTGCATATGGACCTAGAGTTAAGGGACTACCACTAGTCTAGTGCATTACATAAACTTTGACACTGTTGTGCCACGCGAGATGTGTGAGTTATGAGTAACATATAGCCTACGGACTTACGTGTTGGCTGATCATAATGCGTACAGGACGTGCGTTAGGTCTAACTGTCAATAGTTGTATGTTATAAGTCATGACGGTTAGTAGTGTTACATGGTCGTGGATACGACATGATAGGTACATTGGGTGGGAGAGAAACATTTCCTTGTCGTATGGCTTCGATTGCACTTCCCTTGTAACCTAGAAGCTCCGCTGGAGATACGTGTATGAGCCTCTCAGGTTGGCCACTGTCGTTTTTGAACGTCATGCGCTTAGGTCACTGTGCCCAAGGGGGACTATACCAGATCCCATTTACAGCTAGGGCTATGCGACGAAAGGTTTGTTCTCAACTGCATGTTCACTTTAGTACGGTTAGGTTATCTTATTTATGTTTTGTCACTTTCTTTGATTGTGGCATATTTTATATTCAGTATTTATATGGCATGTTATTGTATCTTGTTACGTCCCTCTGAGGACCTGGTTATCTCGCCAGGTGTGTGTGCTCTTGTGATTTCTGCCGGTGCTCTAGCTAAGGCCATGACTTGCGCTCTATTCTTTGAGATGTGCTTTTGGATCATCATCTCCTTCGCTCGACCAAATAATTTTCTTTGTAAAATTCTTTCTTAATTAAATTAGTTGGTAGTGGATATGTCTCCGCGCAACGATTGTATACATGACAAATTCAAAGTTACTTTTACATCATAATTTATCTTTGTGGATGAGATTTAGTGCTTTGGTTACTGTATTTTACAGCTTACATATATTTATTATACGCTGGCATGTCTACGTTCCTAGCCCTACTATTTTAGGACTGGGGCGTTACAGTAGCAGGTGGCTGAGGATCAACATAGGCGGTAGTAGGATCAAAATACTGAAAGGTGGCCTCATCGTCGAACCTCGGGCCAGCAAAAGATGGATGATGAGTCATCATGAATGGTGTAAAGGATCATGAGCAAGGCTCCAATGGATATTGGCAATGCTGTTCCTCAAGACCTGAGCCTGCGAGGTATGCCGAAACTCTGAATCAACGTAACTCTGATGATTATTCTGAAGCAGTAACAAATGCATGAAAGCGCTGATAGCATTGCTCGGAGAAAGCAACGAAGGCGTCGAACCACTGGTAGAACTGCTGATCGAATCATAGAGCAGCAGCAGGAGCCTCTGGAGCAGGTGCATCAGGATCAGGGACAGGTACAACACTAGGTGGAGGAGGAGGGCTTGGATACAACCTACATCTACTCAGCTCAGAAGCAGTAGAACAGAATGGACAGAGTTGAAGGTTGATTTGAACCTCTGAAAGATCGAAGCCAGGTGCATGGGGTAGACAAGGTTACGCCCCACATACCGCAACCGATCATCCAAGCATGAAGGTCTTGGGAACAGAAAAAGGAATACCAAAGTGGATATGGTACATCGTGGATATTTCCATAAAAGTGATCTCGTCAGTAGATCCCTTCTTTAGAAGCAAAGTATAGAAGATAAAACGATGTAACTCCTGGTTTAGATTTTTGAATACACCCCACGAGGAACTGGTTTATAACGCCCCAGAACCAGAATACTAGAGAGGGGGCGAACATAGCCAGCTACGTATATTGAAGTGCAATCCACCTCGCTATACGGTCACGGCTGTCTAGATACATGAGGGTTTAACTACAAGCCATCAGTCTCTTATGGTCGTGAACATGCCTATTGTCTCAATCTCAAGCAAGTAATAACAGTTACAAGATATTAGAGCACCAAATATACAATAGTAAGGCGTCCCATACAATAATATTTGGATGATCATGAAGCTAGCGTACAAAATGTCAGGACTAGCAAGAGTTTCAGTCATACATGATCAATCCTAGGATTTGTCAATCATGTTACAGCCCGTAGGCAGACAGTAAATAAAGTGCAATCGAGCTAACACGTGCTCGCGGCTAAATACCTCAAAAGAATATTTATACAATAAAGTGAGAACAAAAAGGAACTCACTCGTTGCCAGGGTTACGCCTGGTGGTCACCATCTGGTTGGAAGGTAGGTAGATCCTCTTTAGCTGCTCCGATATTGCCATACAAAACCAGCTGGGTCAAACCCCAGAAAGTGCAAGTGCCATAAAGGAGGCTTCACTTAGGAACTAAAACCAGCATATAATAAATGGATATTAAAGATAACTATATAAGAATCTGATAATAACAGTGACAAAACAGAGAATTGAGTACGAAAAGCCATTCAGGTAGCCAGGTCGCAACCCTTAAACCAAACAAGGACCGGGGTTGTAATCCTTCACCTGAATAGAAACCGTCTCAAATTCTTGTTGATAAAGTAAAATATGACGATCATGACGGGGGTGTAATAAGAAAATAAACGAAAAGAGAACAGAACTGCTCCGGGATCCAGGTTACGACCCTTAAACCAAACAAGGACCGGGGTTGTAACCCTTCGTCTGAACAGAACTTGGCCCTGATCATTATTGTTAAGGTAAGCATAAATAATCATGTTATTGAAGTAACCAGGTACCAGGACAGGGTAAGCTTAGACTCCATTCAACATTCACAGCCAAGCAAACAAGTACGGCTTGATACTTTAACTAACTAGGGTTATCACAGGCCTAGTTACTAGCAAGATGTAAGATTATTCCAACAGCCACAAGCCCTGCAGACCATCCAGGTTATCCAGACACAATTAGGGGATTGAATTCATGTGGGTACATCATCCAAGAAACACATGTACCTTAAGTAGCTTGGTGGGTGCAACACATGACAGTGTGCTGGAAATGTGCCCTACTCGACGGTAGGCTACAAATCCTATGATGGGGCGCCCAGATAACGGGATTGCCTGTAGCTGGGAAATCTCTTTATGACTACTGGATTATTCTAGTTATTAGCCTTAGTCAAATTCAGTAGGTATCCCTGACTGTGGTACTCATGGGTCCCTGCCCTAGGCATGATGCTAAACAATACTGGTTCACTTGTACAAACGTAATCGTGTACGGTGTCTAGGCCATTCATTCTGGTTATGCCATTCTTGTCATGCATACTAGCCGTCGCAACAGCTTTAATAGTTCCCATCATGCTTGCTTGTTAAGTCATGTCATGTTAACTTTATACCATGCCGTGTACAATTATCATTTATACATATTAGTAAATTCGTGATTATCAAGTTATGACAAAAGGCGTAAGGATATAAAAGGGTAAAGGTGTACGCCATAGGGACTCAAGTCTCTACGCACGTACTACTACGCTAGGCCAAGGGGCCTCAAGCGTAAAGTGGCTTACGCTAGCAAGAGTAAGGTGAGATAGCTCTAGCGAGCAAGGGCGCGGGTGGGGTTTTACGCGAGCCAGGGCTTTACGCTAGCAAGCCGTAGGCAAGCGAGGCTCTACGCGAGAGAAACTCTACGCGAGTGAAACACTCGAGCAAGACTTTATGCACGCTAGAGTCTGCTCAAGCCAGGGTTTTACTGAGCACGATTTTACGCGAGCGGGGGGCCCCGAGCGTAAAATTCGAATGAACTCGGCTTAGAACGGAGTATGCTGGCACAAATGCGTGTGCGTGAAAGGCTGAATAATACGCTGTCACGTAAAACGTGGGCGTAAAGGCTAAACACTACGCTAACACGTTAGAACGTGTGCATAAAACTTATCTTCTCCCCATGGCCAAGACAAACAGGCGTAAAAGCTCACGAACTCAAGTAAGCCCTATTCGGTCAAATCTCGATGAAATCCAACCATTCAAGAGCCAAACTTGCATAAAAATCGAAATCCCTACTATATGAACTCTCCATTTGGAAACAACCAAGTTTTAGAAGATGAAAACCATGAGATCAAAATGCTAAAACATAGATCTACACAAAATGAGCCATAGAATTCGAAAATGCTAAATACTAAAGTGACTTAGAATCTCAGGAGGAAGACAATGGAAGAACAAAATCTGAGTTCCTCCTTGAAGCAAGTTGTACTTTCCTAAGCCTCTCTCTCTGGTCGGTAGAGAGAGTTAATGGAAAGGAGAAGAGTAAATAAGAAGTGAATGAAGAGAGAGAATGGTTGGTGGGTTAATAAATGATGGATGGTGGTAGGTAGGGGTTGGTCCACATGCAACAAAACCGAACCAAGCCGAACCAAGCAAACTGAACCGTACCAAGCAAATGAATGCCAAGATAACCGTACAAGGAGACCCAAAAATACGTACACGTATACCAGAATACGTAATACGAACTATGGTCGTTACAACTCTACCCACCTTAAAAGAATTCCGTTTCAAAATTTAATTAAGAGGCTAGAGAGGCAAGGACAAGCTATACTAATCACAGACAAACTATAACAAGGCAATCAATCAAGCAATCATTCATTCAAGCAAGGAACTGAGTGCATAAGACATAAGAAAGACATTATGCCTTACGCGTCAAACAGGTCGGGATATCGCGATCGGATATCATCCTCACGCTCCCACGTTGCTCACCCAAAGAGTGATGACCCCAAGCAATACGGACTAACTTAATAGTCTTGTTCTTGAGTATCTTCTCTCTTCCGTCCAATATAGATACAGGCCTCTCCTTATACGATAGGTTGGTACCAACAACCAATTCCGAATGATCCGGATATGGCTCGGGTCCAAATATACCATCGTAGTTGGGATACGTGAAACACGTCATGTACCTCATGTAATGGCGGCGGAAGAGCGAGATGATAGGATACATTACCTACTCGCTCCAAAATATCGAATAGCCCTATATACCTAGGGCTAAGCTTTTCCCCGTACGACGAAACGAATGATGTAACGGTTAGATGAAATCCTAGAATATATGGTCGACGATAGAAAACTCAAGGGGACGTCGATAAGAATCGGCCCAATGACGCTGGCGATCTTGTGCGATGCAAAGATGATCTCTAACTCTTCTGACCACATCAATAGTTTGAGCAGTCATTTTCAGACCGAGCATCTGCCTTTTCCCAACATCATCCATACAAGCGGGGATCTGCACTTCCTACCATATAGTGCCTCGAACGGTGCCATCGATACTGGCATAGAAACTATTTGTACAAGAACTCCACCAGGTGCAGGTGATCTTCCTACGAACCACCGAAGTCGAGTGTACAAGATCTCAACATATCTTCCAAGGTTCGTATGGTACGCTCTGACTGACCATCTGTCTGCGATGATAAGCTGAGCTGAACTGGAGGTGTGTTCCCAAACTCTCTTGCAGGCTGTGCCAAAAGTGCAACGTAAATCTTGAGTCTCTGTTTGAGGTGATACTGACTGGTATACCGTGAAATCTAACGATCTGTCTGAGGTACATCTCTGCTAGCTGAGCCGTCGATTGACCAACTCTGAATGGAAAAAGTGAGCCACCTTCGTGAGCCTGTCTATAACAACCCAAATAGCATCTCTACCGACCGGGGACCTAGGTAATCCAGTCACAAAATCATGGTTATATGCTCCCACTTCATTCTGGAATCGGCAAGGGCTGAAGAAGTCAGCTGGCCTCTGATGTTCACTTTAACTTGTTGGCAAAGCAAACATCGAGAGACAAAACGTGCTCTCTCTTCATGCCATTCCACCAAAACTGCTGACAGGTATCACGGTACATCTTCGTACCACTGGGATGAATGGAATACTGCGAACTGTGAGCTTCTATCATGATCTCATGTCTGATATCTCTAGGGTACACAAAGACGCCTCTCATGTCGAAGTGTACCATCCTCATGGATACTAGCTTTGGCCTTGCCTGCTACACATTCTGTCCTAAGCCGCTGAAGCTTAGAGTCTGTTGACTGAGCTAACTTGATCCGCTCAACTATACTGGACTGAACTTGCATGATGCCATCAATGCCACACTGGTAGGAAGGACCACTTCTATATCCATCTTCTGAAGATCTGCCAATAACTCTGGCTGTACTATGAGAAAATAAACTTGGCTCTCCTGCTCAACGCGTCTGCTACTACATTGGCCTTCCCAGGATGATACTGCAGTTAATATCATAATCCACAAGTAGCTCTAGCCATCTCCTCTAATGCATGTTAAGATCCTTCTGGGTGAAAACATACTTCAGGCACTTGTGGTCGGTGAAAATCTCTACCCTATCTCCATACAAGTAGTGTCTCCAGAGCTTAAGTGCAAACACTACTGCTGCCAACTCCAAGTCAGGGTTGGATAATTCCTCATCATTACAGTTGACGTGACACATAAGCTATTAACTTTCTGCTGCATCAAAACACATCCCAAACCTCTGCCTGAAGCATCACAATACACTGAAAATCCCCTAATTCCATCTGGAAGCATGAGAATGGGAGCCGTCATCAAATCTGCTTCAACTTCTCAAAAGAATCCTGACACTCTGCTGTCCAAGCAAACTGCACATCTTGCGGGTCAACTGGGTCAATGGTGCTGAAATCTGAGCAAAGTTTGAAATAAATCGTCGTTAGTAGTCGGCCAAGCGAAGAAAACTGCAAACTTCTGCAACTGTGCTGGTTATTGGCCATGTCTCGATAGCCACGATCTTCTGGGGATCTACTTCTACTCCTCCTTTGGTGATGATATGACCTAAGTAGGAAATACGATCGAGCCAGAACTCATTTACTAAACTTGGCATACAACTGGTGCTCTCTGAGAATAGAGGACAACTCTGAGATGCTGCTCATGCTCCGCTTCATTCTTGTTGCAGACCAGGATGTCGTCTATGAACACAATCACAAACTGATCCAAATAAGGCATAAAGACACGATTCATGAGGTCAATGAATACAGCCGGCGCATTGGTTGCTCCAAATAGCATAACAAGGAACTTCCAATACCCATATCTAGATCTAAAATCTGTCTTCGGGATGTCCTGCTCTCTGACTCTGATCTGATGGTAGCCTGACTGCAAGTCAATCTTCGAGAATACTGCTGCCCCCATAAGTTGATCAAACAAGTCATCTATCTTCGGAGAGGGTATCTGTTTTGATTGTTACTGAATTCAAGGTACGATAATCTACACATAACCTGGACGTACCATCCTTTTTTTTACAAGAAGCATCGGGGCTCCCCAAGGCGATCTACTAGCACGAATGAATCCCTTGGTTCTGAGTTCTTCAATCATCTTGTACAGTATCTTTAACTCTGACGGCGACATCCTGTAGACTCTCTCTGACACGGGCTGTCCCTGGGATTAAGTCTATGGTGAACTCGATCTCTCGCGCTGGCAGCATTCCTAGAAGCTCTTCTGGGAAAACATCTGGAAACTCTTCAACTATCCGGGGTAGCTGCACTACTGCTACTGCCATCCGCAATACCGGAAGAGAAGGTTCAACTTCGCCTCGGAAAGGAAAACTCTGGCTCGCCTGGAATGCTAAAAACAACCTTGCCAATATGGCAGTCTATCCTAGCATACTGGTCTCTCAACCAATCTATCCTAAGACCACATCATAATTGGCCATCGGGAACTCTATCAATCTTGCGAGAAATTCTCTACCGCTAACTACGATCCGACACGAGAAAAATACTATATCTACTCCCACCAGACCGTTACTAGTAAGTATATTGAGCCTTACTGATAATGACTCGGGCTCCAGTCCTATCCGTGTCGCGAATCGTACAGACATAAATGAATGCGATGTACCAGAATCAAATAACGCTGATGCTGGAAAGAGTTGACGAGAATAGTACCTGCCACTACCTCACTGGTACCAATTTTTTCTTCCATGGTCAAAGCCAGCACTTGACTATGTCCTCTGGGTGCGGGTCCCCTCTGCTGAAAACCTCTCTGGCGATTCTGGGTCTGAGCTTGGACTTGGGCATACTGCTGCGGTCTCTGCTGGAATGCCTGGGCCTGAGGCGGCAAGGGCCTCGAAAGTGGGTACTGCTGCTACTGGACTGATACTGGAACTGGTCCCCTAACCGAGGGACTAGAGAAGGTTGATGAAGATGAACTCCCCTGTTTGGGCAGTTCCCAACCCTGTGGTTGGGGTACCACAAACCAAGCACAAATCCTGTGCTCTGTGACACTCTATACCACATATCTGGCTTTCCGCAGTGTGAACATCCACTGCGGAAGGGTGCTTCTGTTCTGCTGCTGAGGGTACGTCGGAGTTGAATATTAAATCGACGTCACTGAGGCCGCCCACCTCGAAGCTCCAATAGTCAAAGCCCTAGCTGCCGGGGCTGGTGCCGAAGATTGATTTATCTGACTGTAGGATCGCTTTTGACCCCGGTCATGTCCATGATCCTCTGGGAGGTATACTCATGCTTTCTGGCTGCTCTCAACACTGCATCAAAAGTCTGATGCTCAAACTGCTCCACTGCCAATAAGATCTCTAGATGGAGCCCTTTGCCGGAATCGCTGGGCTCTGTCGAACTCGGTCGCTACCAAGGTGGGAGCAAACCGACTAAGTCTCAAAAACTCGCCGCATATCCATCGACCGTCCTGCCCATCTGCTTCAGATTGGTGAACCTCGTCTGTAGATCGTATCGAGCTACACATCAAAATAGTTGGCCCAAATCTCTCTCGAATACTATCCAGGCAATATGTGCCATTAATCCAACGGCCTACGCCGCCCACCAGCTGCGGGCTAGATCCAATACTGCAGGCGCACCACGGCCACCTTCGTCGTCTGGAGTCCTGGCTGCTTCTAGAATCACTTCTGTATCGTGCAGCCAAGTATCAGCCGCGAACGTCTTCACTGCCATCAAAGAATGGAGGGTTCAGGCGCTTGAAGCTGTTGGCTGCACTATTACCTTGATGACCGCCTCTGTCCAGGGCATCTGTCACTGCCTGGTGTAATGCATCGCCTCGACGATCTTGAGAAGCTAACAATGTCTTGATGAGACCCACCAAGGTGCCATCATCAGGCTCTGCAGGCTGGACAGGCCGAACTGGTGGCTCTTGACCCCCAGTAGGCATGACTCTGGAGGCTACTCCTGAATGTTGGGCTTGATCTCTAGGTTGCTGCTGGTCCACGAGAGGTGCTCCGCTTTACCGATCGGTAGGACCAGGAACAATGCCGCTGAAGAAGACGACATAGGGAACAATAAGGAAGGACCAGGACAGATCAATATATAAGCAAGTGATCAGGTCAAGAATCTAGGGATTTAGAGGATACGAGCAGAGATCAAGGCGAGTACTGATCGAGACATCTATTCGGTAAACCCTCACATATGTTGATTCACAAGACCTGTATGGGCCACCACTTAAACATGTAACACCCCAGAACCGAAATACTGGAGAGCGGGGGCAAACATAGCCAGCTACGTATTGAAGTGCAACCCACCTTGCTATACGGTCACGGCTGTCTAGATACATGGGGGTTTAACTACAAGCCATTAGTCTCTTATGGTCGTGAACATGCCTATTGTCTTAATCTAAAACAAGTAATAACAGTTACAAGATGTTAGAGTACCAAATTAACAATAGTAAGGCATCCCATATTACATATTTAGATGATCATGAAGCTAGCCGTACAAAATGTCAGGACTAGCAAGAGCTTCAGTCATACAAGATCAACCCTGGGATTTGTCAATCATGTTATAGCATGTAGGCAAACAGTAAATAAAGTGCAATCGAGCTAACACGTGCTCGTCGGCTAAACGCCTCAAAAGAATATTTATACAATAAAGTGGGAGAACAAAAAGAACCACTCGTTGCCAAGGTTATGCCTGGTGGTCACCATCTGGCTGGAAGGTAGGTAGATCCTCTGGAGCTGCTCCAATATCTGGCCATACAAAACTAGCTGGGTCAGACCCCAGAAAAAGCAAGTGCCACAAAGGAGGCTTCACTTTGGAACTAAAACCAACATATAATAAATAGATATTAAAGATAGCTATATAAGAATCTGATAATAACAGTGACAACAACAGAGAATTGAGTACGAAGAAGCCATTCAGGTAGCCAGGTCGCAACCCTTAAACCAAACAAGAACCGGGGTTGTAACCCTTCACCTGAATAGAAACCGTCTCAAATTCTTGTTGATAAAGTAAAACATGACGAGCATGACGTGGGGTGCAATAAGACAATAAAAAGAGAGGACACAGAATGCTCCGTGATCCATGTTACAACCCTTAAACTAAACAAGGACCGGGGTTGTAACCCTTCGCCTGAACAGAACTTGGCCCCTGATCATTATTGTTAAGGTAAGCATAAATAATCATGTTATTGAAGTAACCAGGTACCGGGACAGGGTAAGACTTAGACTCCATCAACATTCACGACCAAGCAAACAAGTACGGCTTGATACTTTAACTAACTAGGGTTATCACAGGCCTAGTTAATAGCAAGATGTAATGAGATTATTCAACAGCCACAAGCCCTGCAGACCATCCAGGTTATCCTGACACAATTAGGGGATTGAATTCATGTGGGTACATCGTCCAAGAAACGCATGTACCCTTAAGTAGCTTGGTGGGTGCAACACATGCAGTATGCTGGAAATGTGCCCTACTCGATGGTAGGCTACAAATCCCATGATGGGGTGCCCAGATAACAGGATTGCCTGTAGCTGGGAAATCTCTTTATGACTACTAGATTATTCTAGTTAATAGCTTTAGTCAAATTCAGTAGGTACCCCTGACCGTGGTACTCAGGGGTCCCTGCCCTAGACATGATGCTAAATAATACTGGTTCACTTGTACAAACACAATCGTCTACGGTGTCCAGACCATTCATTCTGGTTATGCCATTCTTGTCATGCCATACTAACCGTCGCAACAGCTTTCAATAGTTCCCATCATGCTTGCTTGTCAAGTCATGTCATGTTAACTTCATACCATGCCATATACAATTATCATTTCATACATATTAAGTAAATTCATGATTATAAGTTATGACAAAAGGCGTAAGGATATAGGGTAAAGGTGTACGCCATAGGGACTCAAGTCTCTACGCGCGTACTACTACGCTAGCCAAGGGGCCTCAAGCGTAAAGTGGCTTACGCTATCAAGAGTAAGGTGAGATAGCTCTACGCGAGCAAGGGCGCATGCGGGTGGGGTTTTACGCGAGCCAGGGCTTTACGCTAGCAAGCCGTAGGCAAGCGAGGCTCTACGCGAGTGAAACTCTATGCGAGTGAAACTCTACACGAGTGAAACACTTGAGTAAGACTTTACGCACGCGAGAGTCTGCTCAAGCCAGGGTTTTACGCGAGCACGATTTTATGCGAGCGGGAGGGCCCCGAGCGTAAAATTCAATGAACTCGGGGTAGAACGGAGTACGCTGGTATGCAAATGCGTGTGCGTGAAAGGCTGAATAATACGCTGTCACGTAAAACGTGGGCGTAAAGGCTAAACACTACGCTAACACGTTAGAACGTGTGCGTACAACTTCATCTTTCCCCATGGCCAAGACAAGCAGGCGTAAAAGCTCATGAACTCAAGTAAGCCCTATCTCGGTCAAATCTCGATGAAATCCAACCATTCAAGAGCCAAACTTGCGTAAAAATCAAAATCCTACTACATGGAACTCTCCATTTCGGAAACAACCAAGTTTTAGAAGATCAAAACCATGAGATCAAAATGCTAAAACATAGATCTACACGAAATAAGACATGGAATTCGAAAATGCTAAATACTAAAGTGACTTAGAATCTCAGAGGAAGACAATGGAAGAACAAAATATGAGTTCCTCCATGAAGCAAGTTCTACTTGCCTAAGCCTTTCTCTCTGGTCGGTGGAGAGAGTTAATGGAGGGAGGAGAAGAGTAAATGAAGAAGTGAATGAAGAGAGAGAATGGGTTGGTGGGTTATAAATGAGGGATGGTGGTAGGTAGGGGCTGGTCCACATGCAACACTACCGAACCAAGCCGAATCAAGCAAACGAACCAAACCAAGCAAATGAATGCCAAGATAACCATGCAAGGAGACATGCAAAAATACGTACACGTATACCAGAATACGTAATACGAACTATGGTCGTTACAGTTTAGGGTGACACATCAAGGCTTTGAAGGAGTCAAGGGTGACACCTTAAGGGAACTGGACATGGTTGATGCCAACTAATGCTTTGCCAATATTCGGCACGAAAATATTCACTAACATCAATGACATTAAATTCTAATTCTTGTCCAGTGACACAAGAATAGATATTGCCGTTATCTTTTATTTGCAAGTTGTAAACATTCTAACAACATTATCATATATGTTATCAGAATGTTCAAAGAAGTCTCTAATTCTAAGTCTTTCAAATATGGGAGCATATTCAAAATATAGTAAAATTAATACATGCACCAGCACAAATATTTGCCCAGAAAAAGAGTCAAACCAAAGATCAAAATTCCTTATCAGGAAAAGAGCAGGGTCATAGTCCTATCTATCAGATGGACGAGTGGGACTAAAAACATTTGTAGGAGTATATTCAGAAGAAGATGAACCCACTTGGGAAGCATCTTTCTTCCTCTTGTGAGATTTCGAAGCCATGAAAAAAATAAGAAGTAGATTATATACCTCAAGAGAAAGGAAGAAGAAGATGAGGAGACAACTTTGAGCCTTGAAGATCTAGGTTTGAAGGAGGAGGAGAGCCTAGGGTTAGGATTTTAGAGAGAGTTGTCGGTGGGATGGGATAAAAAATATGAAAAGAAGAAGGTAATATTTAGGCTAGGGCCGGCTGTTCAGTTCTGGAGATCCGCAACAACGCCAACCGAACTCGGCCCGAACTCAGTCCGAACTCGGCCCGATTTCTTTCTGAGTTCGGCCTACTTGTATTAACAGTTCATTTAATGCAGTATGAGTTATTAAAAACACTTAATAACCTTTGAACTTCTTCATTTCATAATTTTCATCATCTTGGGTTACTGTAGAGGCCGGATCCCAGCTAGCGGTAGTCAAAACTAGTACACCGTGTCGCTTCAGCTATTTACGCCTGTATGACAGAATGGCCCTTTCGGCTTGTACCAAAAATAACTTTAATTAATAAATATTAACATCTTTAGTTATAAGAGTTTTTGCTAGTCATAATATATTATGAACCTGAAAATTCAAGTATGCCTAGCTTACAACGCAGATAGTTGAAACGGTCAGCCAATGGTTTTGTGAAAGACGAACGATTCAGCGTGAATCGAAGCAAAGACGAACGATTTCCGAGTCGGGACGTGACATACGCGAGTAACCACAAAAGTTCAAGAAACCGAGTACTAATATGAGAATGCAATAATAGTTAAATCCTATGGATCCCAAATAAACAACCTTTAGATTCACCTCATTGTGGATAATGAGGGATACAAATAAATAAAATACATTATAGAACTGACAACTTCGTACAAGCCAACTAATGAAGGATCCAACTCAGATACATAAGGTTTGTTGCTAATAAGCATGATGAAGATATCATACATCAATAAACCTTACTCAAAGAGAGGTATAACATTGAACATACTAATGATATCAGTTCCAAAATTAAAGAAAATAAATCATCACAATAACCTGTCCTAGCATCGTATGCCAACAATTATACTTGGCCGTACTAAAGAATAGTGTGAAAGATGGATTGGCATCCAACTGGAACCAGATTGTTATAGTTGTATGCTCACAAATAAATGCATATACAATATAGATGGAATGAACAGATCAAGTGTTAATAATTGCACTCATAATGCTCTTGTTTTCATTATTATTATCATAGACCTTATTCATTATTTGATCTAAAATATGATAACCAATCCATATGGTTAGCACACTAACCAACTTGGGAAGGTAGTAAAGTCTGCAAGTGTTATTCGAAGGGTATAACTTGATTAGTGAAAACCCAATTACAAGGGTACTGGATGTTAATTGAGTCATGGAACTTGGAATGTAATAAATTCATGGAAAGCCCACTGCGTGCGTGCGTTCATTCAGCAATGACACGACATTGATTTTTGCGTTCCCTGGTATAGTAGGAGTCTATGTGTCATGTCTACTGCGTGTCCGAAGCACGTTACTTCCAGTCCACCACCGACGAGAAATAGAATCTAGCTCGAGATTACATCGACCGTCCGACGGTCCTCCACCATATATGTTGTCCGGACAAATAATATACGAAATTTCATGGCACGTATTATTGTGTCCCTCTAATAAGTAGAGTGTCCGTGTCGTGTCCGAAAAGGAGCGTTATGTGCCGACATCTAAAAGTCCTAGCTTGCAAAAATGATAAACAGAGAACAAAAATAACTTGAGGTCAGAAAGCTCGAACCTTTACAGCCCCGTGCCCCGTACGGCCGGAGCGCCGACAGATCGGCTGGCGATGCCGATCCTAGTGTCACCGCGAAAGTCGACGAGTGCGAGAGGAACTTACCACCCCGGCTCCCGTCGCCCGGCCTCAAGCTTATCGCCGTTGTCTGGTCCGCTTGTATAGCTCACGTGATATCCTCTGGTGGCAGTGATGATCGTAACCCCCCTCTCTCCACTCGATTCAATTCGGGAATTATTCGCTGAGACTCGGCCGATGAAGAAGAAGGAAGGAGAAGACGCGAGAGAGAGAGAGAGAGAGAGAGAGAGAGGAGGAAGGAAAGGAAACTCTTTTAGTTGCGATGGTTTGGTGGATTAGGGTTTAAGATTTTGAGAGAATTTTGGAATAGAATCCATAAAAACTATACTATCAAAACCTAACTTCTGAGAGGAAATAGGGTTTTTCTGAGAGGAACGGGGGAGAAGAGGAGTTTTCGAGAGGGAGCTAATGTTTTAGAAAGATAGGATCGGGCTTTGAGCAGCGAAGGATTAAACATGAAAACCGTCAATAAGCCAAATATTTTGAAAAAATTATAATAATGGCATCTGAATAGTCACGGGAATCCTCCCACTTTAGTTAACGGTTTTAAACTAGCTTCGACTAAAAGTGGTGGATTACGTGACAGTTTTCGAAATCCGTCAACTAAAGTGGTACAATATTGTATAGTTAACACAAAATAGGGTTAGTTGACACAAGGCCTAAACCGTTAAGTAAAACATAATAGTTGGGGATTACTGACCGTCAATAAAAAAAACCGTCAACAAATGTCATTTTTCTTGTAGTGCCATACTTTATAAAAAATGTCATGTAATCTATGAAATTTGAAGTTGTTATAGACTCCCTTGATCTTTGATCTTTCTCGATGGTAGCCTGAAACTCCTTGAGCGGTGGTGCTGATAACATGTTATGAATATGGAAGAGAGAGAAAAATATAGCTGAATGAATCCTCTAGGAATTTTCTCATTAACGATATTATGAAGAGGGAATAAGATATAGGTGGTTATATATAGGGATAAGAACATCAATATATGGTCTTATCTATAAATCATAGCACCGTGTTAATTATTTAACTACTTATATATTTAAGCCTATTATGTTTACTTAACTATATCCTAAGATAATATTAAATCCTAATAACTAACTAAATCATACCAGCATATCCTTGCCAATTTTCTTATCCTTACTGCTAAGTTTGATTCAATTCCATCCAACTCTAAATGTGATGTAATTTCCTTCAAACCATCTTCATATTAATTATTATGTAGTCCATACCCACTCTCAAAATAAAATATTGTTTAGTTTGCTCAATGGTGACAATTGGAATAATTTTTTTAGGTTGATCGATATTCACATGAGGGATTCAATCCAAGGTGGTATAAAAGAATAAAAAATTCACTAAGTGTAAACCTCCTACGGGAAGCTTTCTCCAGTGAGAAGAGTGTCCCCACGGGACATTCCTCCTACGTGAGGAGTTCCTTTTGTTGTTTTGCCTTTTGACTAGTGTAAAATTGTCTTACATCGGCTACACCACCATGTAAGTATCTCAATATATTGCTTTGTATGTATTGAGGTGTGCATATGGGGTGTAGTGGGGCACATGTGAGTGCCATGTAGGGCTATTTACCTAGAAGGAAAAAGGATTAACTCCAACAAGGAAGTAAGTTGTTTTTTGTCGTTCAGACTCGAACTCGGACACAGACTCCAAGATGCCTTGTGCATGCATGGACGTCTTCGAAAAGTAGGCGTGGACTGGCACATGACTATGCTGATTCGAGTCTCAAAAAGTTGGCTTTGAGTCCAGGGAGCCTATTTGAGTCTCAAAAAGTTGACTAACGAGCATTCCAGAAGTTCTTTGAGAACATGCTAGCTCCTAGAAGCGGATCGCATAAAGGCGAATCTTGCTTTGAGCAACGGTAATTTTTATTACCCCAACAGGGTTGTTAAAATCTCCACTTTCTTTCTTTCTTCTTCTTCTTCTTCTTGGTGGGCTGAATATTTTGGAGAGCAAACTTGTTTGCCGTAATCTCTAAAATCATAAAACTCAGTTGAGGCACTTTTCGAGAGCGAACTAGTTCACAGGAATCTCCAAAGTGTTGAAACTTAGTTCAGGTACTTCTGGAGAGAAAATTCATTTCCAGGAATCTCTGAAGTCTTAACTTAAGGAAATTAGGAGAGCAAATACATTTGCAAGTATTCTCCGAAATCCTACATAGTCAGAACAGAGAGAAAATTCATTTGCAAGAAGATCTTTGCGTCTGACAGTTGCTTTATCAGAATAGAGAGCAAATTTATTGCAAGTAATTGTAGAAGCATGGAAAAGAACAGAGAAAAGCCATGCGGCTCCAACAGAAGGATCCTTATGCGGCTTAGAAATCCATTATATGACTTGTGCGGTAAAAGTCCTTTAGAGCCTCATGCGACTCGGGTAGCCTATGGGCTCAGAAAAGAGCCACATGGCCTAAACAGTTTCTCGCTCAATGGCCATAAAGCAATTTCCGCATTAAATGCCCTGACGAAATCGTGAAAAATGAGTGACATAAAGCCGAAATAATGAGGGGCGTGCTCCTGGGAAAGAAGAAAATCTTTTATAGCTGACAGGATCCGCCGAGTCCCAAGCACCCCTATGCGGCTGCCCGCTTCATGCGGCTGCTTCCTTCATGCGGCCGTCCTCTCCATGCGGCTGCCACTTCCATGCGTTCGCCTACTTCATGCGGCTACTACCTTCTTGCGGCTGCCTCCTTCATGCGGCTGCTAGCTTCATGCAGCTGCCTCCTTCATACGACTGTCACCCTCATGCGGCTGCTAGCTTCATGCGGCTAGGATCGTGGGCGGCAACCCGTATGCAGTTCACTTAGAGATCGCATTCATGCGGCTCCGTCAAGATGCCCCACTCATGACAGAGAGACACATGGCGGTCCTCATGACACGTGGCGGTCTTCATGATAGTTGAGACACGTGGCGATCCATGACAAGTTGAGACACGTGGCTGTCTTATCCCCTCGGGATTATGGCTGCTCGCGAATCCTGACAACCAGATTTAGTACAATCACCATTATTACTCAGATCAAATCAGATTTGTTGTAATTAAGCAAATTGGACACGTGGGGGAGATTCGAGCTTGTCATGAAAAATTACAAAGATTTATTGCAATCAGCATTAATTGACCATACAGATTTGGCACAATCAAGAATTAAATGCCCAGATGTGATGCAATCAAGATCAATGGTCCAGATTATTGGCGCCGACTTTTTAAGGGACAATCATTACAAACCCTAATGATCACACCCCACTCCTATAAATAGCAAGGTGCCATTCCCTTGCAAAAGAATCATATCAAGAGAAAAAATATATATAGCAAGGTGTCATTCCCTTGCAAAAGAGATCCTCTCCATCCGACTGGACACACAGAGAGACAAAAGGTGCACACAGAAGAGTCTTCCATCCTGAGAGCATTTCTTCATCATATCCAAGGCTACGTCTGATCGTCCAATGAGTAAGGCAGAGTGGCTGTCGCTTTTCGAGTCTCTACCGTCATCCTCCAGAAAAAACTAAACAATCGTACTTAGATTGATGTACCCAGGTTTTTGTCCCTAGGCTTTCTTTGTACGAGCGAGTTTGTGTTGTAAAGTAAAAGTCCAGTCCTCCCATATAATTGTTCTGTTCTTTTATAATTAATGGCAAATACGATGGCGAATCTGCTGGGGACTAACTTCTCCACGGCTGAGGAGTTGGTGACGCAATGAGACGCAGCCAAACTTGGCTCCACTCAACAAATGCTGGTCGCCCGGTTCGAACAACAGGCGTTTGAAGAAATGCTCTCTAACGGGAGCGCTGGCCCGGTCCAGCGGCGGGCCCGCACGAAGAAGGCCCGCAGGGAGTGGAGACCCAAATTACTCGTTCCTCTCCAAGCTTTCGAAGAAGTACTCTCTGTTGTCCGAGACAGCGAAGAAGTCTCACTTACGGCCCCACTTCAAACAATAGAGGACTCTGCTGTCCCCATGTCCGACAGAAGAAAACACTATGATGCTGGACTTGCAGGGGCAAAGAGGAACTCTATGCAGTCCATGCCGCATAAGGGCGTCAGCCGCATGGAGGCTCATGCGACCGCAACTGCCAACCGTATGAAGAAAACTTATGTGGCCACAAACGTCAGCCGCATACAGAAAGCCCATGCAGCTAGAACTTCCAGCCGTATGCAGGCAGCCTGTACGGCCATGACTTCTAGCCGTATACAGAAGGTTCATATAACCATAAAGGATAGCCGCATGCAGACAGCCTGTACGGCCACAACTTCTAGCCGCATACAGAAGGATCATGCGGCCATAAAGAATAGTCGCATGTAGACAGCCTGCACGGCTACTGATCCTAGCCGTATACCATCTATTCCATGCGGCTCTCGGTCAGCCTTCGCCCGCCTATCAAGAGATCCTGACCCCAGATGCTCTCATGTGCCAGTCTCCGTGGACTCTTCCTACTATGCACTCTCATGTGCTAGAAAGAAGAGGTCTCGGGCAGCACGAGCTCGGCGAGCTCAGTCGGCTGTCCCAACTTCTGACTATCAGGGCGTCCCGCTGACTATTACGCGGGCCCCTGATGGAAAGTTGTACAGAACTATCCGTGTCCAGCCCCGGCGGCCAACGAACGAGATAGTTATCAAGAATCTCCCAATAAGGATCAGGGGCAAGTACTCGTACTACCCCCACCTTAGGGAGCAGGCAGGAGGTCAACACACTCATGTGCTCAGGACCCCCAAGCCCACAAAGTAGGTGACTTGTGCATCGTGATTATTCACAAGCGCAAGGAAAGAGACAAAGATTTGATGTGCAGAGAGTCATGTCAAGGACATCAATGCACCCAAGTCATTATCAACTGTTGCTGCAACAAGGCAGCAGTACAAAAAGACCGACGGTCCGTCTTCCAAAGGCTGCAACACCCAAGCTCAGAAGACGAGGTGCTTTTCGTCGCCTCTTGCAATTCTGCTCTGAAGATTCCTGGCAGCGGTAGAGGGAAGAAAACAAATATCTCCAGCCCAAAAATTTCAACCGGCATAACCAAGAAACTTTCTTCTAAACGGATGTCTACCACCGTTACATGAGGAGTTTACCAAGGTACCCGCTCAAAGACGAAATCTTCCACACTTGGAGATTCGTCCACATCTCTGGGAGTCACTGGAGCCGGGGGTAGCATTCCTCCAAATATCAACAACAACCCGGTGTTCCAAGAAGATAGTCCGGGGGAAATGGTTTACCCAACAGATGCAGCAGATCCCGACGTCCCCGAGGACGTCCACAATTCTCAAGACAAGGCAAGCTCTGAAGCTGGGGGTACCACTCTTTCTGAGTCTGAACCAGAGGAGAACATTCCCACATATCCTGAGGACTTCTCTGTACAAGGGTACGACTCAGAGGGCACGTCCTCTACCGTTCCTTCCATCTCTCCTCATGTAAGGACGGTATTCATGACGGACATCAACCAAGAGGGTCCCAGTGATCGCCAACGCATCGACACTCTGAAGGCCATACTGCATGCTTTGGTCAAGTCCATGGACGAGATCAAAGCGGCCCTTCCAACTCTGCAAGGAAGGACGCCTAGCCAAACAAGCTTGGGTCCTGCGGTCAATGCGGACTCGAACTCAGCTGCACCAAACCCGGGCGATAATCCTCCTGAAATATCGGCTCCCACCGCTATAGACGAGGCCAGGGAGGCAAGAAGAGAGATCCAGGAACTCTGGGCCACATTCCAAGCCTGAGAAACCTGTCAGGACCTCAGGATACGACAATCGTATCCTGCTGCGTGGAGAGATGTTCCCTTTCCACCAAAATATAAACTATTCCACATCAATCTATAAGATGGGAAGACGTCTGTAAGCAGGTACATCACCTACTTCGAAGTCACAACTGTATCTGCCTCATGACGACGCCATCCTTACGCGGCTGTTCATTGGAGCATTGGAAGGGGTCGCCTTCGACTGGTACCGCAACTTGCCGGACAATTGCATCCACTCCTTCACCGGCTTCAAACGTATGTTCCTAGAGAGGTTCTACGAAATAGGACAAGACGTGACAATGTACACCCTCATGGATGTTGTTCAGGGAGAAAAGGAGCTGACAAGAAACTATATCGAGCGGTTTTGCCAAACCGCGATGAAGCTGCCTTCCGGTAACCCTGATTCCTCCTTGATTAAAATTTGCCAAAAGAGACTGCTTCCCACAATCAGCCTCTGGATGGGCGAAAGTCAATTCAAGGATTGGAAGTCGTTCATCATCAGTGCCACTAGCGCAGAAGACAAGGTAAAGAAAGCCCGCCAACTGGGATTGCACATCTCGGAAGGGGAAGACAAGGGCAAACGCCCTAACGTCAACAACATCAACGGTGGTAATTTCTCCAGCAATCGAGACAAGAAGGGCAAGCATGCTATGGTGGCCGACATAGCCCCAAAGCACGAATCAAAGCCGGCAGAAAAGCAGTGGCCTCAGATGACCTACTCCTTCGAGGATGGCCATATTAAACCCATCTTAGACATGCTCATCCAAAGAGGACGAATTCAGCTTCCTCCTTCCAGGCGTGAGCCTCGTCCTGCAGATATGGAGAGTCCCAAGTACTGCCATTACCATCGCTATGTTCACCATGCTACACAAGACTGTTACCAGCTGAAGCGATACATCCAACATCTCATCGATTCTAAGGCCCTGGCCATTAATTTCGAAGAGGTGACCGTGGCGGCCAATATGGTATCAGTACAATTTGGCAGCTTCCCTCCGACAAAGACTCAAGATAGAGTAGTACCCGTCCCCAGAGCAAAGATGGAGGTCGCTAACCTTCCACCTCCCCGAGACCAAGCTGCTGGTCTAGTGCCCCTTACAACATCATGTAAGGAGATCATGTGGGTCCATCCCGACTTAGTACCTGAGGTAACTCAGCGCCTCCCTCCACCAGCAAAAAAAAGAATAGGAAAATCAAATCATGCCGCACGATGTCGACAGAGATCGAAGAAGCTACCACTGTTGTTACCCGCTCCGGCGCACAAACCCAACCCCCACCGGGTAACTCGGCTGAAGTCCATCAGCCGACAGCTGCTGATGCTCCAGGCCTTCGCAGCCTTCGACGACCGACAAGCCTAGGTCGAAGGAGACTCGCTTCGACAAACCGCTCCGAAGGGAGACGCCTCATGGGCTAGAGAGGCCATACAACTTTGACATCCTGACACAATTGGCCAACACATCGGCCAAATTGTCACTATACGAGCTCCTGAGACTCTCTTAGGATGTTCGCATCGCACTAAGCGAGGCACTCCAGAATGCCGACGCATATCTAGCTCAGTCCAATCTCACTGGGGAGAGCTCGCCGGCAGATCTCCAGGACAACACTTACACAGGGTCAATACCGAACATTGTCTTCACTCCGCAAGATATGCTAATCAAGATCAACCTGCACGATCGCCCTCTGTATTATACTGGGTACATTGGCGATATCAAGGTGGATCGGATGCATATTGATCCCGGTTCTTCCATAAACATTATCTCGAAAAGCTTACTATATCATCTGCGTATTCCAATGTATCGCCTGACGCCGACAAGCATCACCATCAGCGATTTCAATTCGGGCAGGAGCTACCCGATCGGGAAGATTCGCCTGAAGTGCCAAATCGGCGACCTTCAGTCAGAAGTGACCTGTTATGTCATAGATACGGACACTTCCTACAATATTCTCCTGGGGTGTCCTTGGATACACGATTACATGATCGTGCCTTCAACACTGCACCAGTGCTTCAAGTACGTCGCCAAGTACGGCCTCATGAGGACAGAATTTGCCGACATCGATCCCTTTAAAGGGATCGAATCCTACTACTCAGATTCATGCTTGTACGAGAAGTCGAAAAAGCATCTTACCGAAGGAGATACTCAAGCTCAAACTGAGGCAGCAACTGGATCAGAAGAACCTCTGACGATCCACCTCCAAGCATGCAAACCTGGCATAACTATGCCCCTTATAGCCACTCTGCGTAAGGACACAATTAGCCTCTCTGCACAGGAGGAACAGATGATAATCCGACTGCCAAGGTCTGGCCAAGCGCCGAGATCTACTACGGAGCCACTAACAATCAGGCTGTCGAGAGCTGGCCAGCAACAAACAGCGAAGCTCAATCCCTCTGTCAAGCAGATGACAATTCGTCTTCCCAGAACGAATCGGCAACCGAACACCAAGCCAGGGACTGCTAGCCAGCCAACAACTCCCAGCCCAGCACCGAACTCCCAACTGGGGGTAGCCAGTACGCCAATGACTCCACGTTCTGCTCCACCCATGGAGCCCCTGATAATCAAGCTACCCAAGTCATCCTCTCAGTCTGCATTTACACAGGGGGTGGCTGAAGAAGAGTCAGAGCTGGACAAGTACGTGGCTGCTTACACTGATGTACCATTCGCAGATGATGTAATCCTACTGGAAAAGATACCTTACTTCATCAATAAAGGGCTATCTTTGAATTATCTCGAGCTTAATAAGCTTTGTACAATGTATGCTATGGAACACGACATAGGCACTCACCTGCACACACAGGTAACAAATGTCTACACCGTAAACCAACTAACTCCAGTGGAAGACGCTTACCGCATAATCGAGGGAGAGGATCATCCAATCATCTTCGGCCGGAAGAATGATCCACAACCCTTCAGGGTAGAAGAAGTTGATCTCGAACCCGACACCAGAAGATTGTCTCTTTATCTGTATAGTTCCCAATCCAAGTACCTTATGCAAAAACAAGGGTATGATCTGAAAACTACACCAGGCTTGAACTATGGCACCGGACGGCGATTACCCTTACAATCGCCGATCCCGGCTGGGAAACCACGAGACTACTACAACAAAACCAGATGTGGGCTAGGTTATATTACACCAGCGATAACCCCTGAAAGCTCACACGAGGAATGCGACTGGCACTCACACTCAACCAGATCACCCACTTTCGATTCAGATGTCAGCATCGGGGACATGCTCAGGCAAGTCTGGTCCGTCAATATGGCATTTATCGACGCCTATGAAGAAGATGAAGACATCCTCGAACTTCTTGAGCTAGAGCCATGGGCACAACAAAGAGAGCCTTCTACCGAGAATGAGGTTGTATAAGTCGATCTCGATGATGAGTCCTCTCTAAAGCCCATCTTCGTCAGCAATAATCTGACAGACGAAGAGCAAGAATTACTACTACAACTCGTCAGAGAATACATCGATGTGTTCGCCTAGAGCTACGAAGATATGCCAGGACTGAATCCCGAGATTGACTTCACAAACTCAACTTCCGTCCGGACGCAAAATCGGTCAAGTAACAGCAATGTCGCTTCCGTCCTAACATCATGAATGCCATTAAAGCCAAGGTAAACAAACTGATAGCCAGCGGCTTCATCTATGAAGAACAGCATCCTGACTGGGTCGCCAACATAGTACCAGTCCTCAAGAAAAGTGGAAAGATTCGAATCTGCATCGAATTTTGCAATCTGAATGAGGCGTGTCCTAAAGATGAGTTCCCTCTTCCTATCACAGACATCATGATTGACAACACCTGCGGCTTTGAGCGTATGTCATTCATGGATGGTTTCTCGGGGTACAACTAAATCAAGATGTTCCCTGATGACGAAAAGCATACATCATTCCGAACACCAATTGGCACATACTGCTACACAGTCATTCATTTCGGTTTAAAGAACGCTGGCGCCACCTATCAAAGAGCTATGAGCATCATCTTTAGAGACCACTTGCGCAAGACATTGGAATGCTACGTCGACAACATCGCCGTCAAAAGTCGCTCTAAGGAAGATCATCTGTATGATCTGAGGACAATATTCGACCTGATACGAGCGCACAATTTGAAAATGAATCCCACAAAATCCTTCTTGGGCGTATCTAGCGAGAAGTTCTTGGGTTTCATCTATCCACGTAGACCCTGAGAAGACGAAGACAATCATGGAGATGGGTCCCCCGAGAAATTTCCGTGAACTTCGAGGCCTTCAAAGGAGGCTAGCCTACATCAGAAGGTTTATTTCTAACCTCTTCGGACGATGTCAACCATTCACCCACCTTATGAAGAAAGGCGTTTCATTCTTATGGGATGAAGAATGCCAGCCTGCCTTCGACAGCATCAAAGAATACCTAACGAACCCTCCAGTCCTGGTAGCCCCGATTGCCGGAAGACTATTCTTGCTCTATGTACGAGCGATGGAACATTCTCTCGGTGCTCTGCTAGCACAAAATAACGATACAGGCCATGAGCAAGCTATATATTACCTCAACCGAATGATGATGGGGCCGGGGCATCGATACACTGCCGTAGAGAAAGAGTGCCTTGCTCTGGTTTTCGCCTTTCAGAAGACGCGATACTAGGTCACAGGACACCATCTACATCATATTAAGAGTCAACCCCTCAGGGTCCTCATGACTAAACCAGGCGTACCCAGCTCTCGTCTCGCTACCTGGGCGATATTACTGTCCCCCTACCATATGATCTTCGTCCCACAAAAGGCTGTTAAAGGTCAAGCTATGGCAGACTTTTTAGCAGCTCATTCAGGTTCGGAGTCAACCAAAATAGACGAAGAGATTCCAGACGAGGTCGCTAATTCAAATATGGCCTCTCATGATACCATATGGCGGATGTTCTTCGACGGTGCTTCTAGAACCGGGCCCAAGGGCAACATCGTCGCTGGAGTAGGAGTAGTGCTGATTTCACCCTCCGGGTTGGTGATTTCCCTCACGGAGCCCTGTTCAAACAACGTGGCCGAGTACAACGCTTTGGTTATTGGTCTACGACTTGCAAAAGAGCTGGGGGTAGGGTACCTTGAAGCATACGGCGATTCGCAGCTAATCGTCAATCAGATTCGGGGTTCATACGAGGTTCGCCATGAAGACATGATCCCTTATCACCAAATAGTAGTTGACATTATCTCGTCCCTGAGGGGTTCTTCATAGAGCACGTTCCCAGGCTCCAGAACATCGAAGCCGATGCCCTAGCCGGCCTTGCTGCTTCCTTAGTAGTTCCGAATCATGCTCATCATCTGGTTGACATCATAGGCCGTGAGTTGGTCTGTCCCAGGAATAATGTTTAATATGAGTATTACTCCACGCTGACTGTCGACGAAGCACCAGATTGGAGACAACCATTCATTAACTTCGTAGTCTACGACATCCTGCCAGAGAATCCGAAGGAAGCCACTTCTATCAGAAGACGTTCCCTCAGATTCTTCTACGATACGGAGACGAAAATGCTATATCGACGATCATATGATGGATTACAGCTTCGATGCCTGTCAAATACAGAAGCCAAAGAAGCCATACGTGAAGCTCATGATGGCATCTATGGGGCCCATCAGCCTGGCCCAAAACTACAGGATCGTCTTCGACGAATGGGCTATTACTGGCCCACGATGGTTGCAGACGCGATAGACTATGCAAGAAAATGCAAAGCCTGTCAAGTCCACGCAGATTTCATCCACCAGCCATCCGAGTTTCTACATCCGACGGTGGCATCCTGGCCCTTCGAAGCATGGGGAATGGACATCATCGGTCTGATCACTCTGCCTTCGTCCCGAGGACATCGCTTCATACTCGCAATCACAGATTACTTTTCCAAATGGACGGAGGCTATTCCGCTTGCAGAAGTAAAGACTTCAAACGTGATCAGCTTCTTCAAGCATCACGTCATTTATCGCTTTGGACTGCCCCGAAGGATCATCCATGATAATGGTCCGCAGTTCATAAGCCACACTTTCTATCGGTTTTGCAACAAACACCAAATCCAGAATATTACTTCAACACCATACAACCCGGCGGCAAATGGTCTGGCTGAAGCATTCAACAAAACAATCATCAAGCTCCTCAAGAAGTTCGTGTCATCAAACAAACACGACTGGAATGAAAGCTCGGCAAATTCTTATGGGCGTACCGTACTACAATACGGACTGCCACCGAGAATATACTATTCTCTCTGGTATACGGAAGCGAGGCAATTCTTCTACTGGAGACTCAAATTCCCTCACTCCGTGTCGCTCTCACATATAGATTGACGACAAATGATAATCACCATCGCCGACTACAAGAGATGGAGGCCCTAGATGAGAAGCGCCTATTAGCTCAACAATGAATCGAGCTATACCAGGCACGTATCTCCGGAGCCTTCAACAAGAAGGTTAAAATCAGAACATTCCAAGTGGGCGACCTCGTTCTGGCAGTTCGGATACCGATGGTTATGACTCACAAAATACCGGCAAGTTCCAGCCAAAGTGGGAAGGCCCATTCATCATCGATGCTGTATTCTCCAATGGTGCTTACCGCCTCGCAAAACAAAATGGAGACTTGCTCATGTTGCACATCAACGGCAAGTTCCTAAAGAAGTATTACGTCTGAAACGACATCCCCCAGGGTGATAAGTTACATACCCGCTGGTACCGCTGAACTCACATCCCGAAAACAAATCTGCTAGGGTATTGAGTTATGTACCCGCTGGTACCGCTGAACTCACGTCCCGAAAATAAATCTGCCAAAGTGATGACTTAGGTACCCGCTGGTACCGTTGAACTCACATCCCGAAAACAAATCTGCCAGGGTGTTGAGTTATGTACCCCTTGGTACCGCTGAACTCACATCCCGAAAACAAATCTGCCAAAGTGATGAGTTACGTACCCATTGGTACCGCTGAACTCACATCCCGACTACAAATCTTCCAGAATGATGAGTCATGTACCCTCTCATACCGCTGAACTCACATCCCGACTACAAATCTTCCAGAATGATGAGTCATGTACCCTCTCGTACTACTGAACTCACATACCGACTCTAAATCTCCCAGATTGTCGAGTTATGTACCCGCAGGTACCGCTGAACTTACACTCTGGTCACTACAGATGAATCTATATCACTACAGATCGATATATTTTCCGAAACAACCACGTCGATGTTACCTCTGAGTTGTTTCCCTTCCATCAAAAAGACAAACCGCCCCTCACATAGAACCTCCATGTCCTCATTACCTCTGAGTTGTCTATATTCCCTTCATGGACCCCACTCCTGCCATGTCCTCATTACCTCTTAGTGGGAAGGCTCCATCGAAGAAACTCTCATATTTACTATGTCCTCATTACCTCTGAGTGAGTATGATGGTTCTTCCCTCTCTCGTCTTATTATCTGTATCCAGAACCAGGATACGCCATGGATAACAAGTCCACAAAAAGTATCTCAAAGAACAGAGCGAACGTATTCTGTTCACTCAAAATCAGTTACATTCACATGACTATGTCTCATGAGCAAGTCGAAAAAGTCCTCTATCATTTCATTCAGACAAAAAGAAAAAGATTATATTGATGCCCAAAAGAAGTGGAACACAAACTACAGCTGAAGACAGACAGAAATACCAAGACAAAAGACAGATACTTATGGGAACCTACGAATCCTAGTTACGGGGGCGCATATACCAATCCCTCAACCATTTTCCATATAAAGGATCTACTTGAGCAAAATCCTCGTCCGAAGCAGGAGGGTCAGAACTCTCAAAACTACCGCCGTCAGACTGGGGCTCCTCTTTCACAGCAACTTCAATCGGCGATATCTCTTCCTTTTTTTCCTCCATTCTCGGCATCACCTCCTCCTTAATGAGCGATGGCGCTTGTTTGATGAAAGGAGGCAGCGGCTCTTCCTTTACGATATTTCAGCCTTCGACAGAAATGCTGCAAGAATCCAAGATAAAAGAAACAAAGTTAGAAGATGGCCAGAACCTCATACGGCCCAATCCAGACGAACTTATGAGGCCCTATTTGAGGGGGCTTCAAGCGGCTCGATTCAGAGGGACTTATACAGCTCTGTTCGAAGGGTCATTATGTGGTTCAGTTTGTGAAATATTTATACGACCACTGTACAACTCCCATGCTTCTCGTACATGGGGTATCCCCCATGCGGCTCGAACATGTGATGTACATATGGCCCAGACAATTTGAACAGTTTGACGAAAACGAGGAACGCATTAAAGGCTTGTGCATAAAGCATGCAACAAAGCCGTCTTTGTTTCAAAGTATACGATCCTCCCAAACCATTACCAGCAATGGGGGGGTGAACGTCGGGATGGACTTCAGGCGTCGGGGCTGACGAAGAAGCCACTCCCTTTTCCTTCGCCGTGGCTGTTGAAGACTTGGGGGCCATTATTGACTGATGATCGGAGAAGGAAGACGAAAGCAAAAATCTAGGGCAAGAAGAGTAGACAAAAGAAAGTAAAGAATTTCTCCATCCTAACACGCTCCTATTTATTGACAGAAGGAGGGGGCTCATGAACCGGCGGATGCTTCGATCCGCGTGCAGCATAAAAAGAACGAACTGACTCTTCGGGCATCGAGGCAATCTAATATTTAGAACTAACCCTTGGGATCCTGCCCCAAAAGGTGGCTTTAAATCTGAAAACAAATCAAGGGCAATCAATGCAAAGATTTGCACACGTGGCAGGGAGCCTATACGGTCGGACAGTCCATGCGGCTGGACAGTCCATGCGACTAGACAACCCATGCGGCTAGGTAGTCCATGCGGTTAAGAAATTCATTCGGCTAGGAAGTCATGCGGCTAGGAAGCCCATACGGCCAGGAAGCCTATGCGGCCAGAAGAGCTTATATGAACATAGCCATGCTTCTTATTCAAAGTATTTCAATTTTACAAATTGAAAACTTTGAAAGGGGTCTTGTAGAAGCATGAAAAAGAACAGAAAAAGCCCATGTGGCTCCAACAGAAGGATCCTTATGCGGCTCAGAAATCCATTAAATGACTTATGCGGTTCAAAGTCCTTTAGAGCCTCATACGTCTCGGGTATCCCTATGCGGCTCAGAAAAGAGCCTCGTGGCCCTAAACAGTTCTCCTCTACAGCTGGCCATAAAGCAATTGCCGTATTAAATGCCCTGACGACAGCTCTGACAAATGACAGCTCTGACATAAAGCTGAAAAAATGATGGCGTGCTCCTTGGGAAAAGAAGAAAGTCTTTTATAACTGACAGGATTCGCCGACTCCTAAGCACCCCTATGCGGCTGTCCGCTTCATGCGGCTACTTCTTTCATGCGGCCGCCCTCTTCATGCGGCTGCCACTTCCATGCGACCGCCCGCTTCATGCGGCTGCCCGCTTCATGCGGCTACTACCTTCATACGGCTGCCTCCTTCATGCGGCTGTCACCCTCATGCGGCTGCTAGCTTCATGCGGCTGCTCCTTCATGCGGTTGTCACCCTCATGCGGCTGCTAGCTTTATGCGGCTAGGATCGTGGGGGGCCACCCGTATGCGGTTCACTTAGAGACCATATTCATGCGGCTCCGTCAAGATGCCCCACTCACGACAGAGAGACACGTGGCGGTCCTCATGACACGTGGCATTCCTTATGACAGTTGAGACACGTGGCGATCCTCATGATAAGTTGAGACATGTGGCTGTCTTATCCCTTCGGGGTTATGGCTACTCGCGAATCCTGACAGCCAGATTTAGAGCAATCACCATTATTACTCAGATCAAATCAGATTTATTGTGATTAAGCAAATTGGACATGTGGCGGGAGATCCGAGCTTGTCATAACATATTACAAAGATTCTTTGCAATCAGAATTAATTGACCATACAGATTTGGCACAATCAAGAATTAAATGCCCAGATGTGATACAATCAAGATCAATAGTCCAGATTATTGGCCGCCGACTTTTCAAGGGACAATCATTGCAAACCCTAATGATCACACCCCACTCCTATAAATAGCAAGGTGCCATTCCCTTGCAAAAGAATCGGATCCAGAGAAAAAAAATAGCAAGGTGCCATTCCCTTGCAAAAGAGATCCTCTCCACCCGGCTGGACACATAGAGAGACAAAAGGTGCACACAGAAGAGTCTTTCCATCCCGAGAGCATTTCTTCATCAGAGCCAAGGCTACGTGAGATCGTCCAAAGAGTAAGGCAGAGCGGCTGTCGCTTTCCCGAGCCTCTACCGTCACCCTCCAGAAAAAAAACTAAATAATCGTACTTAGATTGTTGTACCTAGGTTTTCATCCCTAGGCTTTCTTTGTACGAGCGAGTTTGTGTTGTGAGTAAAAGTCCCGTCCTCCCATATAATTGTTCTGTTCTTTTATAATCAATGGCAAACAGTGATCTCTTAAATTCTAATCATTCTTCTATCTGGATCTGTTTTGAGAATAATAATCTCAAAGCAAGATTCAGATCAGATGGAGAACTATCGTACAATCATTTTTTATACAAGTTTTAGAAGATTGACAGGCAATACTTCCAACATTTGGATGAGGAAAAGTTCTTTGTCAAATGGTTGGATGAGTGTTTGGCCTAACTATCCAAGGAGGATGAAGCACATTACCGTTCGCATTTGTCGATAGTGCATGGAGATTACATCTTGTGCTGGAGCGGACGAGAAGTGTCATGACCCGATCCCAATATAATGGGTCTAGTCGGATCATACCCAGCCTGCACCGTTGTGAGACGTCGGTAGTAAGCTGTATCAAGCAGTGAACACAAGCAGACAAATCTAAAACGGAAAGAAATAACTTTTTTTGTTAAATCTAGAATTTAACCAAGAGTTTAAAAAAAAAACACAAGTAAAACATCATTCAATTATTACATTGGCCTTTATTACAATAGGAAGGAAAAAAATAAAACTAAACCAATGGCACAACTAATTTTGGGGCTCCCCGGTCAGGTTCAGCTACCTCGTCAGGGTTCGGACCAGGTCCATAGAAAGAACTAAAGGCGAGATCCTCTTTGTCGCAGTCATCTAAAAATTTTGGTCTCTAGTCAGGAGGAGAACAAGAACATATTTCCACATCTAACATTCTAAATAATAATAAATGATGCAAGACAATTTAAAAGCATTATATATTTTGCCAAATACTAATAATAAAGAGACAACAGACAATAAATCTCAGAAGCTACAATGATGCAATCTACAATGAGTCAATAGTGTGTTTGAGTATATAACTGATCTGTGACCGGCTGGATAGAGGCAATGTATATACTAGCATTTTGGCCAAATAATAGTATACAGTACGGCTCAACCCACCTGTGCAGTAGGGTTAGCTCGAGAGAGGCAATATTCGGTAACAATGGCTTTGGTCATAGATGTGTTATACTACTTCCCCAATCAATCCCCGAGTCAATGAGGCAATCAATCAATCATCAATCAATCAATCAATCGATGTGGAGTCCGTGAGGGATCCACTGTGAATCAATGTCGCTACAATATACATGATTCTACTGATGCAGCATATTTAATTATTTAATAAAACATAGACATGAAAGATATGAAACTTGCCTTGGTTGTATCCTCGGTGTGGAAGGCAACGACTAGAAAGGTATCGGTTAGGGTCCTGGATCTGAACCTACATTAATAATAATCTATCCTTAGAACTTATTCTGAAGATTGGCTAATAAAGCCACTAAACGCAAACTACGTTAATTATAAACATTTGTCATTTTTATTAGAGAAATAATGATTTAATTATGTAATACTTTGTTAAAACTATTTTATTAGTATTTTGTAAATAAAGCAGGATTAACATATTTTGGAATATTATCAAAGTAGTAGCAATTTTTATCATAAATTATTTTAATAGAAAAATATTGCGTAACCTCGAAAATATTCAAAATCTAGTTTAATATTTTCTAAATAAACATTTACGAATATTTTACTAATACTATTTCTTAGTAAAGAATAACCATTTTTAATAATGAAAATACGTAAAACTTTATTTTAGTAAAAAATATGATTTTATTAGAAAATACTTTTTTAACTCTAGTTTTCATTCCATAGACTTTATTAACAGAAATAATGGTTTAAAATACGAAAATAAATAATTTTTTATCCAAAAACATAAATATATAGTTTTTGCCTATAAATATCATTTTCTATATTAAAGTATGTTTTTCTATATAATTAATTATTTAGATACTAAAATCTATCATTTAATAATAGAAGTGAAACTATGGCAAAAGTGACATTAATTGTAATAAAGTTAATACGACATTATTCATAATTAAACGTAGTCAATTGCTCTACTATCCATTAATCTAACAGTTAACGTTAATCAATCTAATTAAAATGCTAACAATATTATTACCGAGTCTAAAATAGGAAACTTAACAAAACTAGCTATCCCGGAATTGACAGAGCATTATTCTGTCAATTCCGGTCGGATCAGGCATTGGTTTAAGGTTCTGTGAAATGAACAGAAGGTTGCGGGGTTACCGAAAGCTGTGATGGAGGACCGAGAGGATGCCTCAGACTCCGAACGTACGCGGGCACGGCATGGACACGAACATGTGCACGCGGACGGCACGGGAACGCATACGGGAAGTCGGACGACGCGCTGGACAACGGTATGGTCGCGCAGAGGCTGCGCCGGTTGGGCACCGCCGGACAGTGGCGGGCCGCACGGAAGGGTGCTGCGCCGTCGGCACCTACGGGTCAGCTGCGGGGGCCGCACGGATGGATGCTGCGCCGGTCAGGGGTACTGCAGGAGACGCGTGCAGTGTTGGCGGCGGTCGCCGGCACGACGGAGGCGGCTGGCCTTCACTAGCACGGCCGGAAATGGTCCGTCGACGTTGGTTGGCTGTCGGGGATCGGCACAGAAATATAGGAGAGCGGTGTCGATGCGACCGAGATGTCGCTGGAGTGTGGGGATCGCTTCGATTTCGAGAACAGAGGAGCGGGGAAGAAGATATGAGGAATTTTGGTAGGAGAAAGAGTTGAGATGTTCTGTAAATGGAGAAAGGTTTCTGAATTTTACTATACGTGAGGAAGAGGGAACATGAGGGTTTCCGCGGAGTGGGTGGATCTGAGGTAGAATCGGGGTGAGTGGGAATGGGTAAGTCATGGGTTTTGGGTTTGGACTTGTGTTTGGGTAGCTAAGTTATTGGGCATAAGGTACCAACGAAATAATAGGCTCACAAATATTATTAATAAACATGCAATAATAATAACATAAAATCATGGGCTTCAAAACCTTCCCTCCTTAGAAAATTTTGTCCTTGAAATTTTACCCAATAATGAAAGAGAGGGATAAAACATACCTAAAAAGATGAGGATACTTATCCCTCATCTCGTCCTCTCGCTCCCAGGTAGCCTCGCTTGGGGAGTGGTGACGCCAAGCTATCTTGACTAGTGGAATCATCGTGCGCCTCAATCTCTTCTCCATGAGATCTATAATCTCCACTGGTTGCTCTGGCGTGGTGAGGCTAGGTCCAACTTCCAATTCTGAATGATCCACCATGTGGCTCGGGTCCGGTACGTAATGCCTCAGCTACGATACATGGAAGACGTTGTGCACGTCTTTGAGACTGGGTGAAAAGCCACTTTGTATGTTACTTCTCCAATCCTGCTCAGTACCTCAAACGGACCAATATAGCGGGGACTCAGCTTTCCAGCTTAGCCGAATCTGATAGTGCCCCTGGTAGGTGATATTCTGATAAATACCTGATTTTCTACCTCAAACTCCATGATTTAATGCCTACTGTCCGCCCAATGATTTTGGCGGTCTTGTGCAATCCTCAGCCTCTCTCTGATCATCTTCATCTTCTCAGCGGCATCTGTAACCATCTTTGGCCCTAATATGACTCGATCACCAACGTCGTCCTATGTTAGTGGAGTGCGGCAACGACGTCCATATAAAGCGTCAAACGGGGTTATCTGAATTCTAGCCTGGCAGCTATTGTTGTAAGAAAACCCAACCAGGTGTAGGTGATCTTCCCAAGATCCTCCAAACTGTACGATGCATGATCTCAACATATCCTCAAGCGTCTGAATAGTCCTTTCAGACTGGCCGTCGATTTATGGGTGGTACGCCATGCTGAACTTCAGCTGTATGCCTAAGCTTTCCTACAGGCTCTTTGAGTAATGTAAAGTGAACCGGATATCCCTGTCGGAAACAATACTGATTAGAACTCTATGAAGCCGGTATATGTTCCGCATGTAGAGAGCTGCTAGCCTTTCGGTGGATAAACCAACCTTAAAAGGAATAAAATGTGCAGTCTTGGTCAGTCTGTCCACAATCACCTAGATAGCATCCTACCCTCCTTAGGATCTGGGTAGTCTTGTTACAAAATTCATGGTATATGTTCCCATTTCTACTCCGGAATGGAAAGCGGTTGTAAGAAACTTGCTGGTCTCTGACGATCTGCCTTCACCTGCTGGCACATCAAGCACCTGGAGATAAATTTCATCATGTCGTGCGTCATTCCAAGCCACCATACATGTGCCCTCATGTCCTTGTACATCTTGTTCGCTCTTGGGTGTATAGAATGCTGCGACTGATATGCCTCCTTCATCAGCTCGTTCCTCCGTTTGCCAGTCGACACACAAAGCCTCGTGCCATGCCTCAAAGCTCCATCTCCATCTATAGAAAATCCTTCAAGTGTTCCAAATAATACTCGATCTCTTAACTTGCACAATATCTCATCCTGGAACTGAGTTTCCTTGACTCTGTTGGTTAGGCTGGACACTTGTAGTTACATCATGGACGAGTCCACTCCTGGTACAATTGCTTCTTTTTGAAGCTTCAATATTATTGCTTTTGGTAGCACAATCTCCAGTTCGAGCTTCTCCATATCTTCTAGCAGGTGTCGGTTCTTCGTTAAAATATAGCCATCGGGTATCTGCTAAGCGCATCAGCAACAACATTAGCCTTACCCGGATGGTACTGCAGGTTGATGTCAAAGTCCTTCATAAGCTCCAACCATCGCCTCTAGCGTATGTTGAGCTCCTTCTGGGTAAAGACATAATTGACACTTTTGTGGTCTGTGTATATGTCTAGCTTCTTGCTATAAAGATAATGCTTCCAAAGCTTCAGGACGAAGATGACTGCTGCTAGCTCCAATTCATGCGTTGGGTAGTTTTCTCATGGTTACATAATTGTCGGGAGGTATAAGCAATTACCTTCCCATGTTGTGTAGCACACAACCCAATCCTTTGCATGATGCGTCGCTGTAGATAGAGAATCACCTGATCCTGAT